>VWZS01009097.1:629475-797684 GCA_013397075.1 Rhabdornis inornatus
CACCGCCCGCCGCCGGGGGGCGCGCTCCGCCCGCGCCGCGCCGCGCCCGCTGCGCCCCCGCGCGGGGAAAGAGCGGACATACCACCGGGAGACGGGAGACACCGCCGGGAGATGGGATCCTACCTCCGGGAGATGGGAGACACCGCCCTGCCCGGGAAAGAGGGGACACACTGCCGGGAGATGGGATCCCAACGCCCCCGGCCGGGAAAGGGACGGGAGTCACTGCAAAGAGCTGGAGAAGAGCTGGAGTCCCCCCGCCCTATGTGCTTCCTACTGGGAAGCAGGGAGGGGTCGTTCGCCTCCTCTGTCAGCCCCGCGGGAAACGCGGCGGCCCCGCAGAGTTACGTGAAATAGGTGCCTGGGAGCGGCTGTTGCTGGTTTCGTGTTTTTCGGCTTTTTTTTTTTTTTAATTATTTTTCTTTTTCTTTTTTCTTTTTTCTCTTTGCAGAACCGAAAATTGCTGTCAGAACAATTCCAAGTATTTTCACTGTTTCCTACACGTGGCTGGGTAGTGCAGGATAATTCGTCCAAGAAAGCTGTCGCCTCAGCTTGGGGCACCAAATATGTTTAGGTGAATTTTGCTAGAGCCAGAGTCCGGTTTAAATCAATATTATTTAAATATGTAACAGCATTAATAAGCAATGGCATGGGGAAAGGTTAGCACCTGGCTCAGGCTTAGCAGTTGAGAAAGTAGATGTAAGAAAGTTACCTGGGGCCAAACCTCCTGCTTCACTTGGAGAGAAGCGACCTCATTCCAAGCCAGTGAAGTTTCAAAGGCAGACCTATGGACGAATGGAAGGCACATAATAGAAAAGGTGGGATTATTGAGCAGTCTTTATCACCACCCATTGCCGTCCTTAATATCAGAACAAGGAAGTGGTGTGTTGGAATGAAAAATGCAAATATTTGCCTGCCAGGATAAAGGAAATATCTATATGGCTCCAAGAAGATAGCTCAAAGGAATATGTTAAGCCAGTGAAAATCAGTATAGATAGAGTGAGCACAGATCAGAAAGAATAATTTAAACATGGAGCACATCTACTTTGGTATCCATCAGAACCAGGAAAAGAATGTAAATTTTTGGGACTATGATGCACAAGAGGTATTTGATGGCTGTGCCAGAAACATGGCTCTAGAAAGGACTACAGCTGTAGAAACAGATTGTCTGTAGTACTTTTGTTTATTTGTTATTTTCCTCCTTGGCAGGGTTCAGTTTTTCTTGCCAAGATGAGGAATCAAACACAGCAAGACTTTAGCATCACAGGGAATACATTTCTGCATAAAGAGGAAAATAAAGTATATTAAAAAAAGCTGAAAAGGGAAGGGGTGATATGCCAGAAGTGGGGGATGTGATCCTTTCCCTTTACTCAGCACTGGCCAAGCCACACCTGTAGGGCTGAGTCCAGTTCTGGGCTTTCCAGTACAAGAGAGACGTGGACATACTGGAAAGAGCCCATCAAATGGCCACTAAGGTTTTTTAGAGACTAGAGCACCTCTCCTGAGTGGAGAGAGAGAGATGGGACTGCTCAGCCTGAAGAAGAGAAGGCTCAGAGACATCTTGCCAATTAATAAAAATATCTGAAAAGAGAGGGTACAAGGAAGACAAAGCCAGTCTCTTTTCAGTGGAATCCAGTGACAGGAACAGAGGCAGGGAGAGCAAATGGAAATGTAGAAGGTTCCCTCTGAACATCAGGAAATTTTCTCTGTGAGAATGACTGAACGCTGGCAGAGGTTGTCTGTGGAGTCTCCATCCTTGAAGGTACTCCATAGCTGTCTGGACGTGGTCCTCTCAATCTGGCAGTAGGTAGCCATGCTTGAACAGAGAGGTTGGACAAGTGACCTCCAGAGTGTCTGCCAACCTCAACAACGGTGTGATTATGTTGAAAAACCAACCACACCATCCCCCTCAATTTAAAAAAAACAAAAAAAACAAAAAAAACCCAAACCACAAAACAACCAAACCCAACCCCAAAACACCCAGCCATTTTAATGAGTCTATCAGCAAAGTTTCCTTATATCATCTAAATAAGTAAGTACTCGTTCTGTGCCAGCTGAAGGTAATACAACCCTTTTGGTTTTTCTCTAATCTGCTTTGGGCAGTCTGCCATTACTTGTAGGCAGCTTCATGAATATCTTTAATTAACCTCAGCTTGTCTGCAAGGATTTCAGGGTAACTTCATTGCTGATCCTCCTGGGGAGCTGTACGAGGTGGTTGTCCCTGGCTGCTAAAGAGCAGCAACTCTGACCAGCACAGCCTGAATTGGCAAGGAGGTGTCTGGGCAGGTGTGTGACTACCCGGGCTGCAAACTTCAAAACAGTAAATTCTGGAAATAATTAACAGGCAGTGCCAGCCAACAAGCACAGCCGTTGTGGCGCTTCCTTTCGAGAGCACTTTAATGGATTTAACAGCGAGTGAATTGCATCATGTGCAGTTTTCCAGGGCTTTAAAAAATGAAATCCCTAAAGCATAGTCTGCTAGCAATATAATCTCAAAGTAGCAAAGGCATTCAGAGAGTGGGAGAGCCTTCCCCAAACACGAACAAATGCCAAACACTAAGTACTAGCAGCTTTTGGAAACACTGTACCAAGAAAAGCCCAGAATTCAGTTTCACAGTTTGCCTCCCCAGGCCCTGTGCACTCCGCAGCAAGTTTGTGCCTTGGGGTCTGATTTAAATTTTTGTTTTGTCTTGCTTTACAACAGAAATAAAAATTCTTAACTGTTATTAATTGTCCATTACATAGTATTAGAGCATGCTAGCATTCTAATTAACTTGTAAAATTCAGTCCAGAATACTTAGGCAAGTAATTTAATAGGATTCACAAAACACACACCACAGACTCTAAAGGAGATCATTCCTTCCATTCCGGTATAATGCGGGCTATGATGATTTTCTTCCTATGCAGTTTAAAGAAAATATTGTAATCTGCTTATTTATTTCTGCTTACAAATCCATCACAAAGTTTAACATTCTGCTGCTAATGTACTTGGCATCAAGTAGAGAAGTGCCATTATCCCCAGCAGGCAAGTCAGGAAATAGAGACAGAGAAGCTGAAATTAAATTCACAAAGGAAACATGTGGCAAAGCAGGGAATTAGGACTCCACGTCTCCAGACCAGCATATTAATCACAAAATTAATACTTTTTTTTGTTTTTACTCTCATCTCTCCCTTTAAGACCAGAGTAAAATGCAGTTTTAAGTAGGCATATGCTTTTGATGGTCTGTTTCCAGACTACTTTACATTTTCCATTACTGTTGAAATACAAAACTTCTTGTACTGCAGCTGGCAGTGGCACTTTAGTGACATGGACTCAGCATACCAGGTTAACAGCTGAACTCTGATCTTCAAGGTCTTCTCCAACCTAAATGACTCTGTCACTCTAAAGTGACAGCACAGAGCCTTTACCTATTCAGAGCTAAATGCATGATCTGCTCTGCTGACATTGAACAAGGCCATTATTGTAGGCCTGGGGAAGAAGTGTGAAAGAAATAGTTATTGGGGCCGGATGAGAAGGCAGCTGTTTGGTCGAAGAATTTGACTGCTGGTCTCTAATCACAGCATTTTTTCATCAAGTTCTTTTTCTGGAAATGAAAAAGTATTTTTTGATTTTGCCAGAGTGGTATGAAGAGACATGAGTAAGTAACTTCTAACTGTGGTATCTCGTAGTTCCAACCCCCCTGCCATGGGCAAGGATGTCCTGCACTAGACCAGGTTGCTCTGAGCCCCATCCAACCTGGCTTTGAATACTTCCAGGGATGGGACATCAACAGCTTCTCTGAGCAACTGTTCCGGGGCGTCACCACCCTCACAGTAAAGAATTTCTTTCTAACATCCAATCTAAGCCTATTCTGACTCTGAGAGCCTGGTAGCAGAGCAGCCCCGTGGTTGTTTACCTTAATATAATCAGTGGATTTAAATTGTAAACTGTGTCAGTGTTCATGTCACACCTCCAAAGCTACGAAGCTAAAGCAACAGTGAAGGAAACTTTGGCCATGTAAATAGGAATAATTTTTGAACACAAGGTGTCCAGCTAAATATTCTTAGCAAGCTGTTAATGAATTAACAGGTGAAAAATTATTTAGGTTTCACATTTTGGCTCAACATTATTAACTCCACTAATCAAGTGAATAAGTAAATTTTGGCCACTATTTGATATCTCTAAAAAACATTGCTATTATTAAAAACAATATGTAGTGTGCTCAGAAGACATTTTACTGACCATTCTGACATCCATATAAAAGAAGTCAGATTTCTGCTTCATGCATTTTAGACACACCTAATATATTCAGCATGACTTTTTCTTGGAAGAGGGAAGGAGACTGTGCAAATCCAAGGATATAACTTTTAATGATCAATCTCAAACCTCTGCAAAATTGCAAAATCAGTAAAATTCCATATTTAGCAGCATAAATTTCTGCTTCCTGACAAGATCAGTACTTGTACAGACACAGTAGAGGCTAAAGAAAAAGTTTAAGGCAGCACCACAAAACAGGTACTTCAAGAAATAATGGCTCTTGGAGATCACGGTATTACTCTCACATTCTTAGTAAAAGTATGTAATTTTTCTATTTCAAGCTTTTTGTTGCTGCAATTCCCATCTTTCCCAGAATGTTACAAAACCTATGCTTAGCTTTTCTGTGTTTTCTGAAAATCCTCTTCTTGCAAGATACCCACTATCTCCCACCACTGCAATCAACTGGTTTAACCAGTTTCCAAGAGAAAGGCTGCTGGGTAGTCAGAGCAGGGACAGAGAGCTGCCACATCGACAACAGGAGCTGTTTCGGGTTTCGGGATCACCACCATCTGCTCTTCTCACCCCTGTTTCAGAGCTGTAGCCCTCGGCCCCTGGAGCAGAGTGACCACCCATCTGTCCCCTTGCAAAGGTGAGCAGCTTCACTTCGACTGCCACAGCTGCAGGTTTAAGTCAGTGCTGTGACTAAATGTGAGAGGAACATTAACTAGTCTGTATAAATATGTGGATGCTAAAGCCAAAATGATATGATTGGCCTTCTCCCTTGGCAAGAGTAATGCTGAGCATCAGCAACTTAACTCCACAAAGGGGAGTAATAACAGTAAAACAGCATTTGGATAAAAGCCTTTTTCTGGAGCTCTATAATGGTTTCTATGCTTTTTATTTTTGAGATGCTCTGCATTCTGCAAAGGGCAAGAGAGCCAAGAGCTAATATGTACCTCCCCTCCAGAAACAGTCTGAGTGTTCTCAGAACAAGCTTCGATTTTCAGGCAATGAAACAATAAACCCCACTTAGATCCTATGCTCATACACAGCTACTATCCAATGTCTATGCATTTAAAACACTTTCAAAGCCTGCTGTCGGAGGACAGGGACTGTGCCCATGCCCAAAAGAGCACAGTGTTTTTGACACTGATTACATTCACCTTGAATTCTTAAGAAGCCTTTAGGCATTCAACTGACAGTGGAAAAAAAAAATTATATGTCAATACCGAGGCATGCTGATTTGTTGGAGCAGTAACTGATGTTCATTTCCATACTTGTTTTACTATTCTCAGTCTTCACTATGCAATCCAGCCTGAATCCTCACAATGACCCTGAGAAACACAGGACATGAAGGAAAGGAAGGAAGCTCCTGAATCTAAGATGCATCTTTTCACCACCATCTGATAAATTTTAATCAAATTAGTTTAAAAAGTAGTCAGATTATTATTTCCTTTTGCCATAGCATATATACATTTACATGAAAGCTGTTGGAAGTTGACTGGAAGTATCAGGCTCTCTTTTTTTTGACCCTTATATCCATTTATTATGTCTTCTTTTCACAGCTTATGATCCCCTATCTGACCATGTATCTGTGTAATAAGCATGGTCTAAGAAAAATGGTTGGCAAGAAAATAAACACACTGAACTCTTGCTTAAATCAAACTAAGCACCTCTTCATCCACTGAGCATCTAATCTTTGCACCAGGATAATTATGCAGATAATGAAAAATTATCACAGTGTATTAGGGAAGAAGTAATTATGTCCATTTCAAAGTTGAGTGCAATTAGAAACACATGCTGATTTATAAGGTAGGTAGTACTCAAACACACAAAGTGCAATCCTGCTAATGAGGCCATTAACAGCTTCTGCAACCCTCCTCTCCTTCATGTTTAATATTGTCAGATTACTGGTGACAATCTAGTAACACATTTGAAGTCATTTAAATGAGCTTTTTTCAAAATATTTTTTTTTCTAAAAAACCCCTATAACAAATCAAATGTTTTGCTGTTCATTCAGAAGAACCCATTGCTGTAGCTGTCTTTCAAAGTAGAGGCTGTGGATACTATACCAGATCTATGAAATCTCTTCAATACAATGGTAGACAGTCCTTGTTTTCTACCTTGCACCTGAGTATCATTTTCTCAGGTAAGAACAGGCATTCAGGGAAAAAAAAGGCACTCTGTTGAGTAAAGGTGAATTTTATTGAAGTGATGGCCACATTAAAAGGCCATCAAATACATTATTTCCAAACAAAATACTTATCTATCCAGACTAGCAATTCTGAAATTACTACAACAAATATATTTTTATCTCTTCATACATTTGGTTTCTCAGCTTGTGAGTGGTGACTGCTGTTTGCAAGGCTTCTAAGGGAGGTATTTTCACAGTACCAACAATAGTAGAACTAACAGGTGGTTCAGGAAGTATTGATGCACTGGGTGAAGCCAAGGCATAAGACAAATGAAGCATGTATGTTTAAGCTGCCTTCAAAGTCACTTAGTACAAACTAAGGAGATGTTTTAGGCATTCCTCCACAATTTCATGATATATCATCTCTTATCACAGCAAAAAGATGGAGGGAGATAAACGAAGGAGGATTTAAATTTAGAAAATAATCTAACCCTGTATTCTCACAGCTAATACTTTGGGGAAGGAGGGTCATGAAAGAAAAAAAGCCACTTTACTCTATTGTGTATAATTTCTAACATGGTTCCCTTTGACCATCCTGAACCCCATATTCAACTGGTCACATCTGTACAACAGCCTGACAAGCTCTGATCTTCCTATCTTTCAGCTGGAGCACTTTCTGCTTGCACAGATGAATCTCCCTTCTGGGTAAAGGGAAAACGAAAGACATATAATCCATTTCTAAGTCAGCATTAGGTAGCTAAAAATTCAGCCACAGTGCACATGCAGGTTTGGGAATATTGAATCACTCTCATTTTTGGTTTTTAATTAATATATAATCTGCATAGTGACAGCAGAATAATTATTATTATTACTATTATTATTGTTATGTCCTCCTTATGCTTGGGCCGAAGGCAGACTGTCAAAAGATAAAAATTGGTCCTAAGCTTATAAACATTTTGGGCAAGGGTGACATTTTCTGTGAAACATTCTAATAAATGTGGCACTGTAGAGAAAACAAAAAGAACCAGAAAGCAAAGTCTGCACAGTGCTCTTCCAAAAAAGAGCACCACAGTATATCAAGAAGCAGCAGTACTAGTCAAAACTTTGAACTGCTTTTTGAAAGCAAATCACAGCTACAATGCTGCACATCACAAATGCAAATATATGACATATAAAAAGTTCTCTATGCAAAATAATCCTGTTTCCAGTTCACATTGTTCTATGCCATTTACTCAAGTATCTGTTAAACTTTGATATATTTGCTTACAGTCAGTTTATTGCCACATAGGTAAGTTCTGGCAATCTTAGCAACAAAAAACAGTTTAGTAACAGTTATTAAAACATTTTTACATTAAGACCTCAATCTTTCATTGTAAAAAAATATATATTAATGCAAGTTGTTCACTACATTCATAAGTACGGTACTCAAGTTTTATTAAAAACAGTGAGCATGCAACTCAGACTTGAAAGAAGTCAATAAGCAACTGGTATTTCATACAGCCAGTGATATATGTTATTTGCATAACTTTATTCACAGCTTACAAAGTTAAATAATTTAAAGTCCTGAAATATGTGCATTTTAAGAAGAATTTGTCACAGCTCATTAGCAATAGCGCAGACTAAATCAGGTCTGCTGAAAACAGAGTGTGAACTGAGACAAAGCCATACCCTTCTACTCAAGTGCTTCCATTGTTAAAATCACAGCAGAAGGATGACTAGCACTTATTTTTATACATATTTCAAATCTCTTCTGTTGCTGTGTTCTGGCATTCTTTTGAGTGACATTAACCAAATCCAGCTGAATAAGGAGTTTGAATCCAACATCTGAGATCTAGTCCAAATCACAAATGCTGAAGAGAAGGTAAATCATTCCAAAGGCAAGTGCAAGAAAACCTGAACATAGCCTTGTGTTTGCTGCCTACAGACACCTAAAAGACATTTCTCTCACACTACTGTTGATCAGTTCCACGTTCTGAAAGTCCACAGAGAATGTGTTCCCCAGTAGCACAAACCATAAAATGTTCCAGTTAAAATACATATTGGAGGGGAAGAAAATAGAAGTACCTAAGACAGTGGAAAGGAATTAAAATACCTAAATAAAGCCTGCTGGCTTTGTTGATTGTGTACTGAAATATATACAACAAGCAAAAAATTAAACCGAAAGCAAACTTACTGAACAGTTTATTCTCAACATGTTGCCATTCTGCTGTTCATATGTTCAGATTAATCTCAGCCTGAAATAAGGCAATATTAAAGGAAAAAGCGTAATTTCCTCAGAGCCTGAGCTAAGGTAGACAGGAAAGGAAGAATCCTATTTAGTATTTGTATGTGTACCAGGGAAAGACTCTCTGTAAAACAACACAGAGAACATGAAAATATGAGTGAAAAAACCAGAAAGACTCTGGTTTAAACATAAGCAGGATTCAAACACATCTGTACACTTTTAAAAACCTTACAAATAAATTAAGATGGTGAAAGGCATTACAGACTGTAAAGAGGAGAAGGCAACTGAAAGTAAAAAAAGGTGCTGTGTTGATAATAGAAGCAGAGATGGTAGAAATTTATTTTTCTTGGAAAAAACTTGTAACATTCTGTTGAGTAACCTGGAACAGAAATAATCTCATCTGTGCAAAAATATCCGTGCAAATGATGTGCACACACACAGGTAAGTGAGAGAATAAGATCTTCAATCATTAGAACATTTAAAAGATCCATCTTTTGACAAAAGCTTAATTCTTCTCTCTCAGAAGTTAATGTTAGGAGTCTGACCTGTGGGCTCAGATTCTTTCTTTAGTGTCTTCACTATGACTAAGTCAGTATGAGTAGTCTTGTCACCCAATTACAGACATCATTACAGTAATGGAACATATCTTCCTGGTCTTTTCCACAAACTTCCAACCTCAGATTAAAAAGCCCTAGCTTAAGCCCTTTCTCACAAAGCTTCAGCTCACTTAAGACCTCTGAGTCTTGGAGTGCTGTCCTAAGGCTTCCATAGATGCCATTAATCTCTACTACAGTACCATGCCCAGATATGACAAGCACTTTATTTCTTAAAATTTCTGCACCCTCTACATTTTGTGAACCGTTGCCTTCATGCTCTGCAAAAGCAAAATAATTTAAGAAAGACTATAACTTTAAAGCAGTAAATTCCCTGTTTCTTAATTATCTTACATTTTGTGATGGCTATCACAAGAGAGAAAATAATTTTAAATTTCTTAAATGTGCAGAGAATAACACTAACCATATAGATTAGCTAGCTGACACATAGTGATATAGTGATACGTGAAAGCAACTCTAAACACTTTTAAATGCTTTAAATCTAAACTCTAGTTATTCCAGTTAATGTATCAGGTCAAACTTTTAAATTTATATCAAAAGAGCTACCACAGGTTGACAAATTCTGTTTCCAAGCTATTTGCAATTATTCACTTCTCATAGTTCTTATTATTAGCTTTAACATTTACAAGAAAAATAGTTCACTGCTGCGAGAGCATAACATAGGACCATCTTTCAGAGCTACTGCAGGCTTCTTTCTTAGTAGAGCCAAAAAAGATGAAAATAACACACAAGAATAAAACCCTATAGTTCAATGCTACAACACCAACAGGTCTACAGTAAGAATTCTCAGGTTTGCAGCTGTGGAATGTTTTTAAAGATTCAGGGTTTCCACTGTTTCATCGAAGTCCTGACCAGCTGTGGAGGTATGAAGCCCACCCAGAAGGCCGTGAGGCACCCTCTTCTTCACCTGAAGGAGGAAGAAAAACATACTTTATATTATATTAGACATTGCATCATTTGGCTACATAACCTTGCCCCCACTCCCTGCCTTTATCCTTTTTCAAATGTTGTCCTCAAGCTTGCTGAGAAAGGAACTCACTCTTGGGTTGACATAGATTAGATATGGGTTGTACCACCAAGTCCAGTTTACTTTGGGTACTTAAGAATGTCTGAAAAAGGTAATTTATCATCATTCTCCAGAAAAATTCAGTCTTCATCAGAGGGCCAGAACAATATCAACATGCTACGAACTTGACTTACATCTTATTTTCCAAATGCACACCCTATCATGGAAGGCAATACTTGAATGCTTCCCTTTTTAATGTGATTTTTTTCACCTGTTTTAAGTTCTTATATGTACATGTGTTGCTTCCTGTTTATATTAATTCTAAGATAAAATACAGGTCAGTTGCTAATGAAGTACAGGAAGCCACAGTAACTGTCATTGAGAAATGACAATACCTTAAAAAGCATTTTAAGGCAACAAATGCTCAGAGTATTTGAAGCAGAAAGAGAACATTACTGTACACAGAAATCCTGTGTTAGTTTCTTGCAAATGCCAAACTTCTTATGTCCTTTCTTAGTTCCTTTATTTCTTCAACGAAAAGCATATTTTAAGGTATCTTCAAATGCATTATATTGAAACTAATAATAGATCTGCAGTACTGCCTTGAGAGGACCCCTTTAGTTATCTGTTTAGAACATCTGTAAAGAAAATAATTCAATTATATAAACCTCTATTTTGACAAAATTTTTTTAAACTCTACTCAAAACATGAACACATTAAATTTTTCAACTTACTACTGTCTTCTTAAAATGTGAATGTTTCAGAAGAAATTATATTTTATGCCCATTTTATGATATGTGTTCTGTTTACTGAAAACTGAATAGTAACTTCCCAACAAAGAAAATGGTTTTAGGACTAGCTCAGTGGCATTGATACTAAGTTTTGGTTTTTTCTCAAAGGTCTACACAACAGACGGCACAGACACTCTTTTCTTTTTCTGCATTCCTTCTTTTTTGTGACAATATTTTAAACACCACCTACCCTGGGCAATTGCAACCAGCTTCCCCTTTTCTTCAGGGCTGAGCTGCAACATGGTGTCTATTACTGGGAGCAGCCGCTCCTTCTCGCTTCCTGATTTCAGAAATATGAACTGCAATAGAACATTCTTCAAGTACTCTAGATTAGCCACAGACTTTTCTCTCTCTTGATTTCTTTCCAGTCTTCTTATTTCATTCTTAAGAAGCTGCAGATGAGGGGAAAAAATATGTAATACCGCTTGCTTCATTTAATGAGTAATTGAACAAAGGTCTTTTGAAGAGCTAAAAAATGAATTGCAAAGCTTGCTTCACAAAGAGTGTTTGTTTAGCAACACATTCAGGACAAAAATCCAGTGAAAATTAAATATATGATAATGTTGTAAGAAATAACTTATATTGACTTAAAATAATATTTTTTGATAAAATTTGTGAAGTAGAAAGATACAGTATCAGTGATAAAAGAGTAGTATCAGTTGAACAGTTAAATAATTCAGAAACCTGATTATATTAATTAAAAGCATTTTAGAAAAGAAAGCTTAGTACATTTAGAAATATCTTCATAAAGCTCACTCATACATTAGTTCACGTGTCTTCTTTTACTTAAGACAGCTAAAACAGGTTAGAGAAAGAGAAACACAAATGCTTCCCTTAGGATTTACTGCTTTTATCTAAGTGAAAATAGTATAGACCCTTTACTAAACACTGAACTTCTAAACTCCTGACGTTTTTCTGTAGAAGTTTTTACTCCACACTCCTCTCCCTGTCCCCCCCATGCATACCCAACTAGAAACTGTGGTAAAAAAAAACCAAAAAACTGAAGTAGACTCTGGAAGCACTAATTAGACCTATGGCATAAAAGCCCCTTCCAAATTAAGTTTTACACCACCAAAATTTTGTAGACTGGGATTTCCTGAAAGATATTTAGTCTAAGAAACAGACCATGGAAATTAGAGCTGTCCTCACATCTCTTATATGTCTGCTAACCTTTATTTGTTCCATTAGGATTGCATTGGTTGCTTCTGATTCACGAAGTAATTCGTTCAAGTGATCAGCACTCTTAGTTGTTGTGTTTAGTTTCTGAATCAGTTCATCCTTGGTGAGATCTGCTTGCCACTGAGATGGTTCTGCAATTAATTGGAAAAGAAAACTAAGAGAAGGAAAAAGCACTTGCATCTACTTCATACTAACTTAACATCAGGACCTCCTTAATGTAGTTTCTTATGAACAGAATTAATGCAAAGTCAGAGTGCAGACTTAACAGGCAGCAATGCTGCTGCTGCATGCTTATTTTCTGATCTATTTTTGTTTATACATTAGAAGGGGGCTGGCAAAACAGTTCTAGAGTACCTCAAGATACCTGGTTTTAACTAAGTCCTTGTTTCATACCCTCAAATGGAGATTTTAAACAGTTATCCATGAAGTGTTCAGTAGACTTTTAAAACAGGATTAAATGATACCATGTATTTTTCTGGCTTTGGGGACTCCTAAAACATTCTTTTTCATGCTGGATTTAACTTTCCTAGAAAAAACCCTAAGAATAAAGTACTGTTCTAATAAGCCTCATTAAGATGAACAGAAATTTTATCCTTTCATTAACAGAGTTAAATCAGCACTTAATTGTCCCTAGTAGAGACTCATCCAGAACACTAATTTTTCTGTAACTATTCACTGACTTCCTCACTCAGTGTTTTCCCTTTAAAAGCTCAGAATATGACACCTTTAAATCACTAAAACCTGTAGGAATGTCCTACTATTAGTCCTTACTCAATAACGTAACTCCTACAAAAGTTCAGGACAGCGTGAACTCAGTGGCACTTGACTAGACTTGTGTCTTCCACGTAAAAGCACGAAAACACTATGCTCTAAAATATTTTGAGGGCACGAACTTCTACAAGCCATGTAGGCAAGTGCTTCTGAAAGCCAGGTTCTACCTACCAGGCTTTGCTTCTGATGAGTTCAGCAGCTGCTCCAAAGATTGAACATAGGTGCTGGCTGAGGAGACAGACTCTGTGTCTGTTGTTTCCATACCTTCTCCCTCTTCCCTAGCAACAGTGTGCACATCGAGGACAGGAAGGTCGATGTTCCGCCTTTCTCTCAAATTCTTTGTTGCCAGATTTGAAACAGCTGGACCTGAAAGATACTTACTGATCTTCATATCAGAATGAAATTGGGAGGGCTATTTCCTAGGTGTGACTGTCTCAGATTGAGAGTGGTACATAAAATAATCTTCAAAATGCAGGGGAAGGTGAAGCAAAAAGAAAAAGCCAGATATTCATGTAACATTTATAATAGTAACAGCCTTTCATCTCCAAAGGGCCATTCCAACCAAAGTCTGGTTCTAAACCCAAACTTGATTGGCAATTTTTATTTCAGTGACTGTGAAACCTTCATGCACATCTCCCTGAAGATGTGTTTCAGCTATGGTAAGAGTGACAAATACCTTTAATGCAAAACAGAATTTGCTTTTGTTTCAACCAGTCCTGTGGGAGGTGTAAATTCTTCTGTTTTATTACTGTGTGCATGACCCTTCTACTTCAGTAACAACAGAGTAGCTTCTTAAACTGTTACTGCTGCTTGGGAAATGTCCAATTACATCCTGATTAGTAACTTTACAAATATAAAAATAGCACTTGAGATTGAAGACAGTAAAATCTTAAATTGGAAGAAGGATCAAATAGCAAGTATAATAACTAGCATGTATACAGACAACAAACATTCTTAAAACAGCTTCCAATATACTTTTCTTTAGCTTTATGGTTCATACTTGAGGCAGATGTCCAGCATGCTCCAAAACCTGAGACAACCTGATAAGAAGAACACCAAATATTTACAAAGCAATTTCCCTCCATCTGTCTGACAATGCAGATACTGCAGAATAGGTATCAGTGATGCAGATTCTAGAACAGAATAGCTCCAGTTACAAGTGACCTACAACAAATATCTATTCCAACTGCCTGACCACTTCAAGGCTGACCAAAAGTTAAAACATTATCAAGGGCATTGTCAAAATGCCTCTTAAAACACTGACAGGTTTGGGGCATCAATCACTTCAATGAGAAGCCTGTTCCAGAGTATGACCACCCTTGCAGTAAGAAAATGCTTCCTAATGTCCAGTCTGAACCTTCCCCTAGCAGCTCTGAACCAATCCCACATGTCCTATTAGTGAATACCAGGGAGAAGAGCTCAGCACTTCCCTCCTCACCTCCCTCCACTCAGGAATCTGTAAGACAGCAATGAGGTTGCCCTCAGATTGCTTTCCTCCAAACTAGACCAACCCAGAGTCCTCAGCTGCTCCTCACAGCACAGTCCTTCCAGCCCTTCCACCACCTTTGTTGCCCTCCTCTGGATGTATTCAAGGACCTTATCAGGATTCTAAAGCGACAGTAAGTAGTAACAAAGATGCATTCCTGACTTGATATCTGTGGACTGATACAGCATGCTGCAGATTTTCCAGAAAAAAAATGCTGGTGATTTTACAGAATCAAACACTGTAAATATGTTGTAGCTTCAGACTGAGGTACGCACATCTGTAAGTAACTCATGAAAATCTGGTATTCTGTCTGGAAGTTACCTCTAGTGCTTGGTTCACTCTTGAGTTGGAAGAGCTGAGCTTCTACTCTGGAGAGTTGCTGCTGAAGTGTCTCTACTGTCTTCCTGTGCTCTTCTTGCAAGTTCCTGACCTGATCTCTGAAATTGTTCCGGAGAGCTTCATTCTGGGCTGTCAGCTGACTCAATGCCTGGGAGTGCTCTGTTTTGATGACCATGTTCTCAGACTGTATTGTGCAGAGTCTGAAAACAGTAAGACATGAGCAGCAAAACACTCTAAGTTTTACATTTCAAAATTTTTACAGTTTGAGGCAGTTTTCAATTTTCATGTGTATGATTATCTTAGAATGACTATGTGTGCAACTTTTTTTTTTTTTTTATTTAAAGTCCTCTTTTTACAGGGAAAACCTGAGATTGAAAGAGTTACACATTACTTCCTATATGAATGCACTGTGCTATATAAACTCTTCACTTCTATTTCAGAACAAAAAATTCAGACATCTTTGGGTAAATAAATAAAGTCACAAGCAATTAAACAAATGCATTTATGGAAAAACTAAGTCCAGGACTTACCCTTATAAGCATACAGACTTAAACAGAGCCAGAGTAGAAAAAAATCAGTGTTTTGGTATAAAGGGAACCTACTGTGAAATTGGATGTTTCCAGAAAAATGCAGAACATAATTTGGTTGACTACAGTGAATCATTATGTAGCTATAAGGAACAAGATAAAACTGTACAGACAGTGACAAGAAGTCAACAGTTCCTAATATCAACCTGTAATTTCTAATTAATACTTCATGTGAACTTCTTTGTACCCTAAATGGAGAAGAAAAGACAATGATAGACTCTTTTTGAGGAGCTCAAGTATTAGGTACTCATGTAATTTTACAAGAAGTGATACAGATCAAATAGATTCCTTTCATTTTGAAAGAAATAGCAAATTAACCCTGTGGCAAGCACAAACTTAAAATACAGTACTTACTTTCTGTAAGAGAGGCACTTGGTGGACAAGAACTGGGTGTTTTGTCAGTGAACTTGATTGCTTTGCATATAATTATCTTATCTTTTTCAAAGGAAACAACCATAAAATTTAGTAGAGCAGTATACCACAAATGTGGTGCTGGGCATTAGACTTAAAAATAGTCAATGTACTTAAAAAATGTTAATTTTTAGATCTGATAGTTAAGAGGTAGAAAGCTTGCAGACATCTCAAATTCCCCAATTAGCTACTATTTCGTTGTCATTGTGGAAACTTCTGATAGCTTGTGAAAAATAGCAAATAATCCTTTTGAAAATTCCTTTAACTTTCTCAACAATGCCTTCTCTTTATGTAGTACAGTTATAGGCTTCTACATGCTAAGATCTTAAAATTCGAACAAAATAAAATATCTATATCTATTCATCAGTAGACCATACTTTTCACGGAGTTCTGCTTCTTTTGCAACGGTCTCTTGCAGCATCTTATTGTGTCTTTCCAGCAGGGTGTCATGTTCAGACTGCAGTGCCTGGAGTTCAGATGCATTCATCTGTGAATTATGCTGAGCATCTTGCAGCTTAACTTTGAGTTGATCTATCACCATTTCCAACTGTTCCCTGCACATGGAAGGAAAAGGAATACACAACATGCTTTAAAATAATTACATTATTTCAGAACCTATATGATATCCACAACATTCAGATAGCTGATACAATTTGCATATTTATTAATAAATCAACTAAGCACTAAGACCAAAATAATCTTAGAATGTGGCTACAGCAGAAACAATCAGATCCTTTTTCAATATAGATACAAATAGGTTTGCCACATCCCATCTGAACTGCTGGGAATGCAACTATTGGGGTAGGAAGCATACTGATAGCACTTTCTGCTTCAAGGAGGGACAAGACAGAAGGAAAATAATATATGGGATTCAGGTGGGAAAAAAAATTTCTTCTTAAAAGTGGCAAGGCTTTTTTTTTTTTTTTTTTTTGTTTAGTAAATGAACATCAGTTCAATAAGACCAAATACAGTGAACAAATGGTTGGAGTAGATGTTGAGCAAATTACTAGAAAGCAACATCAAGTCCATAACAGATAAACTCAGTTGGTCAGAAACAATTCAAAATCAGAAATACCAGGAAGAAAAAAAATCTCAAGCCACACACATTCTTTTTTCACTGATTTCTATGTTTGTATATGCAGACACCTCCATTATCTCATGAACTGTGTATCTCACTAATCCTTAGAGCTGATACTTTTAAATAATTTCTTTGTGAACCATTTGTCATCCATTTATTGCTTATCCAATTTGTTTCCAAGATGGTTCTCTCTCACAAAAAAAGAAACAATACCAGAACTTCTTAAAATTCTGCAAAAAGGAGAGACAAAGAAACACAACTCTTACAGTTTGGTTGCCTCAAACAGCAAGAATATTTCAAAAACCCCAAACCAGCCCTAAACCCAAATCCTCTAACAAGGCACAAGTCGCCCTCTGGTGGATTTTTGGCTGCAGTTGCTGGTGCCGACCGAAGGTCTGTGTCAGAAAAGAATCCTGACATTTCACATATACACGCCCAGTCTATCACCAAGGGTAGCTATCAATGACTAATAAAAATAACTTGCAGAAACTAACTGACTTTTGCAGTGAGTTGAGCCATTTTCTGAAGCTAATCTAAACTCACCTGGCTTATGACTACACTTTAAGGATTTTCAGGGAACTTTTGGTAGTGTAACTCTTTTCTTCCAAGTCTTTCTTCACATTATACAACATATAGGATTTCATAAATCTGCTGGAAGTGATGACTGAATTTGCATCCAGAGATTTACCTACACTAAACTACTCATTCCTGAAAAAGTTCAAGGTGAGCTCAGCTGAACTGAACCAATCTTCTCTTCTTAGTTGCAAATGGCACTTAGCTACTTCATGTCAGAGAAATGACATGTCAAGTCTACATAGAATGTGCTGGCTAGTTTTTGCTCATGAGAGTAATAAAAAATTTCCTAAGACCTTAATTCTCCTTCTGACTGTAACAATATGTAATCTACACAAAAACAGTGGTTGAAAAGACAAATCTAGCTATGAGAAACTGATATAGCACCACAACAGCAGAAACTGATAGTATTTCTTCTGTTCAGATAGGCAGTGCCACAGTCAGATTACAGATCAAGTAAGAATGTTAGTTTTACCTTTCTTGTTTGGCTCCTTCAGATTCTGTCCGAGCAGCAGATTTATTTTTCTGCTGTTTTAGAACATTATGAACACGGACTTTGTAGCTCTCAAATTCAGATGTAACAGCTGCTTGTTCAGCCTACCACACAGAAAACAAACCTGTGAGTTATACTACTGACTACTGCTCCCTTATTTCTCTATAATGAAATTAATCTTATACTGAAATAAATTAAAACCACCTGCTGCATTCCCTTCTTTAAAACACCGTAACAGATGTTTCTTTAGATTTTAAGGGAGTATTACATAATGCAAGTTATATTCCTTTTTTCATCTTTTCTTTGAAGACCTTTCTTTTCCCTGAGTGTATACTTCGTGTTCATCTTAAATAAACCCTGGCACCACACAAGCTTTTCCTTACTGGAAATAGAAGTATGCAAGTCCAGATGTTTCACCCCAAGTGATATATGTCAACCAGGGCAGTCTGGCTTGTCCTTTATACCACAACTCAGTTACTTGGGTAATTCGCAATTCTTGACAGACAAAAAGAGAAGAGTGAAAAATCTGCAAAATATTTTTGAAGAAGCAGAGAGTGCAATCTCCCTTCTTAACCCCCTTTCTTAAGCCTCTAAGATTACTTCTGCCACTGGAATACCTGGGCTGCTCTGCACTCTTCTTGTAGGGTTGCAATTTTTTGCTGGCAAGCACTCATTGTACGCTGGTGCTGCTCTGAAGATGTTCGCAGTTGTTCCTGAACTTTATGCTTTTCTGATGTCAGTACAGCCACTTGAATCTGAAAAAATCAGTTGAAAACTTCACTATCACAAAAACTTTTCTTACTTCTCCAAGGGAACATGCCACTGAGAACTTAGGACTCTATTACAGTAATTCCTGCATAGAACTGGTGAATACAAAATTAAAATCCAATAAAAATATAATTAAAAAAAATAGACATGGGTTACCATGTATTAATTTTTAAAAGGTAATGTTGTTTAAAGAGAGAATTGAAGATAAAATTACAATGCTGGGGTGGCAGCATTTAACAAAACCAACCTCTCTCCCTTCCCTGCTTCTTTCATTACATTCCAATTCATTTATATTCTGTATACAGATGGACAATCTGTATAAGATTTTTGCTGACAATGTTGTGCTCTTCTTTTAAACTGAATTTTTAAACTGAGCAACTTCCATTCTTAAAGAATCATTAAAAATATACTCCAATTACAAGCTTCAAACTCCACAGTCCTCTTCTTTGGTGGAAAGAGACAAAAAAGGGAAAGGAAAAAAGGTAAATCTGCTTGAAGAAAATCACAGGAAAAAATACTTGGGGAAAGCAGCAAACAGACAAAAATAATTTAAGAAAAAGAATCTAGAAGTAAAAACAGCACCTCCTTATTCTTCAGCCTATATTCCATGTGCCCAGTACAAATCACACCCTTACTACTTAAATGAGAAAACCTGTACTAACAAAAAAGAGAAGTTTCTTACCTTATAGGCTTCCACTTGCTGTTGACTGGCTTCCAGTTCCCCTTTCAATGATGCCCGCAACATTAGATGGTCACTTTCCTGCAAGATAAAATTACCTGGATATTAAAAACACCTCCAAACCTCAGTAACCTAAAAATTCAGCTACCAGCTGTTTTTTAAAATCTAGTTTAAAAATAGAAAACACAGTCATTAGCACATGCACTTACAGCTTGCTTTGAATCAGCCAGTTCTTTTTTTGTTTTCACCAGGAGTTGTTTAATCTTAGCATTTCTTTCCTCATCCTGTTGCATAGTTGACTGAAGTGACTCTAATGCAGAAAACAACAATTATATGCAAAGGAGACTTCCCCTCTAATATTTCCTTAAAAATGCTGGAAAATACTTAAACAAATTCTAACAGATCCCTTAAGAGCTGCAAACAAGTAGCTTACAGTAACTTTAGTACCCTTTTCCTAAGTTATCACAAAGATCTTAAAATAAATGAAATGTTATTAAGATTTACACTTCAGTATAGGAAGAAATGGGATTTTTAACCACACGGGAATCAGTAAAGTTTTATGAGTGTGGTATATCAGAATGAAACCCTTGTCAGTCATCAATATTTAGAACTTATGAATAACTTAATCAGGTAAGAAACACAGTATGTCATGCAGGCAAATTGGCTTTTAAGTGCTGAACACTGGATTAAGTGATTGATAACCTAGTAAAGGTTCCTCTAAGACAAAACTGCCTTCCTAATGCAACTGTTAAGTATTCCTGCAAAGCTTATCCTCACTTGCTGACTTGAGAAGTTGTTTCTGAATTGCATTTTTTACCATTGCTAACTATACCAGTGACTCTTGCTGTTTATAGTTTACTCACTTATTTCTTCCTGTAGGGTCTCTTGTTTCTGTTTCTGAATCCCCATTTCTTGCTCAAGATCTTCTATTCTGCTGTCTTTATCAGTAATCTTCTGATTAAGCTCTTTTACTAGCCTTTCATAATCAGCTATTTCCATATCCATCAGTGTACTCTTTTGAGCATCCTGCAAGGTACATTAAACGAAGTTAGAGCTTACCATTTGCCTTGGCTGCTAGGACTTTTGTAATTCTGTAAAAAACTGTATCGCTCATCAGACAAAGATTTTGTCTCTATCCATATCCACAAAGACCACCCATCCATCAGATTTCCATATCCACAGTAAATAATCTCTTTTCAAACAAGAATCAAAATCTTTGAAAAACCTGTTGCTAGTTTTATCAGTAGGTATTTTGTATGTATTAGTTTCTGCCATCTTCAGTCCTTACAACCAAGGCAATTTCTTAACAGTGCATTATACATGTACTCCAGACATCTGAATTCTATTCCTATTTCTACTCATGAAAAGGCACATAACCCAAGTGAAACAAACAAACAAAAAATAAACCCAAAACCAATCCTAAAAGTACCTTTCAGCTCTCCAAGCACACAACCAAGGGCAAAAGCCCTCACATTCTCCCTTTTGCAAACCTCTGGCTTTAAAATCCTCAGAACAGAAAGGGAGGCATTCAACACAACCAGATGGGCCAAAGTCTTTGGTAGCCCATTAAGCACTAACATGGACAGCAACTCTACCTTTCTGGCCAGCTCTAGTTCTTGCATAGTTTTCTGCAGATGTTTCTTTTCCTTCTGAAGTTGCATCTGAAGCTCCTCCATTTCTCGGACAGCATTACTATGTTCCTGAAATTTAAGTAGTTGTCAATTATGCAGTTCAATTTCAAAACAGATGTCAGCATCTTTCTATACTTAGACACACACACACTTGCACTGTACAAAGATAGGTGATTTCTTTCTAGGAAATCACTGTGAACCAGAGAAAAACCAACAACACTATGAAGTGGTTTTCACATTCTGTATAACTACCCCTAACCTGAATTGACAGCCTTGCAAAGTTTTTTCAATGAACATACCAAGTTTCCAAAAAAGTCAAGTAACACGGAGGGAAAGTGCGGAACCTGATCTATAAAAACACAGTTTACAAAGGTCTAACAGAAATCACATCCAGTGAAAGTAACGCTTCACCATCTCTATGAAGTACCTTTGTCTTCTGTTCTCTTAGAAGCTTTTCAGCTTCTAGTTCTTTGTCAGCCTTTGCTTTGGCTCTTTGTATCTCCAGTATCTGGGTTTCCAGCAGCTTAGCATTATTTTGCAGTGTTTCAACACGAGCCAGGAGGTCTTCATTAGTGGAGTGTAACTGATCATGCTGAAATTAGCACAGTGGAATGATAAAAATATAAGTTGAATTAATTTTCAAGATAAAGTATTTTCTATATTTAAAAAAACCCCACCCAATACTGATTTCTATCCAAATCCCTTACAAACAACACTCCTACAGATGAGTCTTGTCCGGCTTATATCTTTTAAACCGGATTAATAAATAGGCAAAACTAAAGCTGTTAGCACATTTTAGTTATTTTGTTCAGCTAATTTGCCCAGCTTTCTGTAAAATGGCAAGAATGAAAAGAAATCTGAAAATAATACCCAAAAATTTATGCTTTCTGCATTATCATCTTCCCCTTGCAAAAATACTTATTGCCACACTTCAAATACAGCTGCTCTATCTACAAATGATCATACTATTAACTCCTAAAAAAGGCTGAACTGCAAGCTTTGACTGAACCATGAAGTCTTCCACCAGTAAGAATTCTACTGCATCAGCCATACTTTTGCAATGACTTTAACAGATTAAATGTCGACATCTTCAAGGATGTAACCTAGTCTTTATTTTGCCTATTAAGAACGAAGTATAAGTCCACTTGTACTTCCACTGATGTGGAAGTAAGATGTCCACTACCTAAACAGTGTTTTATTTACAAATTCTTTATAACAAAGTTGAAAAATGCAATGTCTGCATAATCAGCAGAATATGTACCATTATTTCTAATTTCTTTCTATGCTATTGACTATTGGCTTGTGTTGATAGGTGGATCTTTGGTGTGTGGGGCCTGGGAGTTTAAATCGTAAACACCAAACCCATTTCAGCCAGCTTTGCAAAAATGTGTCTCACAACCCTTTAATTACCATCTTACACTCCTCTGTACACCACTGTAGTACTCTACAATGCATCTTAAGGTCTCATGCTTGTGAAAAATGCAAAATCTATAATTCATGTACTATATTTAAACACTCTTGATTAAACAAAAATTTAAAAATCCCAAGCCACATTTTGTTGAAGAAAAAGAAGAAAAAATGTCTCAGCTAAATGTTACTGCACTTCATGAAAAGTGTAGGTGTACAGTCAGAGAAATAGTGCATGTTTGATACTTGCAGCAGAGCTGTAGGTCCAAAATCAAGTCAGAGACGATGTGTTCTTTTCTGTGAGTTGACCTGAGATAAATTAAACTCTTTCTATTGACAAAGCCAGACGTTCTAGATATATTTATCTTTGGCATGGCCCAGGTAAGATATCAGATGTTGAAAAGGAACAAACAAACCACTCTGAATTTCAAGTCATCATTCAAAACGCACTTAGGTTATGAAACGATAGTAACAATCACATTAAAACTTGCACCCAATAGGCAGAATTAATTTTTATGGTACTGATCAATAGATCAGACCCACATACACAGAACTGACCTGCTCGGATGACACCTGTAGCTGTCTTGTGAGATCATCTAGCTGACGTTCAAGATTATTTGCTCTGCCTTTTTCAGAATCCAGCTGTTCTCCTTGCTTGTCATATTCCATCAAAAGATTCTTAACACATACAAACACAACGGCATAATTTTTTACAATATGTATTGCATAAGCACATTCTATACCTCTG
Source organism: Rhabdornis inornatus (assembly GCA_013397075.1). NCBI lineage: Eukaryota > Metazoa > Chordata > Aves > Passeriformes > Rhabdornithidae > Rhabdornis > Rhabdornis inornatus. Next base: position 652,629 of record VWZS01009097.1, read on the forward strand.
AGGTGTGCTTACCATTTCATTATATGAGTTGTCTTACTGCAGCATCAGAAATATCAGAATGAAATTAAAGCTATCTTTCCATTACAGGCTCTGGGAAAAACCCCCTTTCAGTTCATGACATTCTAGTTCAGGTTGGAAGACAGCTTAGCAGGTGTCACCCTCCTGCTTAAAGGATGGGAAGCAGTGAGATGAGACCAGGTTTCTCAGAGCTTTGTCCAAATGTGTCTTTCCAAGCACCTGCCTCCAAGAATGGAGATGGCTACTCCACTGGGCAATCTATTCCAAAGCTCGACAATTCTCATAGCATAAAAATGTTAATCCATGTATCCAGTTGGAATCTCTCCTTTCAATTGAGGACTACTGTCTTATCTTGCACCACCATTAATAACCTAACTCTCTTCCCTTCAAAATGTCTTTGTAGGTACTGGAAGACTCCTAGTAGGTTCCTTTGAAGTTTTCTCCAGGCTGAGCAACTTCTCATCACTTATTCCAGTCCCTTGACCAACCTGGTCATCCCTCCATTGAAATCACTTCAAGTTATCAATGTCTGTCTTGTATTTGCGGGGAGGAGAGACAAGAGTGGATGCAATACTCTCAATGATGCCACAGAATCATTTAAACGGGAAATAACCTCTAAGATCATTGAATCCCACTGTAAACCCAGCACTGCCAAGTCCACCACTAACACACGTCCTATAGTGCTGTGTTTACTTTATATACTTGTATACATAAGTGCTTACTGTGTTTACTTATTATATTTTAAATACTATCAGGGATGGTGATTCCATTGCTCCTCTTTTCTAATGCTCAAAGACCCTTCTCCTAAAGAAATTGTTCCTAATATCCTAAACCACCCCTGGTGGAACTCAAGGCCATTTCCCTCTGTCCCATCTTGTTGCTTGAGAGAAAAGACTGAAGCCCACCTGACTATACTCTCTTTTCAGGTGGCTGTACAGAGCAAAAAAACCTCCCCCGAGCCTGCTCTTCTCCGGAGTACATAACCTCAGTCCCCTCAGCTACTCTTCCTAAGTCTTACAGGGAACAGCTTTCTCTTGGGGAAGCAATGCTGACTCGTCACCTGCTTCTGCTTCATGTGCCCAGAGACGTGCTCCAAGAAGACTTGCTCCCAGAAAATTACAAGTTTGTCTTCATCATTTAAGGATTTTCAAACTGGTCTTCAATTTTATGCACTTTGCAGAATTCACAGGGATTTCTGTTTTGCCTAGCAACACATTGCTCAGTATGTACGATGCCAGATTCAAAAGGTTTAAAAACAGCATTCTAGTAAAACGAAGAATCTAATTTTCTCCTCTTAAGAGAGCCTTACATTTCTTGATTCTGGTATTCAACTGCATTGACACCATTTCTTTTGCCAAACATAATTGTGCAAGTTAAATGTGTGTATTAAATGTTAAATATACATAGCAATGTATATCCAGGCTAGGCTTTAAACCCAAAGTATTTTCTGACAGTTTACTGTCTTTTGTGAGTGCAGCACTATTCTTACCTTATAGCTTTCAGCTCCTTGAATGACATCTTTCATGGAAGCAGACAATTGATCTTTTTCTGATCGAACCAACTCCAACTCTTCCTTCAGAGTCTGCATCTTATTATAAAAAGAAGCGTGTGTCATTAAAACAAAGTCCCCCATGCAGAATCTTCACATTAGGAAGTAGTCAGGGTACCTCTTTTCGGCTGGCATCTAATTCTTTCTTTGCTTTCACAGCAACCACTTTAATTTTATTTAGCTTCTCTCCTTTTTCAGCAGATTCTTTTTCCAGCATTCCTAAAATAAATATGTATGAAAATTAAAAATTACACCTTTCCATTTCTTCCCAAGAAGTAAAATGTAATGAAATTCAATTAAAACATAAACATCAGCAAGACTTTAAAACCAAACAAAATCTAAAGCAGGGGGAGATGTTCAAGTGTTCCATTCAGTTAAGCTTTCAATTTGAAGCTAAAACACTCAGACACACTTAGGGGCAATCCTTCCCTGGACAATCTTTCCCTGTTTCAGAAGCTTCCATCACAGTTAAGAGCCATATTTGTGTCTACATCTATGGAAATGTAACAACTCAGAAGTATTTTCCTGCTAATGTGTTGAGATAACTGCAATAAAGCAACAGGAGTTTTGGCAGTGTTGCTTCCCTTTCCTTCTGGTAGCTTCAGGGATTCCTACTGATAAATCTCCCACATTTAAAAAATAAAGATTAAATCCACTGTTTATAGACAGACATACAGAAGAAGAAAAAGCCTTAAAAAGTATCAAATCATCCAACTTAAAACTGCTAACATTTTAAATCCCTAACGGAAGGAATACTGTAGGAAGATGCATTAATATCTACTTCCCCATCTTCCTCGACTTGTGGAAATAGAGGACAACCATGCAAAGAAAGGAAAGGTAAGAATCCAAAGAAGCCAGACCATTTATATAAAAGAAAGAAGTGAGAAAGATACCAATTTTTTCTTGAAGCTCTGCTACTGAAGACTGTTGGTCAGTTTTCTCAGTCATTGTCTCCATTAAATTCTGTATTATAAACAAAGATATAAGAAGTATTATAAAAAATTATTTGTGGTACCTGTTTTGTCCCTACCAAGACACCAGAAGTTTCAGCTACAGCTAAAACCTGTCTATGTTCTTACTACCAGCAAAAGCCTTCATGAGCAACTTCGTATCAGCTCAGTGACAGTACAGTTATGTTGAAAGCAGAACATTCCAACCTTTTAAGAGCTGCTTTCCATCCTGTCCAAGGACAAAAAGGGGAGACACCCTCATTCTGCAGCTGTCAGCTTTACATAACCAGCAATTCCCAAGACCTGAAGTTAATGCAGATCAAGCAGTTTTGTTTGAGATGGAACCACAGAAAGCTAGAGGTGAAAGATTATGAGGTCAGTTAGTCAATCTAGTAAATTGACTGCTTCAAGGGATATTGATAGGAAGAAAGGTTGAAGTACAAGCAACTTTTGTCAAAAAAGCATTATGGTTGGATTTGTTTAATTTTTTTTTCTGGGGGAAAAAAGAGAATTCTGAGGTGATAGAAAACTCAGAAATATGTGCTTTCTAGAAGGGAGACTCACTTTCAGGCCAGAGGGAAAAAAGGAAAAAAAAAGAAAAAAGAGAATTGAAAGTGTTTTTTGAACCTTAATTCTGAAGACTTTAGAGGTTTAGTCTTTATACTTCAATAACAAAATATAACCTTTAGAGAACTCAGTTCGTCTTTCACATTTCTAAGTTCAGTTTCCTTTTGTTCCAGAATGAAATTTAAGTCGTCTTGTCTTTCAGATCCTTTTTGCAGTTCTTGTATTTGACTTTCATAAAGAGCAAGTTTTTGACTGATCTCTTCAGTATTAGCTAAAAGATCTTGATTTTCAATCCTTGTTTTTTCACTGGCATTCCTCAGCTCCTGAATATCACGTTGAAGCGTTTCTTTTTCAGACAACACTCCTTCCAGTTCTTCTCTCAAGAGATTTTTTTCTTTTTCAAAATCCTGAATCAGGGATCTGTGTTCTCTATGTTGAGCTGCATTTTCTTCCTCTAATCTCTCAACTTCTCGCTGCAAACTAATTACTTCCTCCTCCTTTTGAAGAGCAAGGCACTGCTCTTCTTTAATTTTTGACAAGCATTCATTTGCAATTTTTAACAAGTTAAGAGAATCATATTCTTCATTACAATCTGAAATGCTGAACCCCACTCGCTCAAGTAGGTGATACAGCTGAGTTCTTACAAGGGATGTGTGCACTTGTTCATTTTCAAGTAATGTTGATATATGGTCTTTTTCTGCAGTCATCATTTGTAGTTTCTTTTCTAAGTTTTCAGACTGCTCTTTCAATACTAAACAAGCATCTTTTTCGGATGTAGTTTTTCCCAGCTTTTCACTTAATTCACCTTTTTCCTGAATGAGTTTCTTATTTTCCTCACGAAGAGCATACACTTCAGATGAAAGCTGCTCTTTATCACGCACCAGAGATTCTATCTGTTTTTCTAGTTGGTCTAGCATTTGAGCATTTTCATCCTTTGAAGTTAAAGCTTCATTCAGTCTCTCTGTTAATTCCTCTACCTTTTGCTTCAGGTCATTATTGTACTGATTAGCAACATCTACTTCTTGCTGAAGTTCCTGAATTTTAACTTGTTCTTGCTTGTAAGTTTCCTGAAGGGTTTCTCTCTCTTCACCCAAGCGTTTTACATCATTTAAGATATCCCTGTTTTCATCAGTAAGAGCAACGATCTTCTCTTCCAGTTCTCTTATAGCAATCTCTTTTTGGTCAATGGAGCTTTTCATGGTGCTATTGTCCTCCTGAAGACTAATGATTTTACATTCAAGTTCTTCTATCTTTAACTGATGAGATGACGATTCTTCCTGGAGGTGATTTACATTTTCCAGAAGAACATCTCTTTCATTGAAAGCAGCCCGGAGTTTCTGTTGCAGTTGACTGACATCAGAAGCTTGCTGTTGTTTCATTGATTCAAACTCCTGGCTGATCTTTCCAGCAGATTCACCTAGCTCAGCCTGTAGAGTTTCCATTGTTTCTCTCAGGCTGTTGTAATTGGACACTGCTTCTTCTTTCTCCTGAGTTTGCTTTTCAAGTTGTTCTCTAAGTTCCTGATTTTCAAAAACTAATGCCATCTGTTCTTTTTCAGAACCAGATAATAAAGTTTCATTTAGTTCAGAAATTTCTCTCTTGTGTTGATCTTTCAGAGTCTGAATCTCTAATTTGTGCTCTTTTGCAGCAGTTTCATAGTGCTGTCCTGCTGCTTGAAGATCCAATTTTAGTTTTTCAATTGCACAGCAGTAATCTTCTTTAGCAAGCTGCAATTCATTTATCTTAAAGTCCAAGTCTTCCCGCTCATGGAAGTACTCATCCTTCATACGATGGATTTCCTCTTCCAGTTTTATCTTGACATTGCTCATGTAAGTTAACTCATCTTTTAATATACTATGTTGGGACTGGAGTTCTTCTAAACTATGCTCCAGGTACCTAACTTTTTCTTCCATTTTTTCTTCGACACATGGTTCTTCTTGTGTATCTGCAACATTGTTTCCTAGATTTTTATTTAAGACTTCTCTCAGCTGCTCCAAGTCATAGTCACGCTGGTCAGTCTGAGCACGCATTTCATCCTTGGCATTTTTCTCTGCCAAATTGTGCTGTAACTGATTTATTTGATTTTGCTTTTCTTCATTTTCTTTAGATGATATTTCAATCCGATGCATTAGTTCTGACACCTCTTCCTGATGGGCAATTTTTAGCTTTTCAAGCTCTTCATTCAGATTTTTTATTTCATTATGGTAACACTGGGAGTTGCTTTTAATAGTTTCTTGCAGATTTGTTACTTCTTTGTTTTTGTCTTCATCCACAGCTTCCAACTGCTTGTTCAGACACAAAATTTGCTCCTCATAAGTAGATTTAATTCTTCGGACATCATCTTGCAATCTTTTAACTTCTTTTTGGCTATTATTGTAACATTCAACCTGTTCCACTAGCTCCATTTGTTTTTTCACTTGTTCATCTAATTCCACCTCCAGCTTTTTTAAATCTTCATTGTGCTTGCATTGTGCCTTTGATAATTCACTCTTCAGAGCTCTTATTTCTTCCAGAGAGTCAATTCTTGTTTGTTCCAGTTGCTTCTGCAATTCTTCTGTTTTAGCCACTGCAGCCTAAACAAACAGGAAAATTATTAAATACTGGTAATTTAGCACACAGAATTTCCAAGTGAACTGTTTACAATAAAGAATGAGAAAACGTAGTAATCCTCAGTTCTAAAAACTGCTGTAGTTTTTAAGTATCTAACTGTATTAGGACAACTCAACTCAGAAGACACTGCTCAGAGTACAAGAATATTTGCAAAATGAGAACGGAAAACTAAATCCTAAATCATGTTTACCAGCATAATTTCACAAAATGGTCAGGACAGAGCTCAGCTTTAGCAACTATTCTGATAATGTATTAAAGATCAGACTACTTTTACTGCATCAGATTCAGGTATCTGGAATATAACAATGTCCATCAATTGCAAGCAATCCAGTCTTCACTTTATTACAAATAGAGATTTTTGATATAATACAGATGCCTTGGCTGACTGGCTCCTTCTTAGGAATATCTAACGGCAAACCTCATATGTATATCTAAAGGTTTACCTCATAAAGGTAAACCTGTGCTCCCATAGAAAGACAGAGCTGATTGACTGAAGTCTATGTAGGCTTTCAATGCACAGACTGAATTCTTGCAGCTGTGGATCCACACAGTGTATATAAGAATTTTTTACTTATTACTACTTATTACTTTTTTATTTATTACCTAGTTAGGGGTCACAGAAAAAATATGCTTTAATATATAAAGCCTTTATATTGTTTTAGATCTTTTTAAGAGATAGAATACAGGTAAGTGAAGAAAAAGATACACAACAAGAAAATTCAGAAAAAAATATATAATTCTCTAATATTTCAGTAATGTTCTGTTGCTCATTTCAGTACCTCTGCTTCTTGCTTTATTTGAATATTTTCTTTTTTCAGAGCTATGCATTGCTGCTGACTTTCAGCTTTTTCCAGAAGCACAACATCCAGCCTTTCTGTGAGAGCCTAATATTAAATGAGAAAGATCATTGAAAGGAGGGTTTCTTAACAATGGAAACAGTGATATCTGAAAAATGTAGGAACTCATATAGTGATTATGACTCTTTTTGTCAAATAAACACATCAGTCCGGTTTTAAAAATCGCTTACAGCCCAAATACAACTGATATTAAATAGGTAGACTAAAACAACGATTTTGGGTTCTTTTAAAAACTGTACATGTGATCAGCTAATGTTTTATAACCAGGTGGTGATGGTGAAGTTCCCTTTCTGCAGAAAAGAAATCTCCAACCAAATTATTCAAAACAATCCTCTAATTAAGAAATTCCTCTTCACTACCAATTTTCACTTTCATATGCTATGACCCTTATCCTGAGAAAGACAGATCCTAAAAGTATTTCTTGTGACATGCAACTTTAATTATGTGTTTCTAATCTCATCAAATTACTGTCTCAGAACTTTTCTAAATGGCTGAAGTCTTTCTGCAATGGTCACTCCAACATAAACAAAAGCTGGTCTAACCAGTCACACAAGGAAAAGTCTTGCTGGGACATTCATAGTCATAAAATAGTTTGGGTGGGTAGGGACCTTTAAAGGCCATCTAGTCCAACCCCCTCCAGTAAGCAGGGATATCTTCAACTCCATCAGGTTGTTCAGAGCCCCATTCAACCTGACCTTGAATATTTCCGGGGTGGGGAATCTACCACCTCTTTGAGCAACCCTTTCCCATGTTTTGCCACCCTCTGTGTAAAAAACCATATTCCTCTTATCTAATCCAAATCAACCCTCTTTTAGCTTAAAACCATTATCCCTTGTTCTATTGCAACAGGCCCTACTGAAAAGTTTGTCCACATCTTATAAGCCCCCTTCAAGTACTGAAGTGCTGTGCTAAGTTCTGTCTGGAAAGTGTACTACTCTGTACTATTTCTCACAGAACCAAGAGGGTTTGCTGGCAAGTGGAACAAGGACATGAGAAGAGAAGGTAAAAAAAAAAAGGTTTTAAAAAGTGTCTTGGATTCTTGCAGATTGATTGCATTCGATTTGAGTAACAGTTTTCAAGCTATTTACTATTTACCAAATTATTTCTGTGGATTTATTTCAGCTAACTTTATTTAATACAATAGAAACCCATTACATATTCCTACCTGAATAACATCATCTGCTCCTGCAGTAGCTGCTTTGGATTTGAGTTCTTCAATTTCTTTCTCCAGTTCTTAACATGTAAAGAAATTTCACAGTATTAATTGATGCTGCATCACAGTAGCAAATTTCTAGCAAATTTTGTGCCTGACAATACTTCTATTCAAATCAGAGACATCTTTTACTTCATCAATTTTTGTTTGTTACTTAGTGATAGACAGGAGTAACAGAAAGAGAAAAAATATTCAGTACTACTTCTCTAGTGCTGACATTGAGCATGGTTTCCTAAGGAAGCAAAACTTACTTGCTTGGATAGAGGGACAACAGATAGAAATCCTTCTGATGATCATCTCACCTTCTATTTCATGGTCAATTTAAATCAGAGGAAAGATACTCTAAATGTTTCTCTAAAAACAGGCAGCAAGCAGAAGAACAAGATCTCATGAATAATCACACTGAGGAAAAGCCTGATATAGCCCATCTCTGTATCCTTATTGTTTCAGTAGGCAGCTACCAGCAGTCAGCATAGCTGTCATTCCAAACAAGGGGAAGTGACACCAGTCCAAGTAGTGGGCCACTGGAGGAAAAGGGACAGCAGAGTGGAGAAGTACAGCACACGAGAGCACAGATTCACACGTACTTTTAGTTGTTAAGCATAACATTTTGTTTGGCGTATTTTACAAATTCTTGTTAAAGCAACAAATGATCAAATGTAAAGTAGCAAACTATCTTAAAGAAGCCATTGTACTCTACAGCAAACTATACTAATCATGCAAAAAAATTATCAGATATTCCTCCTCCCATTTGCTTCCTGAAAAGCAACCTGCACCAATATGGAGAACAATGACAAATCCCACTTCAACTTTTACACAAGTTACACTGTTCCATCAAGCCATACTGTCAGACCAAAATTAATTTAATACCTGACAAAAGCAATGCTTCTTTTCTTCTCTTTCTTAATCAAATTACTTCAGTCCTTATCCTCCCACCATAAATAGCAAAATTGAAGAAAAATAAAATCTAGTATTTTTGTCTAGAATTTAAATCCACCTATCAAAAACACACAGTGATATTTGAAAAGGTTAGGTAGTGCTAAGCATTAAGGCAGAAATTGCACTTTCCAGTAAGATACCTGCACATCTTGACTTCACTTTCTGTATAAGCATCATTTGCTTTTTTGCAAACTTGATGAGGTCTTCTTTGGGCAATGTGTCTAGCTGTAAAAAAAAGTATGTATCAGAGAAACCAGTTTCCTCTAACCCAGAGAGAAATAGAAAGGCATTTTAGCATCTGACTTCCAAAAAGCGAAATTTTAGGACAAGAAACTCTTACCATACATTTGCAAGAAGAATAACATTTCAAAGAAAAATAACAGTCCAAGTTACTGATGTTCTGTTATCCAATTCTGTTATCTCAATTACAGTAACAGAAATTACTCCTTATTCTGTACTTTTCTGAAACAATTCTGGAGCACACAATTGGGCAGCATCAGTCAGGAAAACTCAGTTAGGATTACAATTCAGTAATACAATTTGAACAATATTTTGAAAATAGCATGCTGATCTAACATTGTCACTGTTTAAATTTACTTCCAACATATGCAAAGATGTTTGTATCCATTATGAAACAGACTGCTGCCAAAACTGGACGCTATTAATAATTTATCAAATATAACAGGAAGTGAACATACCAAAAAGAGATTGTTTTTCCCTCATAGTTTCCAAAACACTTTATCTTAATGTTTATAAGTTAATTTTTCCTGTCTAGAAGAAATGTCAAAAATATCTTTGTCTTCCTATTAGTCACAGCTTGCATGCTAAGCTGCAACCCTTGCAACTACTGCTATCCAAATAAATTATGTGAGGATTGATTACCTTTGATTTGCCTGATCCTGGTGTGCCAGAAGATGCAACCATCTCCTGCCCAGCATCTTGAACCTACAACAAAATAAAGTACAATCTGCAGTAACAAACTTTTCAGTGTAAGACTACCAAAGGAACTAATTTAAAGTCTTCAGAGACTGAATATAGTGAAAGCACAAGAAAAAAATTAAAATAAAATTTTAAAACAACACGCATTTGTAGGATTAGTCAGAAACATAACGGAAAAAGATCTACTGTGATTATCAGAACAGCAGAACAAAAAGCTCCCAATGTCCAAATCAGTATGATCTCATTATTCTATTACCGAATGGACATCTTGAGCTGATAGAGTATTGCAAATTCATTTTATTCACAAGCAGTTTCAAAAGCATGACTCACTATCTCACTAACAACAGAAAACCAAAAAACAACCAAACACCCCCCCCCAAAAAACCAAACCAAACCAAAACAGAAAACCCAACCAACCAACCAAAAACAAACAAACAAAACCCCCCCAAAAACTTGTAGAGGAGTTGCAGTTAAATCAAACCTTGGGAACTTTTGAACCACACAAGCTCCTAATTTTTTGTTTCCTTCTTAGACACAGTGGTTTATCACTACAATTGTTAGCTTATCAAATATATTCCAAAAGATTTGTCAAAGTCAGGGCTTATTTGGACAAATATAAGCCCTCTCTTCTTTTTTTTTAAAAGCTAGTTCCCACTAGGATTACTGGCCTGAAAAACACACCTGAAAAGGCTCTGCAAATTCTGGGCTCTCTATCCCTAAAACACATGCAAAATGCCTTCTATTGTAAACTTCCACAGATCTAATCTGGGATACTGCTACTTTACGGTGGTTTATACGGGATATACTTATGTATAATCAGGAAAAGAAATCTATGCAGCCATGATGCTGCAAAGGAAAAGGGAACAGACACTTCCAATACATCAGGAATAGCATTTCCAAGCCTTGACCTTTACCCTGCTTTCTTCTTCATACTATCATATGTGCATGAGTATAAAAGTGAAGAGGTGTGTATTATAAATATTTGTATTTTTATATAGCTGGATATTTGTCTGTGTGTATGTACACACACATACCTTCACTTTTATTTTGCTATTCTCTTCATTCTGCCAAAAAAATCAAAGTCCTTATAGTAGAAACTAAGGAAGAACCAAACTGGATCTGAAAACTATGAGAATGGACAATCATTAATAATTTAGACAGAACAGGTGATAGAGATAATAAAAAGCATCACCTTTAGAAATATGAGTTCAAGTACAGACCAAGGACAAAGCAGTTATAATCATCTCTATAACACATATGCTAAGTGTTTGTTTCGGTTTTTTTTTTTAAGATGGCAAAAGCAAACTTATTAGAAAAAATGTGCTGTACAGCATTAGGGGGAAAAAAAGCTATAAAGTTAGTTTAAGATTTTCTTAGCATGTAAAACTTTGTCAACATTTACAGTCCTAATATTTTAGCACTTGGACAGCATAGTGAATTATAAAAAACTGCATGTACTGTTCAGAAAATGACAGCAAGCTCAGATGAATTTTCTTCTCACAATACTTTTACTCCTTTAAGCTAATACATACAGAGGAAGGATCGCATACTGTGTAATACAATGCATCCAGTTTTGCTGTTCTGGTAACAGAAACCAGAGGCAGCTCATGTAGAGGGCTTCACCCGCCTGAGTTAGAAGAAAAACGAGGAAGATGAGCTATCAAAAAACCCTGAACTTTTTATTGATTAGCTGCATCCAAGCTGTGAGCCAGCAGCTACTAAGTATGCTTTTAAGCCCAACACAATCCTGCATGGTTTCTAGTCCACCATTCTGAAATTGGGATGCTTCCATATTTTACTGATATATAGTTATACACACACACACATTCTTTTTTTTAGATTTTATTTCAAGCCCACTTTACTCCCTACAGTAAGGGGTTACCACACCACACTTCAAGATGTTCTGTGTATTTTAACTGCTCTCTACCCCTTACTTCTGCAATAGCTTAACATACTCTCAGAAAGGCTAACCAATGCACAAATGCAATATATTAGCCTTTGCTGTGAACTACGGCAGTAATGGCCATCATGAACAGCAACTTTCTGAGCAGTGTGAAACTATCAGACATCAAAAACTCTAAGTGTACGAAGTCACATCAAAATGCATTTTGAATTGTGATTGCTTCAACCAAAAGTGGCATTGAACCTCTATTAGAATGTGGCACATGTGCAGCACAAACACTACCAGTAGAGTTAATTTAGAGTGTGAACTCAAAACCCTTCAATGTTTCCTTTGGATTTCCTTGGTGTTTATGAAATATCCACTAAATACAGACACTTCAGTGGTTTTATTTGCTTCTGTTGGTAAGTGTGTTTCACACTTGACGTACTGTTAACACATCGGGTCACCTCCGTGGACAAGGAATCCTTGTCCGCCCGTGGGTGCTTTCACACAGCAATCACTCGAAGCTCTGGCCGTGTGTCACTCGAGTGCCGCTGCCCTCGAGACAGCGCCGCCCGCTCCCTCAGCCCGTGCCAACAGGGCGACGTCCACACCTTCTAACCAAGAGGGGCACTGAACAAGCCCCTCGTAGCCCGCACCGGCACTCGCATTTCCGCAGGGCAGAGGCAGAAGCAGAGGCAGGGCCCCCTTCCCACCCCCGGCCTCCCTCACAGCTGCCGCCCGCCGGGGCTGCGCCACCCGCGGGGGCTGCGAAGGGCGCACAGTGACCCGCGGGCTTCTCCGCCCGTCACCGGCTGAAAGGGAAAGGCACCGGCGGCGTGGGAGGGGCTGGTCCGCCGGTCCCCAGCGCTTCATGCCAAGGTCACGCACCGCCCCTCCCCACCCGCCCCAGCCACGCTGCCCCCGAGGGCTCCGCGGCCCCTCTGCCCCCACCGCGTTACCTCCATGGCGGGGCCGGCCGGCTGCAGGGGCGGGGAGATCGCGGCGCCACAGCCGCTGGCAGCGCCGCTACATCCTCCCCGAGCCGCTTCCGCCTCCGTCATCCCGGCACGTCGGGCTGGCCGGGCCCGGCCTGTCCGTCACCGAGCGCCGCCCCGGGGACGGGCGGGGCTCTGCCGAGGGCCCGCTGCCTCTGAGCATGGCTGGGACGGGCCCTGGGCCGGGAAGTGGGTGTCGCTGCCCACCTCGTGTTCTCCGCCTTATAAAAGGGGAAAGGGTACGGCTGCAGCACGGTGGCAGCGTGCTATTCCCTGTTTTGGAGGGCTCGTAAGGGTAACGCCGTGCTGCAGGCGCATCTGTCACTGCCGCCACAAGGAGAGCATGAGGTGGAGAGTGACGTGCTCGGGCAGAAACGTAGCGATTTAAGACCTTGCTTTTAATACTTTGGTGGAAATACAAAGTGATTAAATTATTTGTCGAATAAATATGGCGGGTGCCAATAGGATGGTGCCAGACTTTTCATCAGTGCTCAGCGACAGGACAAGGAGCAATGGCCTTAAACAAAACCACAAGAAGTTTCACCCCAGCATGAGGAAGAACTTTACGTTGAGGGTGGCAGAGCACTGACAGAGCTGCCCATGGGTCTTGTGGAGACTTCTTCTAGAGATACTCAAACCCCACCTGGATGTGTTCCTTTGTCACCTACTCTAGGTGACCCTGCCTTGGCAGGGGGTTGGATGAGATTATCACCAGAGGTCCCTTCTGAGAGGAATGACAGATTTGTCTTTACAAACAAGCTGTGGGTCTGCTGGTAGATAAAACTAGCACTGAAGAGATAAACAATGGGAAGGTTTCCACTGATTGATGAATGGAAAAAAGGTATTTGCCTTTACAGCAAACTGTAGGTTTGCTGATGAATGAAATTGGATATTGAAAGATGAAAGAAACAATGGAGAAAAAGACGAATTTCATAAGAATTAAAAATTAAAAGGGAGAGTTGTACGTTAGAGGGGAAGCTTAGGTATCAGGTGTTCTGGGAAGTCTGTGCCTCTCAAGTACCTCAGCCAATGGGGAAAGAGAGAGGGAAATGTGACCGAGAAATTAGGATAGAAAGGAGGCTGCCTCCTCCAAAATTTGAGAGATCCCAGGGGAATGCCCCATAGCCTCTCCCTTTATTCGAATAAAGTAAAAGGACTCCTCTGTCTCCTTTTTGGACATAAACCTCTGATGTTTGTGGCTTAATTTTCCTGACACTTCCAACCCTAACAATTCCATGATTCTGTAAGTTCAGAAATGGATGTGAAGAGCTACCAGAGCAAATAGCAGAACCTAGGTGTTATGGCTTGTAATTACGTGTTTTTAAAGAGACTTTTTAATGCCCATTTGAGTAGTGTTTGAGGGCAGCAATGCCTACTTTAAAGGGCACACATTTTTCATTGTAATCATGCATGCACTTTGGTAGTGCCTGAATATTTTTTCACATTTCATGATAAGTAATTGATTTTTAATGAAAAGTTGCCTGTGAAAGACAAATATGCATATTATTCTGTTTATGGTTCACTGGTTGAATACTGAATATCACCAAATTAATTATAATGTCATGAGAGAATATGTATTTTATTAAAAAAAGAGAGTAGTTCATCGAAATGCTTGGAAGAATAATTGCATTTTTCCAAGTCGGCTTACTGTCATTCTTCTTGTAAAATTCAAAAGGCAAATAGTGACAAAAAGCAGGAAGGTTTTTCATATATACCAAAGTGTTCCCCCCCCCCCCAATGCATTCATTGTCCATTACATATATTTATATATATTTATTTATGCAGCTACACAACCGTAGCAGGAGCATATGGTTCCATGCTCGCAGAGGTTGCTGGCAAGGAACAGATGTCCCTAACCAAACAGCATGGTGGTGTTTCTTCATTACTTCTATTATTATACTTTTTAGAAGCCTCAGAGGGCATTAAACAGATGAATTCTTTCCTTTCTCTTTCACTTTGGGATACTCTGAACTGGTTACCTATGCTTGTGCTGCTCTGACGTGGGGATTTCACACAATTTCAAGAAGAGCCTTTTGAGATAGAGTCCTTCCAAAACCATTGTGTAGCGGAAGCTTTTCACCCCAAACTATGCCATACTGCACGGCTCTGTGCTTTGAGGTCAGCCTCCAATTGAATTTGGATATTTGGGAAGAATGCTGTAGGAAACTAGCATTCTCTTTTGGGAAACCACAGAGCAAACATTGTTTCATGCAAATTTGTTCCTTCTGCATATCTTCAGACAGTATGTATTATGTACCAATTCTTGGGTCATCTCATGATTTAGCATACGAGGGAATTGATTTTGGAGCTCATCCAAGGCAGACACAAAAGAGTTTTCAGAGGTCTTAGTACTGAAGACAATGAACTACCAGCTTGCTCATTGCATGCTTTCTGAAACTGATTCTGGCTAGGGACCACTCAGCACCCCTCCCTGAGCTCCATGTTCCTGTGAGACATGTATTTGACAGAGACAGGCCAAATCTCCCCTCCTGCCCTCCTCCATTTTATGCAACAGAGTTTAGGTATATTGTACATTTGAGATTGTCTTAACAGTCTTTCATTCTGGTCCTGAATTGCAACAGCAATTGCAAAGAATCCTGGTTAAGGAATGGTAGAAGAGTTTCAAAAGTTTCTAGAATAACTAAAAGAAAAAAGATTGAGGATTTTGAGTGTTGATTGCTTCAGTTTGTTTTGATAAAGTGCAAGTTGCTCTGAATTTTGTGGGAAAAAATGTTAATTTTTACCTGCGACAGTCTGATAAAATTTTCTTAAACGATTTGTGAATTGTGTCTTACCTATCTAGAAGGAGACAAAAAGCTGATACATAATAAGTGCAGCTAATTTGAGACAGGGTAAGTGAGAAAAACAAGAATAATTTACATAGTCCATATATCCCATGATTTTATTATCTTTGTAAAAGATAATTAATTCATCTTTTTAAATAGCATTGTCTGTGTAAAACAATATTGCCAAGAGATTTGTGAGATGTGTTGGGGCAGAGCATAACAAATTTTCAATCCTGCTTTTGTTGAGAAGCCAAGTCCCACAGGGCTGTAATTAGCCCTTACATCAAGGTAGGGTACAAATGCTTGTTCACGATCATTGGAATTATTAGACCTGCAATAATTCTCTGAAGAGCACAGAATGAGAAAATGCCTGTAATTTTGCTACTGGAGAATGTGTTTTCAGCATAAAAGAGTGGATGCTTTAAATACTTGCCACTGTAGAATCTCTCTTTACAACAAGCTCTGAGGATCGCAGACTCTGAGCTGTGACCCATGCCGGGCCAGTCAGAGTTCTTGCTTTGAGCTGCTTCTATGCCTTTTTTACATACCAGGTTAATATAAAGGAAAACAGCATATGAATTTATAGTATGTTAACTATTCTTCTCTGTTTGGAAACTTAAAATACACCCCCTGTGCAGATGAACTGCAAATTATTTGGCTGACTGTGGCCATTTTGTTGAGTTGGGTTGAAGTTCAGTAGGTTCCCATAGGAGTGGAATGGTACAGTGAAAAAAGAGTTATTTATCTCAGTAGCATTTTGTGTGTGAAGGGTTTAGTTAGGTGTTAAAAAAAGACTGTATATATAGTCCTTAATTGTGGTCTTAAACTGCAGTAGGAAAGAGAGATGAGTAGTTTGGTGTTCTCAGCAGCAAAGTTCAACAAGCCTTTTGACAGATTAGTGTAAAACTCACACAAGGAACCATTTTGTTTTCACATTTGGGGTGAGGTCTGGCTACAAAAGACTGTTCCGTTGTTGACAGAATATTAAGAACTTTTAATTGAACACAGAGATAGTAGCAAATGTAGGTGACTGTTATTGGTACAATTACAAGTTACTGTGAATCAAAAGCCCCAGTTGTAACAAATAAAAAAATTAGCTTAATTTTTAGCTGCCTGACCTAAGATTCTACCTATACTTATATTACCTGTACCAGAGCAGGACCCAGTGTAGCTTGCTTTCGACATGATGGCTTCGTCTCCACAGTCATGGTAGATGGATATAATTCAACTGTGAACCTTCAGTTCAGAAGACTCTTAACACAGCTGATAGATACCAACTGCCCTTGCAGAAGGCTGTGCCAAAGCCCTTCTGCAAAACAATCCATGCATAGTTTGCCTCTGACATTAACCACAGAGTGCTGCTGAATGAGGACTTTCCTGATCTACCTACACAGTGCTTGATCTGCTTAAAGGGCAGGCAGAGCTTTGTTTGTTATCCAGCCGAAGCCCATTACTTTCAGTCTGGCAACGCAGTTTGGTTGCATACTTCTTAGAAGTATGGAGGGCTTAAGTCTCACTCTGAATGTGCCTCTAGGATCACCTACAGCTTACAGTGAGACAGACCTTGCAGCATCCATTGAGGATGTGAGGGAAATGAAAGCTTCAGCCCAGACTTAAAATATATTAATGCACTTCTGAAAAATGCCAAAATTAATAATTAACCTTGTTGTAAATATAAGACACTTTGTGAACATGTTGATGTAAACCATTAATATAGAGTATGATGTCCATATCCTATATGGATAGGACAAATTACAAAAAATCTTCCTCTGCATGGTCTGTTTTCCTAACTGGAGAAACAGAGACTTTCAGTTCAAGCATGAAGCAGATCATCTACAGTTAGATTAGTGAAAGGAAAGCAGTGTCCCTATGCCTTTGAATGCTAGCTAGGAAAATAGAACAGCTCCCTTCTCTGTTTATTTCTTTAATTTTTTTGAAGATCCGTGCTTCTTTCATTCTCTTTCATAAATGGTTGCATTCCATGTGAAAGTAAAATATCTCCCCTAGCTGCTATTGACAGCCAAGCTCAAGGGGGATTTCAACTACTCTAGGATTAATTCAGCAATGTCTTTTAAGCAGTGTGTATTGAAGCAGGAGTCTTTAGTCATTCCCATGGCAGGATTTGTTTTGGTAGTTGTTAATGCAGAGTTACAAAACAGAACCGCATGAACAGTTTACATGTATTAACGCTGACCCTGAAACATTTGTTAGAGATGAATAACAAAGTTTCTGCACTATGAAAATCCAGCCGGGGCACTCTCTTCTGAAAGAAGAAACAAACAGCATTGAATAAGTTGCTGTGGGATTGTATTAGCTAAACTGACACAAGTCTTGTTAAACTGACATTGAAGATGTTGCACCTGAGAAGGTTAGTAAAACTGTGCATCTAGATAACTGGATGAAAATAAAGCATGGATGTATATTTAGGACTTAAGTCTAATATAGTTCTGTATGGTTTTATCTCCACAGTAAACAGGGTCATGTGTTTGCATCAGAAGTGTGACAATAGTTTAAATTATTTTAAATAATTTGGCTGAACACATACAACCTCCTTCTGCAAGTGCTCATTGATTTACAGTATCTTATGTAAAAATATATTAAATCTCTTACCAACTTTTGTTGGTATTAGTAAAAAATCTCCATATACAAACACATCATTTAAAGTTCTTCTGTACAAAACAACTGACAGACCTGAAGATATGGAACTTAGAGTCGGTCTAGGTGAGGGCACCCTCCAGTCATCCGGCCAGAAGCATATGCACATCTCCGTTGACATACAGTCAAAATATAACCAAACCGTGGTAGAATCTATGCCCTTTGAGGGATGCATACAACCCCTTAACGTTTTCCCCCAATTTTCTTCATAACTACAGGTCAGTAGTTTTACACTAGTACAATTATGAACATTTTGCAAATCATGATTGAATCCATAAGTTGATCTCTCTTCTATGGTGGCTCAAGAAGGCATAAAAAGCAGAAACTCCACACTTTTCTATCCTCCTGCCAGCTATATTTTGTCAAAATAGTTAAGATTTCTGTCTTTGAATATATATGATATATAAGGATAATATCATTAGCATAAGAAAAGCCACTTCTTATGTAGCCACACATCAAGTGTTTGTTCCTCCCCCTTTTTTATTCTAGGACTGCAGTCTGACCTGTGGTGCTTTTTATCTGTTGTTCATAGCAGCTGAATTCCAGCTGGGTGAAAAGATACCTAAGGAAGTGAGAGCAAAGGTGACTTCCCCAATGTGATATGAGTCCCTTATTATATGGTGCCTCTAATCCTTGCAGTTGCTATGCAGGTCCCTTTTCAAATCAGGCTTCAACCACAGTCAGCATATTGCTTTTCTGATAGTTTTGAGATTTCAAGGGAGAAGCAAAAAGGTCATCTGTGTGACCTTTTGTACAGCGCTGCTCAAAAAATGTCACCAAGCTACTGAGTTAAGCATGTTTTCCATTTACTGATACCTCTTGTGGCACTGAATGAGGATTAGATTGACAAACTGTGCTGACTCATGTGTTTTCCTAGAGCAACCCAAGAGAGTGCTGAGAGAGCAGGCAACACCTTTTCTTCATACTAGTAAGGCAGTAAATCGAGTTAATCATAAACAAAACTCACACAAGTAGCAGAAAGCTCCTCAAGCTGATATTTAGCCTTGCTGTGATGAAAGCAATGCCTCTGAGAGATAATTTTTTCTTGAGTAATCGTTTTACTGAGATATCCTTTGTTTCTGGGCAGGAATCTGTTGACCTGAAGTCTCTAAAAAAATTTTAAAAATACACTAAATGGTGTAAATATATGCTTCCAGTTTCAATGATTCATGCATTTTTGGGGAAAATTCTGTGAGCCAGGACAATATAACTCCTACATTTAACATGCAACTTTCTGTTTGTTTTTAAATTGATGCAAGGTATTGCTGCCCTTTGTGACTGTACACTTTAGCTATGTGCTGCCCTTTATGATTGCATTCATTTTAGGTATGAATGGATTGAATAGGTAGCCTGAAATGAACTTTGCATTTGACAGCTGCTCATATTGCTACAGCATTTTAACTTACTTTTGACTCTCCACAAGCCAAAGAGAAAATATCACCAGCAAACATTGTTTTGTATTAAACTAGACTAAACTAGCCTAAATAAGACTAAGATGGTATTTTCCTTTAGATGTTGTAATCTTCATTCTGTTCCCTCTAACATTCAGAGTGCAAACTCAGTTAGCAAGAAGTCTTTGTGGCCTTTTTTGTGTGCCAAGCTCAATGATGGCACTTTAAATCCAAAAGTGGATTGGTAACAGTTGCCTATAATTAAATGGGTTATGAATTGCTTTAATTAATTTTGCACAAGCTCAAAGCATGGCTGTAGTTATGGTACTAATGCTAAAGCAGAACTGGATTTTATTTACCAGGCCCTATTGCAACTAAGAGCCCTCAATGAGGTATTTATATATTTGATTAAGAGTAAGGTAAAGGAGAAGGCAACGACATGAAGCATTTGATGAACACTTTTACAATAGTGAAGAGGGAGATGGCATTTGCAGCATTGACTGTTCACCTAGTTCATACCAACTTTCAGAATTTTCTGAATGTTAAGAGAACACTATGATATCCATTTCAGAAGGCAAATATGAGATGCAATAAGGACTACTGTGCCCACAGCTAGACTGTAGATAAGTGCCTCTGTGCAGCCCTTCAGCAGGTTTTATCAAAGGAAGTAATGGGTGTTTGATGTTTTTGGAAATGTTGCTTTCATTTCAACAGCATTTCATTTGTCCTACTTGAAATGAGAGAAAATTAAATTTATTCTACTTTGTGCACTTCTGTTCCTCTCTTTATACTTGACCACCTTTAAATCTGTGTATTGTTATTTATTGATTAATGTTCGTACAACCTGTGGCAGTCTTTTAACACCTTTTTTCCTGTTGGCTCCTAGTTTCTGTTAGAGTTAGATTTGAAAATGCCAGCAATATCAATTGCATTTTGCAAAGATCAAAACCCACAGCGTGCCTGAAATATTTTTATTAATGCTGAAAGTTACTGTGGTGGGGGTGACTGAGAAGTGTCCAGTGGAATTATTTTCTTAAACTTTGGCATAATTTGGGCACTCCCCAAGTAATGAAAAATCAGTGATGTCTGAGAGATCTTGGAATCCTAGGGACATTGGCATTTTGTGAAGGAAAAGCAAAATATATAACATGGAAAAGGCTGAAGATCTTAATTTCCATTGCAAGTAATTACAATTCCATGCGAAAAACAAGAGAGGTATCAGACATTTTCTTCTTATAATCTTCATCAAATTTCTCATTCTGTGACACAGTGAAATAATTCTTCCAGTCTGCAACAGTCCCTAAGAAATAGCAAAGAAAAAAAAAAGAAAATATTGATTTACCAGTATTTCCTGAAGCTCATTATCCTCACATTATCAGATACTTGTACTTCAATGCTTATTTCAAAACAGAATGACAACCTGAGTTAATGCCAATAACAAACCTCAGTACCTTTTCTCATGAATGGGGAAACTGAGTGATCCATCATTCCTTGAAAGTCTCTAGTGTAGTTTGCCATGGGGTTTTCCTTCATTACCTCAAATGAGGTATTATGGACTATTTTGTTTAAAACCTCCTGACTCAGATCCTTCTCCAGGAACTTTGCAATCTTCTGAATTTCTCGCTTTGGATTCTGCAGAGACAATTACATGGGATAAGATGCAGAGCTAGGAAAAGCAAAGAAATCAAACATCATGTGAGAGCTGCAATTCTCAGAGAGATCAGGTTATTGTATGCATTACTGATATTGGCACTATAATATAAAACTGTTGCTTTTAGTTAGTATCTACTAGACTGACAGATTTCAGTGCTCTATAAACATATGTTCAGCCTTTTACCTCCTTCATATCTTCATAGAAGAGATAGAGAATATGGTGCTTATCTTTTGCCTTCCACCATCCTTTGACATGGTCATACCAGGAACCCCAGAGGACTGAAAAAGAAGTAGCATCAGCAGCAGCTATAAATACCCCAACTACCTTTAACACATGACATGTGGCACTCATGTTTCCCTCTTAACTAGTACCTGTGAATTTCCAAGTTTGTTTTGAATGAATATGGCTGTGATAATAAGCACTCCTGTGCTCTCTGCTTTTTACAGCATTTTTGCTATTAATCCTTCTGGTTTACGGATGCTCAGAACAAGATTAATGTGTAACTTTAGAGGGCAACAAATGCAGATGCATTATAGTCAATGGAAACACACATTTCCGGTATTGATTTGATCAGCTGGACAAGGCTTGTTTTAATTGGCCCTGCTTTGAGCAGGACAGGGTTTGGGACAGTATGGACAACAAAAATCCAGTCCAGCTTGCATTTTTCTATGATTCTACCTGGCTGTTATATTTGCTGTGCTATCAGAAGTGCCTGCTTCTCTCAAGCAAGTGTCAAAATGATTAGCTAAGACAGAAGTAGACATGTTCTATATGTCTGCACTGGGACAGATGGCTCCCAAGCTGAGTTGGTCAAACACAAGACATAAGGTCTTCTTTGGATGTGTGACTCTCATGCTGGTCCAGACAGTGGTTTCTAGGCCTACATGGTGGCAAAAATATTAATAACCTAAGGAAGCTTTAATGACCCAAACTGTAAACTGCCACCCACTTGACCAGGTTTTGTTTCTTGGATATCCTGTGATATCAGCACCTATTTTAGAAAGGGAAGAATCAGGTTCTGGGGTTGCTTGCCCTTAGTTAGATAATTGTCTTTGTTCAGATGCCTGATTTTTAGATACATTAATTTAGGTACAAAGACCTCCTTATCTCAAATTCACACAGCACATTTCTAGCAAAAATTAATTCTCCAATTATTTTTTAAATTTCAAATTTTATCAGGTTAGAGTAAAACCAGTTAAACCATTGTTCCTTTTCAAATGGCTTATTTTAATCTCAGAAAGAAGAGATGAAGCCTGAAAATTGTCATATATGTTTCTGAATTATAACAGAATAAAGAGTAGTGTTTTTATTTTTTCTCAAAATGGGAGAATAAGGATAGATTTAATTCTTTAGGTAATAATAAAAACCTGTGAATGAAGAAAAACTATGACTGAAACACCTTCAGCAGATATTCTTCCACAGTGTTTGCACTGGATTTCAAATAATAACTGAAATATAGAAATCAATGTCATGCATTCTTAAAATGATTAAAATATCTTATACAAGAGTTTTTGATTCTTGAGTTTAGAAGAAACTGCAGTCAGAATCAGAAGATTCTCATTGCAGTTAATCACCTTTTCCAGTCATGAATTTCTCCACAAACTCCTCCCAGGTTCCTGGATCAGGCAGTGCTTTATTCATTCTGTGGAAATGGTAGTATGACACCAGATTGTCTTTTGCATTTCTTGCCACGTAGATTATCTTTATTGATATGAAGAGAGAGAGAGAGGAAGAAATTAACTTGCACATACAAATGCAGATATTGAGCATCTCCTAGAGTTTCCTCTTGGAGCCTGCTGGTAGAGGCTTAAGAGGTTTTGCTTTGAAGCTGCCATTTTCTAGAATCCAGCTCAGGTAACTTAGTCGTGACTTTAGATTCCCACAGACTTTGCACATTAAACAGAAAATAATTTTGGAGACCTTTTAATTTCCCAGAGATTCTGGAAAACATATTCTGCCCTGGTTTATGTCATTTTCTTTGTCATGAAGTGGAATAGGCCTCTTCAGCCTTACCTTACAGTTTTGTTCCAAGAAGGATGGAGGCAGCAGCTGCACAGGCAGATGGGTTTTTATTGTTCGTGGAGATGGCATGGCTTCAGCTAACTCCAGACCTGTGTTTAATTATGAGATGTGAGTTGTTCTCTAAATTGCACTAGCACTTTATTCTTATGGTCCCACGTGTGATTGTGATTGTGACTTTTCAGCAGTTCACCTTGCATTGATCATTCATCTCCAAAGGACTTACATAGCAGGGTAACATATACAACATTACATAAGCATCTTCAATGTTTCTAGAAAAAATTTTACCTGTGTATTTGAGTGAAAAAAGGGAAACACTGATTTATGTATTTTTTCTTTCTTGGGCCCATACCTAACTCCTTCTCTCCAAGGGATAATGATGGATTACTGATTTATATTTATCCAACCGAAGTTTTTCCTTTGTGATAGTGGTTTCCTTCCACCTTACACATAAGTTTGTTAGTTTCTTTCTAGGATACAAGAATATGACAGCTGACTAGACTTTGTGGATTGCACAGAAATAGAAACTAGGAGAATGACAGTGCATTTTCAGTAGCTATGGATAAATGGGACTGCATGGGAATAACTGGTGATATTTGGAGATGTGTTATCTCCTCCTCTCTCCCTTTTAAACATCTATCATGACCTCCATAATTTTGTCCCTGTCATCATCTATCATCCTCTGTCATCTATCATTTTTTTGTCTCTCTCTGTGTCAACACAGTCTAGCCTAGAAGAAGTAGCACTTCTGCAGAGCTAGTCAAGCTCTTTAGCTTCAAATGTGAGAGTCTGACTTAACTATTTGTGTGGAAATGGAACCCTTGCTGAGGTAGACTTTTGTATGGCAAACCAGTGAAGCCTTTTGGTTGCCTGAATGTTCCACAGCTTGTTTAGATGACTAGACCCTAGAACTGAGCAGCAGTTACATGAAACACTATCAAAGCCACTGGAAACATTATGCATCTTTTGGAAATACCCTGTGACATAGGCTTCTCTTCCATACAGCTTGTAATTGCAGAATGGCATTCAATTGCCCCCATGTTGCTATTCTATACGTATCTGCTGCTAGTTAGATACTGTGGAGTATCAAACACAGCTTCAGATACCACTCCAAAACATCATGGTCTGCAGTAGCACCTGAAGCTATCACATCTGCCAGCCTTGCAGCACCTTGAGTAGCACTGAATGTTTATGTTAAAGCACCTGAACTGGTCCTTTATAGCCAAAATGGTGCTTAGATCAAGAACAAAGCAAGTGGGACCTTTTCTAGGAAACTTGTAGCATCAGCACTATGTGCTTGTTTTGTTTCATTTTGTTTCATTTTGTCTAAAATACAAATAATATTCACCTGAGTAACGCAAAGACGGAGGCTCTTCAAGAAACCACTCGAGGAAAGGGTGACGTTTGGAAGTAGTCTCACGTTTGCACTTCTCAATATCTCCATTTTGTTGAACCATATCCACTATCTCCTGTGTCCATGTGGTACCTGAAAATGTCAAGTGTTTAGATGTTTCCGTCTAGGATAGTCAAGAGTTTCTTCTACTAGGGAGCTGAAAGCCAGAAGGATGGACTCTGTGCTAATGGGGGAAAGAATAGCATAGAAAATAATAGACAAAATGGAAAGACAGTATAATACAGGCCAAATGCCTAATTAAACAACAAAGGTAATGCCCAAAGCTCAGTTCAGTAATTCCATTTTAGACAGACTTCTTCTTGCTTAAAGAAATAGTTCCCACACCAGTACTGGAAAAAACATTGGGATAAACTCACTATTGTTTGGAGACTATATTATTTGCAAAGGAATGAAACTGCCTCCTTTCATTCCTCATAAAAAATCAGGCATTTCAATTTTGGTTTTGTACTGAATTTGAGTAAAAAAATGCAATAGCTGAACTTCAAGTGAGTAAAAATTTCATACAGTTTAAAAATATAGAAAAGTGTCAGTATTTGGAAAGTTTCCATGTCAAACACTTTAATGAAGGTCTGTACAATGTTTCATCTGCCTGAGTGACTGCAACATTTTATAAGAGTTACAGTATAGTGTATCTCATGTGTCTCTTTCCTTTTATAGCTGTCATTGCTGTGTACTGTGGCAGGTCAGCTAGAGAACAGGCTAAGGGATAAATTGGAAAGCAATCTGGGCAGGAGATTCAGCCCTTCTTAGGATGCTTGTGTTGTGCATCTCACACAGATGTGACATCATGTCAAATTGAATCCTAACTTTATTTTTTTTTCACTTCAGTAGCTGGAAGGTTTTAATCCCAGCTGGATAAAATAATGTCATTTTGCCTTCAGTGTACTGGTAGTAAATCAAAAGCTTTCAGGTTGCTAATTGAAATAATTAGCTATTAATTTCATTATTATATTGATATTAATTATTATAATTATATTATTAATATAATCAATAATAATTATCAAATTCTCCCATATCTGTTCCTGAATCTCCACAACTGTAAATGTTTTTATTCATGCAGAATTAATATTGATGCTTGTTATTCATTGTTTCCTTGTGTAGTAAGTATAAAGGGTCTGATGAAGAGGAGAAATATTGTCCAGTCACTGAGTAAAATGCCAGATAGCTAATATGAATGGTGGTGTTTTATTTTATTGGCTGAAATTATGAATTGAACGAATTTCGCTATTTTAAAGAATTAATCAATTTTCAGAAGTCGCTACTAGTTTAGACAAGAAATCATTCCCCAAATACATAATATGTTCTATAGTTATACAGTCAGTTTCTATTATTTCTTAGTAACGATCACTTCTTTCTAGGCATCATTAAATCACTGCATGTTGGTGGAAAACTTCTATTGTCATCATTAATATAAATGTATATAATCTCGATTAAAGGTAACAATTATAGGTCATTAGACTTTGGCCATTTGTACTCCAGCAGTAACAGATGGTTTTCGCATCTGTCAAAGAAGTCAGGAGTTACTAGTCACAGCTGACACAGCTTCATGTCTTTAAAATATGTCTAGTTTGGAGTTAAACAAATACCAGTCACAATAAAAAAAAACATAGATCTCATTCCCAACAATAAGCACAATGCCAATTTTTCTATTCTGTTTCGTACCCATACCAACCTGCTTTTGCATAGGTTGCGATGAGCACATCGTCAGGCCTGGCTTTGAACTTCCACACTTGGTGCCAAATGCTGGCAATTGGTTGTGTGAGGGAAACACCTTCCACTTCACATAACTCAGATCGCATCATTGTCTTTTCCAGACTCAAATCTTTCATTTTATCCATGGCCAATGAAAACTGCATGAAGAAAGGCTTAGAATTAACATGGCTGCTCTGAAAAAAAATCTGAATTTACTCATCTTGAGGTCTCTTTTGTTGACCAAATTCCATGTCCTCTGATTTATTTGGCCATGATTTGGCCTATCTATTCCTTAAAGCTGGATCTCATTTTCAGAAATGCATGGTGCATTGCATGTATTGCATGCATGGTGCATTTTAGAGAAACAGAGTTTTACATGCCTCTAAAAATCACTCTGTTTACTCAGATACAAACACATTTATGTAAAATTCTGATGGTCGGTATGAGGGCTTCTAAAGGCAAGAAAAGAGTAATCAGAGATGTGATTCAAAAGAAGGCAAAGAATAACAGCTGGCAATGAAATTAGCATACAGGACCCAACCCTTCCTCTGTGAAGAAAATAAACAGAAACGCCTGCTAACACCCTTTGTTCCTTGTACTTACGAAAATATTTGCAGACCTTTTCTGTGTTTCGTTCCTGGATCTTTTCACTCTTGGAACTCCCTGCTGTATTTTGAAATATATTGCACATAAATAACCCGAACTGGATTGATCATTAACTAAAGATTGTATTTTAATTATGAGAATCCATCTGTCTTACAAGAACTAGTTACTGATTTCTGGATATCTCCCAGGGAGACCTCTTAGGCATAACTTTCAGAGTTCCAGAGCCTGGTCAGAGGAAAGCTGTGCTTCAGGGGAGGCTATAGGAATAACCTCAGTTAAAAATATCAGCTGGAAAAAAAAAAATTTCAATCCCAGCAGCAAACATTGCTAGAATATTTTCTTTAGTTTTCTCGTTTACTCACAGCAATTTCATACAGGTTCAGCTGAGCAGAGTGAGATGTTGGATTGGTGGCTGGGCAATGACTCCAGAAATGTTAAAAACTGAAGGAAAAATAAATTTGCCTGAGAATTCTTCCTGCTTAAGTGTCTTCAGTCCTTGGCTGTATTGATAACTACGCAGGAACTTAAATCTTCAGGCACAAGTAGGTTGAAAACTTGTGTGGGTGGAGATTCCATTCTTCCTATCAGTGTGAGGAAAGTAAAGGAGGAGGTCCAGCAGCAGCCAACAGCTGAGCAGTTTTTCTGGCACGGTTTATGAAATCCTTTC
This sequence comes from Rhabdornis inornatus, assembly GCA_013397075.1. Classification (NCBI taxonomy): domain Eukaryota; kingdom Metazoa; phylum Chordata; class Aves; order Passeriformes; family Rhabdornithidae; genus Rhabdornis; species Rhabdornis inornatus. The sequence goes on from VWZS01009097.1 coordinate 680,035, forward strand.
TAATCCTGTGAAAGAAAAACACTTGGAATTCTCATCTAAAGTGTGATTCTTTACTGACAGCAACATAAAATGTCATTCAGTAGCTCCAGCAAGATTATTTTAATTTGTCTTTCTCATTGTCAGCAGTCTTGGAATAATCAATTTTCTCCCTATCTAATCTAAATTGCAAAGATACCGTGTGTGCAGGTAAAGGAAAAAACAGTTTTATTCTCTACTTCCCATCAGCAGGTGATCCAGCCACCTCCCAGGAAGCAGGGCTTTAGCCCACAGGTGGTTGCTGTATGTAAGCCTATCGCACTTATACTTACTAGCACTGTGAGGGTGCTATGGGGAAAATTAGCTCCATTTTATGGATGGGGCATCCCAAATTTCTCTGGGCAGCCTGTACCACTGTCTTACTACCCTCACAGTAATGAATTTCTTCCTATCAACTAATCTAAACCTACTCTCTTTCAGTTTGAAGCCCACTTCAAGCATGTAATCCTGTCACTACATGTCCTTGTCAAAGGTCTCTCTCCATCTTTCTTGTAGATTCCCTTCAGGTGCTGCACGCCTACAGTTGGGTCACCCTGAAGCCTTCTCTTCTCCAGGCAGACCAGTTCCAATTCCCTCAGCCTTTCTTTATGGGAGAGGTGCTCCATCTCTCTGATTGTCTTGGTGGCCTCCTCTGGACTCTTTCCACCAGTTTGACGTCCTTCCTATGCTGGGAGCCCAGAGCTGGATGCAGCACTGCAGGTGGGGTCTCACCAGTTCAGAGTAGAGGGGCAGAACCACTGCCCTGAATGCCTCCTCTGGATGCAGCCTAGGACACATTTGGCTTTCTGGGCAGCAAGTGCACATTGCTGGGTCATATCCAGGCTCTCATCCATCAGCACCCCCGAGTCCTTCTCCATCTGTTCATCCCCACCCAGCCTATATTGATACTAGGGTCATGCCCCAAGTGTGGCACCTTATGCTTGGTCTTGTTAAATCTCATGAGATTCCCATGGGTCTCAAACCTTCTCAAGCCTGTCCAAATCCCACTGGATGGCATCCTGTCCTTCAGGTGTGTCAACAGCACCACTCAGCTTTGTGTCATCTACAAAGTTGCTGAGGGTACACTCAATCCTTTGTCATTAATGAAGATATTAAATAACCCTAGTCCCAGTATGGACTCCTGAGGGACTTTACTTGTCACTGATGTCCATCAGGACTCTGAGGCATTAACCACTACACTCTGGATGCTACTCTCTGACCACTTTCTTATTCATCTAACAGTTCACCCATCAAATCCAACTGTCTCCAATTTAGAGAGAAAGATTTTTGAGGAGGACTGTGTTAAAGACTTTACATAAGTCCAGATAAATGGCATCTGTAACCTTTCCACTAATATGGTCACTGTCATAGAAGGCTGCCATGTTTGTCAGGCAGGGCTTGCCCTTGGTGAAGTCACACTGGCTGTCCCTAATCACCTCCCTGTCCTCCATGTGCCTGAGCGCAGCTTCTAGGGGGAAGCTTCACAGAGGTGAGGCTGACAGGTTGGTTGTTCCCAGGGTCTTCCTTTCTACACTTTTTAAAGACAGGTAATTTTGTCCTTTTCCCGGTCACCTGGGACTTCACCTGACTTCCATGGAGAATTGCTTGGTGACAGTGTCAGCCAGTTCTGTCAGGATTCTGGGATATGTCTCTTTGGGCTCCATGGACTTTGGTATGTTCAGGTTCCTAAGATAGTCATGAACCTGTTTTTTGCTTACAGCCGGAGAGACTTTGTTCCCTCAGTTCCCATCCTGCTGTCCATCAATGCAAGAGATGTGGGAAGAGAGGCTGCCATTGGAGACTGAGGCAAAAAAGTCTTTGAGCACCTCAACGTTTTCCTCCTCCATTGTTACCAGGTTTCCATCATTGTTTATTATCGGGAGTTTACCTTCTTTAACCTTCCTTTTCTGATTAACATACTGATAGAAGCCCTTCTTGTTGTTCTTTGTGTCACTTGCCATGTTCAGTTCAAGCTTTACCTTGGCCTTCCTCACCCCATCCCTGTACAACCTGACTATCTCAATAATCTTCTCAGGTTACCTGTTCTTTAGTCCACTATCTGTGCACTTGCTTCTTTTGCTTTAGTTTGATCAGCAGTTTCCTACTCAGTCTTGCTAGTCTCTTGCCTTCTCTGTTTAGTTTCTTGCTCCCGGGAATTGATACCTCTTGCTCTCTATGGAAACCTTCCTTAAAGACCTGCTAGGTCTGTTCTGCTCCCTTGTCCCTGAAGGCAGTCTCCCAGGGGATCTTACTATTTCCTTGAAGAGCTGGAAGTTTGCTTTCCTAGAGTTCAGGGCCTAACTTTACTCCTTACCTGATTCACATCCCTAAGGATGCAAATTCCACCAGTGCGTGATTACCTCATCCCAGGCTGCCTCTGATCTTGACGTCCCTGATTAGCTGGCTTATGTTGGTGACCACTAGATGCAGTGTCACATCCCTTCTGGTAGGGTTGTCTATTCCCTGGCTTGAAACACTCAGGTGTTGAAGCAGCCAGACAGAAATCCACTCACCTGGCTTGTGACTGTAATCTTTTAGCATAAAGTTCTGATGGGACCAGAGATTGTATTGTTTCCTCTTTCTTTTTGAATTCTCTCACTCCTTCCTCCAATTTCTTTGTTGAAAAAACAGCTTCTTGGTAAAATCCTTTGTCCTTTTCCTGCCCCCTTTCTCACTGATGATATGGTTCTGTTATTGTCCTTGTCAACTTCTTCACAATTACTGCCATTGTTTGGATCCTTATCTCAACCATGGTGACCTCCAACACATTTTATGTCCCTGTCTCTACTACATTCCTCTGACAGTATTGAGCTGTGGCACAATGGGCACAGGCCCGGCTCCAGTATAGTTCTATACTGCTAGAGTATAGAGTTCCAGGCTGCTGATTTTCAGTCTGCTAGAGTAACTTGTCTGTTCAGGTGTAAAGTCCCAGGTTATGGGAGCAGATAAGTATCCTGGGAATCTGTCCAAATCCTTTCACACACCCTGCCATCCAGGGACTATCACTTCAGGGCACATTACAGTTTTGCCTCATCCAAAATTTGTCTTCTCTGATACCAGGATGACACCAGATTCCAAAAGTTCCATAATATGATAAAAATGTTAATTATTAGTGTGAAAGCTCACATAAGGGTGAAGAAGGACCTTGCGACCCTGACTAATGAACCATCCACATTGGTCCCAGATAGGAGAGATGTATTCCCTCATCATCTTCACAAGGCAGATACAGCACTGCAAGGCCAGCAATTCCAGGGCAAAACAGAGAGATGTTATTAGTATTAACATATTTGCAAAATAAAGAGAGAAGCAGTGCAGCCAACAGATTGTGATCTGCACAGGAGCTTGCCACTTAATACCTGCTATAACTACAGCACAAAACTTTATACAAAACTGCTGTTATCCTGAATCCTATGTTGGGTGCCAAAAACGACTGTGATGATCTAACTTTGGATACCAGCTCCCCACCAAGTTGCTCTATCACTCCCCTACTCACCAGGACAGTGGGGAAGAAAATAAGAGGGAAAATACCTTCTGTGTTGAGATAATGCAGTTTACTAAAGCGAAAGCAAGGGTCACATAAATGAAAACTGTAAGATTTTATTCTCTACTTCCCATCAGCAGGTGTTGTACAGCACTTCCTGGGAATCAGGACTTCAGGACACATAGTGGTGTCTCTGAAAGGCAAGCACTGTAAATTAGGAATGCCCTCTCTTCCTCCTCCTTTCTCTTAGCTTTTATTGCTGAGCAGACATCGTATGTTATGGAATATCCCTTTAATCTTTGGTCAACTACATGATATTTTTCTGACTCTTACACCAAGTTTTTCTTCTGAAGGCTGACAACACCAGAATGAATAATTAAAACTCAACAAGCACAAAATATATGGGTAAGCTACAATATTTTTCTTTCTACTTTCAAGTTCTCTCATGGGAAGATTTGCTGTTTTCCTCTCTGTGTTAAACCTGTGCTGGTTCTGCTTATTCTTCTCATACTTGGTAGTTCATTTACTGGTTTGTAATGTCACTCACCACTCTTTCAGTTATGCAACCATCCTGATAATGTAGTGATCCCCAAAGCATATAATTTGTGTGTATGACAAAGAAAACCCAAGACTGCTCATTGAGTGTCTCTTTTCTATTGCAGCTGTGAATCTGAGTAGCCTTTGAACAATGCACTGTGCTAGATAAGCTGCAGTGAGGTCCAAAATCACTGCTTGTAGGTTTAAAACTGCTTTTGAAGTAGTCAATGAGTGATGAATTTATCTGGTTCTGAAACAGGGAGATGAGAGTGGAACTGACTGGTCCAGGAACTGGGTTTCTTGTCAGGAGATTTACAGGGCCACTCTAAAAAAAAGACCAGGCAGTCTCTACAGAGAGCTTCCTCCAGGTCTCCATTGACTTTTTCCTGAGTGCAAACTGGTGTTTCCTCATGCAAACCACACTGTGCTTATTTTATTTTATCACTGGATTTTATTTTATTTTTGCTTGGCTGTGTTCTCTTTTATTATTTCCATAGTATCAGACTTCAAGTGGGATGAAGGCTACAAATTCTATATCAGTATCAAGCACTAGGATGTGGTTTTAAGTCTGATTAAGTTCATACTTTGCCTACACTTAATGATCTATATAATATAGGGTACTATTTATTACAAATTAAAATCTATATCTGATACATTTGAGTGAAAGAATGTGTTTCTGTGTTATGCTTAATGTTTGTATTACATGTCTTTAAAACTCTGGTCTCCCTCTGCTGGACAAAATACAATCTCTTTATTCCAAAAGGTGTTAAAATATTTTGAGTTTTAAATTACATTTGATAGCTATTGCTATCCTTGGATACTAACCTGTGTTCCTCATTCAGAAAAATACATACTTTGGAGAAATGAAAGAACACTGTGGACAGACCAAGGTGTCACTTAGAGGCTTCTTGCATTTTAAAACTGCATTCCTTGAATTTTAAAACTGCATTCATCTCTTGGTGACTGAACTAAGCTTGATCTGACTGTAAGTCAGTGAGCAACCTTAGGCAACAAAAGATTTTGGTACTGTGGGATACATTGAGACTCAATCACAAATGTATCCTGTCATAGGCTCCTGGCTACTTCCACATGTTGTGGAAAACAATCCTGCAGGTGCCCATAACATTGGAACACTACTACCAATCTTGCGATGGGTATTTAATTCCTGTTTGGCTTGCAGCCAGATACAGGTGAAATAATAATCACATATATGTATGTATTTGTGCAGTAGCAAAGCAAGTACTAAAGGATATTTTAAGTGTAAACATGAAACGAAAAGTCCTAAGGCTTTAATTAAGCAACACATTTAAGCACAATACCTAAGTGCAATCCGTATCAGTAAAGCATTTATGTTCCATTACCGTCACACTCCAGAAATTTGTTTGCTTTAAGTATCCTCTCTCCAGCAGTGTCCTGTTAGGGGAAGTGTTGGAGCCTATAGTGTGTATAGCTCTGACCAGCTCCACATGCATTGGGGTCACAGTCATATTCTTATAAAATCCTGTTACTGTGGGCATGCATAGCCAAGTGATAAAGTATAATTGGAATCCTGCAGGCTTTTAAAGTACTTTTCCCAATAAAATGTGCATATAAAGTGCTGCAGTGTCACCCTGTCAGTGGCACTAAATGCTTTGGCATGGGTTAGGGTTGAGAAATCCTCACAGCCCAGAGCTCCAGGCACACTGCAACTGCAAAAGGCATGCCAAGGAAAGCAGGGGACTGCCCCAACAGTCCTCCCTTCACACATTCCTTTTGCAGTTGAAGTGTCCAGGGAGCTCTGGGCTTTTTTGGTTTTCTGAACCCTAACCCTAAGCATAACCCTAACCCTAAGTGGACCAGTAAAAGCAGCCTTTTGCTAAAGGTGAGGTGCCCAGCTCATGGGTGATTTCAAGGAGAAAAGTGTTGCTGGAGCAATTTGGGCAGTGTCACTAGTGCTTCATGGTTCTGGTAAATCCTTAAATGAGTGCTTCTAACTTAAAGAATGGAATCCAGATGTTACAAAGGAGAAAATTGTTGCTGGAGCAATTTGGGCAGTGTCACTAGTGCTTCATGGTTCTGGTAAATCCTTAAATGAGTGCTTCTAACTTAAAGAATGGAATCCAGATGTTACAAAGAAGAAAAATTAGAACATACATTATTTTTATTTTCAGTACAATATGTCTCTGTGTCACAATTTTTATTAGGTATTAGAAAGAACATTGCACACTAAATACTTGAGCTATAAGAAACTCCTATTAATAAGGCTTGTAAAAATTTCTTCTTGGCAGTGTCTGTCATTATGCACAATTGTAAAAAGACCTTTTTCAGTTAAATACAGTGCAGTGAGGAAAAGGCTTACTTGTGAATATAAAAATTAAATTGTTGCCACCAATATTTTGTCAGAAATATTCATTACCAACATAAAACCTTATACTCTTCAGAAGTAAAGATGTCTATGTGTCTCACTTGACTCTGTGTTCTGATACAGGAATCCAACTTTAATTTACAGTGGTGCATCCTTAATGATTTACATCCTAAAGACATTTTAAGTATTTATTTTGAAAAGTCCGTTCACATTTTTAATCACAAAGACATTTGTATGGTTGAAGATTCCTGGAACTTGAGTTGAAACAGGTTGAAATCTGCAGCTCTTCCCCATTCTTTACAGAAAGAGCAATTCAACAGCTGTGGGTGAGTATCAGGATGAGGCTGCCTGGTTTTAACAACAGCTGGATCCCAGATGCCTCACTGAGCTTGCCTGTTGTGATGTGAGTGGAACTGATTCAGGTGGAAATATTTAAGAGGGAAATGTGTTTTCTCTCTTTTTAAATATTCCTCTAGATTTTTTCTTCTTATAGATAAAAATCTGCTTAGAATTTAGTGGATGTGTTTCACTTCTCATTTGAGCATTTCTTTGGGTACTATAGCATTCATATCAACAGAATGACTCCAGTATTTAACTAGGAGGAGATGAGTAGGCCTAGGATTCATATGGTCTGATGAGGTTACCATGTATTTTTATTCCCAAAGGTCAACAAAACAGTTAACCTGTTTCCTTTGTGCCACTGGCATATAAACAAGCAGTGTTCATGTTTTCTGAAAAATTAAGATTGCTCTGAAACAAATGACCTGTGTTTCAGTGTTATACTGTAGGCTAAGGACTATGACTGTGCTATTCCTTGTGGAAGCTTTAAGGGGGAAGAAACTCTCTTGCTTTTAAGATGTGAATTTTGGGCTTAAAATATCTGTTACCTTTCCCTGAAGATACAATGGCAACAAAAACAAATACTGAAGTGTTGCATGCTGTATTTACACAGCCTGTGGGTGGATTTCTTCTGTTCTAGTGTAGCTCTTGTATAGTGGAAAGATGATTAGAAAAGCCTTTTCTGAACAGCCAGTGTGTCTTGGTAGAATCTGACAAGCTGTCTTTTACATTGGAGTACTACAGATGCGAGACACCAACCATGGACTGTCAGGATGGAGTACTACACAGGTAAAGTTTGCACTAACAGATCGAGATATGCTGGACAGGACTTTCTCCCTATATTAGTAGCAGCTGGTTGTTTCGTCAGGTGTAAGGTTTCACTCTGTGTAAAACTCCACGTGCAGTGTATCATCACTCACATGCAGCTGAGTTGCCTTGGTGGATGTCTACCTCTCTTTATTGGCAAGTGAGCCAGCTAAAGCAACTAGAATTCTAATGTAGGCACCACTTTGAGTTCCTGAAGTTAGGCAAGCTAGATGCAGACTCAGCTATGGTTATCAATAAAATGGATTTGGAACTGCACATATTTAGTAATCGCACCTACAAGTCTATATATGAGGAGCAGTAACCTATATAAAAGCAAATGTGTATCTAGAAATAAACAAAATTCTTTAGTCTAAATCTTTGTTTTTCAACCAAATGTTGAACCGAAGGTCTGAAAAAGAATTCTGTATGAATAGTATAATTTCTAAAGTGTGTGCCAGAGTTCTGCTTCCATACAAATGTAGAGTAATATATCTATGAGTTTTATGAGAGAAGAGCTAGTTTGGAATACTAGCTTGGTGGGAGATTAAAAACTATTGTAATTTGTAAGGTTTCAAAAAATCTTACAGACATCTGAAAATTCTGCAATAAACAAGATACTTTTCAGCTCTGCTTAACAGCATTTCTCATAGAGAGCAATCCTCTTGTCCAGAGATTGTAAAGAAGGGACGTGAGGTTCTGGCTGTCTGTGTACTTTGTGTCACACCTTCTGTTCCTGGAGATCCAGCCTTGTTCCTTGGGATGCTGAGGTACATGGTTGCACATGTCATCTGCAAGACAGAAAGACAAGATCCAGCTGTCAGTTTTTCCCAACAAGAAAAGCAGAGTTTAAAGTCAAAACAGATATGAAGCAAGAATGCTATAGGAATTAAAAAAACAACAAAAAATAAGAAGGACCAGTCAGGTATTTGTGCTTTGATCTAAACCGTATGAATGACAAAAATGTGACAGGATGATTTCTGAGTTATTAGAAAGTTCTTACTTTTTAACAATGTTCATTCTTCATTCTTCTAATTATCTTGAAAAATACCTCTTAGAAAGTCACTGCTAATGATTAAATCTCAGTTCAAATCTTTTAAGTGTACCTTCAGTACAAAATCAAGAAAATATGGCCTCTTATTTTTTTATAAAGGTGTCTTTCCTTAGATTGCTTATGTTTGACCTAGAACTCTTCTGTTGAATTTAGTGAGAGTTCATAAACTCTATGCTGTTTGCAACTTTCCAAATGGGAAAAAAAATCAGCAATATATTAATAATCCAGTTTTATGTGATTTTTCTTTTTCAACTAGAATGATGTCAGATGTGGATTCCTAATGAAATTAAAGAAGATTGCAAATTAACAGCAAATGTCTTACAAAGCAATGTCCTTATAACAACTGTGGCTGAATTTCAGTGATTGGGTAATTATGACCATTAATATACACTTCATTTTAGATGCTGAGAAAAATTCCTCCCGTCACAAGAAATGACAGTCCTAATACTGGATGAACACACTTGGTATTTGTGTGCTTAAAAGACAGCTATTTTTCAGCATATTTTAAAATATGCCATTCATCAGTGTCATTAAAGCACTATCATACTTTTGTACTGTATGTAAGGGTAGTTTCTAATGCTATCCAGTATAAGAATAGTTTATTTTTGTTTACTTTAATGAAGATGTTTCTTCTAAAGAACAACCAAGACAGGGAGACCTACATAAAAGAGATGTGTGAATTATTTAAGGCTATTATACCAAATTAGGGATTTTTAATGTCAAAGAAATATTTTGGATGCTTCGATTGCATTTATCTTAGTCTCTTTTGTATGCATTGAATATGGAAGCTGTCAAAAGTGTTGAAAGTCTGACAGATTTTTTGAGCTAAGTATTTTCTTTTTTGACAGAACAGTTTAGTTTCTGAGTCCCGCATCCTTGCTTCACTGAGCAAGGATGCTGTTATGTTTGGCTTAGTTCATTTTGAAGTCTCCAATGGTCATAACCCATAAACCAGAGTGACACAGGGCCATCAATCAACATGCAAAGAATCTTGTCTAAGCTTTAAATTCTTGAGGCTATCTTTGCACATGATGTTCAGAGTTCAACTTGTGGAATATCAATCATTTCTATCATGTGATTGTGGAGCTCTGAGATTGGAGTTCCTGCTCACTTCTCCACGTTCTGAACATTTAACTGCTCTGTGACCTACCTGACAGTACTGTTTCTTCAGGCATGGTGTTTTCACATATAAGAAAGCCTCTAATTATTTTTGAGTTATACCTTAATTGACATGGCATTCAACCAATGAGCCAATATTAATCCTGGGTTTTGGTTGCTAGATGGCCGCTACATGAAGGGGGTTTTCTTCAGGCTGATCAGTTATCTTATCCTTTCTGCTGTAACACTAGCTAGTAGTTACAATATGCCAAATTTAAAATTTGGCAAATTAAAATAGTGAAATAATCTGATTACTTTGTACATGTATCTGTGCTTATTTCCAGGTTTTATGTAGGACTATGTCTTTTGCACCCTTTCCATACAGTCAGCCACACATATTTTCTAAATTAATTGAGGGAAAACAGAATCTCTCAGCTCCACTAAAGTTTTGAAAAAACATAACCTAAATAATACTGGTAATACTGTTCTCCATAAACTGGACCTGGATTTTGCCAACATGCTAAATTGTGATTTTGTCATACCAGGAGGTTTGTGACTTTTAGTGACCACTCCATTTAGGGAACTCTGAAACCCATGTTTTACAATTTGACTGATTCAAGAAATTTATTTAGAAATACCAAAACCAGTTAAAAGCTTCCTCCCCAAGAACTTCTTATTTTGTGATGAAATATAAGTGAAACAATTCAATTGGAAATTAAGTTTATAGCTGATTCAAAGCACTCTGAAGTCCCATTATGTTTTATTTCACTGATTATGGGAACGTCAGCATATGAATGAAGCCAAGTGTTTTTGTAATTGTTTTGTTGTTTGGAGGGGTCAAAAGTTTGTGAATAAAGCTCCTTATGTTTTCTCAAAGAAGGTTGAGAAATAAGGCTCCTTATTTTTCTTCTCTTTCTTGCATAGCTGGTGAGTTTTAATAAAACTTTTATTGTAAATAGCCTGCCAAACATGACCAATGATCACACCTTTCTATTAGAATTTTGTAAACCACAGAGACATACTTCTAGATAACTGCAGCTACTTCTTTACCTTGTTTGTCATCACTTGAATGACTTTTTTTGCTCATTGTGCTCTCCTAGTTTGGTGTCTGCTCTAAACCTTGTAACAAACTGGAAAATTCTGAGATTAATTTACAGGAATTTCTTGTGGTTTACTGAGGGTTGCAAAGGTGTGTGAAGGTGGCAGCTGCTGCTTGCTCCAAGGAGTTTTGTGGTTGCTGGTGAAGCTGTGGAGGAGCTGTTCCTGGGGTGTAGGGATTGGCTAATCTGGGGCCAAAATAGCATAAGGATTATGTGAATTTAACTGCCTAAACAATAATCCCCTTGGACACCCCAATCTGACCCCCATTTGCTTCTCTACAGGGAGGGAAATCTCCTGTGGGTCATGCCTGTCAGACATGGGCAAACATCTTGGAAATATGCCAAATTAGCCTCTGACTTTCTTGAAGGATTCTGTGTATGTAACTCAGCTATCCCTTAGTGTGCAAAGACAATGGATACATCCCAATGGATGTAGGAAATGAAATTATATGTGATAGTTATAGATGTAAAATGTACCCCCCTCAGTTATTGTCTGAAACTGCAGAGAGCCAATTCCGTGACTTAACACCTGACGCTGCTGTCCCAGAACAGCCAATGCAGGAACAGATGACTGGATTCACTTGTCAGCTGGCAGCCAACATGCAGCAAATCTAATTCAGAAAGTAAGGTCAGGAAACACTCATATGAGAAGCCTTCTCACACTTGTCAGAAATGTGAGCATTTCATGATACGAATGCAGAAGTAGGTAATAAATAAATATTTATTTTTAATGTTAATGCTCACTCAAAATGTGAAGCCAAGTGATCACCTCTATTTAAGCAACTGGTCTTGGCAAGGGTTTCACTGGCACTTTTACAGGGATAAATACTTGAACTTTGTTTTTATGCAGTAAAATTATGTACTATATACTTTTCTGGCATGCAAAAGCCAACAGCACTACCTTATCAATATTCCTAGTGTGTCTCTAGATCTCCCACGTATCAGAAGTGGATTGGGGCACTATCATGAAGATTGTTGCAGAAAGAAGCATTCTGTCTAAATTAAATCCAAGGACTCCATCTCACCTGATGTCATCTACAGTGCCCTGAGCAGACACGAGCAGCCTTGTCCTATTCCTGGTATCTGCAAGAAGCTAACTCAGTTGTGGGCTGCTGAAAGGACTAGGATTCTGTAATATATCACAGTTGATATGTGATACTAAATCCATAAGCAGATTTTCTTGCTACTTTTATGTTGTATTTTTATTGTAGGCTTATTTAAAATCCAGTGCTGAGGGAGTACAGAATTAAGTAAAAGAGAATGAGAGAGAGAGAGATTCCTGGCCCAGCAAATACAAGACAGAACTCAGAGACTGAATTACACTCATGGAGGAAGCCAGGTCTGCAGTAACCCAGAAGCCTCCATGTGCCGTGGATCCCATTATCCATCCTGCCTCCATACCAGAGCTGGACCAGCAAGGCTGCACCAGCGAGGGCTTGTCCTTGGTCCTTGGCTGTGCTCCCTAAGATCCTTTCAGACTGACTGTCCCTCAGAATTGGAATGTGGATTCTCTTAAGCCCAGGGATCTGAAAATGATCCTTAGCATCACAGTCCTCTGCCTTGGGAGGGGAGCAACCGAGAGCTAGTAGGGAGCTAATCAGGCATTGCATTCAGCACAAAATTTTAGGACATCAGTGACAGGATCACTTGTTTTAAAAACATAATAACACATTCATTTCCCACCTGTAGATGTCTCCCAGTAATAGTCCAATCAATTTGTGGCAGGCATAAAAACTACATGTGATTAAATTTAGCATGGAGACTGTAACTGTACAGTAGTGTGTTAAAAAGCCTCTTGCAGCCATGTTGCACAATGCAAAAACCAAACTTACAAATACATTAAAGTCTTGTCCTTTTGCTCCAGAGACAATGCATTAATGCCAAGACAAACTATCATATGTATTTATTAGTCTCAAAATATGGGTGTATACATGTATGTGTATAGTCATTTGTATGAGTGTGACATGTATGTGTGTATGTGGTGTATGGCTGAAGGATGCCTCAGGACTCCCATTGTGCTTACATTCCAGACAAAGATATTCCTGCCAGTTCTGTGTTGTAGTTCAGAATGAGATAAAGTACAATATCATGCAATTTACATGTAAAATACAAAATGAAAGGAAAGGAATGATAAGCACATATCCCCCCTCTAAATTCAGCTTATTTCTTGGTATCTTGTTGAATGGACTTGGTTTTTACTTTCTTGGTAAAAAACCCACTGCGCTTCAGCAACTAAATGATTCAAACCTGTGCATTTTGCTTGGGGAACAAGCAGCAAAAATGTCCTTTGAGCAGTGCTCTGTGAGTGCTCAGAAGCATTCCAGTTAGTGGATGACTGTCCTCACTGCATGTTCACTTTTCTCACTGTAAAACCTAATTTTGTATTACCTCCCATGTCAACTGGTCACTCATCCAGCTCTCTTATTGTGACTCAACAGTGTTGGCAAGCCACAGGAGAAATCACATTCTCCAGGATTGAAATGATATGTTTTTTGCTCCAATAAGAAAATTTGGCTGGTCTCCAGAGCTTGTCTGTCTCTATCTGGTTTTTGTCAGAGTCTTCTCTTGCTTGTGCTCCTCTGCTCTTAGATCAGTGGAGATGTCTTCATAACTGTGGAGCTGCTTTCAATGCCTTATTATTATATAATGAAATTCAGTCTTTTTTATTTACAACCCCCTGCTTTTATCCTTAAAAAGCTCTTGAATCATGTCATAGGGTGCTGGGAGAATTGATATAGGAACTAATAATGAGATCTAGACTTCCAATCCCAAAAACTGCAATGCTGCACCAGGCCCTGATGGATTTGATAGAGACAGCAAGCACTGCTGGTTGACTCTGGCATGGCTGGGAATAGGTGTTTGTGGGCTTGCATGCAGCCAAGACAGATTTTAGATGTTTCTTATTTCTCTCACTTTGTACAGCTTCCTGTGCCAGCTGTAGCCACTCATCAGGTCCTAAGCCAACCAGCCTTCTTTCAGAAGTTTTTTTCTTCCAGAGCAATGGTTCCCCTTTGAAGCATGAAGCTTATCCTAGAAGAGTGCTCTGATGCTCTCTGTTGGATCAGATGGTGAAGGGATCGCCAGGACTTGAGGAAATCCCATCCTAGTGGGGTTTAGGCAAATGTGCTGGCTACAATTGCATACCAGGGATTTAAGCAACTTCCACCACTCTGAAGGAGCTGCCTGGCTCTTCAGAGACTCACTGGCTGCCAACAGAGGCCATCACTCTACACATGAGAGCTCAAAACCTTTCTGTAGATGTGGCAGTAAGCTGCAAGGCAAAATGATCACAGCTGGCCATTAATGATGCGTGTCATATTGTCTGGAGAACAGTGGGAAAGACCTTGGGATAGATTTGTGGTGGTGCTGAGCACACTCACAACTGATCAAGAGTGGATTGAAAATGTGCTTTAAATACACATAAGACTATAAAGTGGCAGTTTTGAAAAAAAAAGAATAATAATTCTTTGATGGAGTTATAATCCATAAATTAAGATAATACTTCTGGAGCATATTTCTGTTCTTTTGATATCCTTAACAAAATATTGCACGGAAGTCCACAATTTAAGTACAAGTTGTTTGAAGAATTTATTTATTTAGAAATATAAGTAGGAAACTGTCACTAGAGATCCTTTATTTTTCTTTTGAAAATTATTTCCTTATCAGCTTCTTTATACAGTCCAAAAAGCGGTAAGGCAAACATCTTTTATATTTGCTACAGGATCCATTGATAACTCAGGTTGGTCACCCAAGACTGATTAGCACAGCTTAAGTTCTAGCTTTAGACACTCTCTGTGTCCGAGTTTCTCCAGTGTAAAAGTAGAACTGGTATGCATGTTGTTAAATTAGCATTATTACTGTCACTGATGCTGTTAAACAAACAAGTAGAGAAAGATTTTTAGTATGTTAATGTTTTGGTTTAAGTTCGATTTCCCGGCCAACGCACCAAATAATGTCACGGTTTTGATTTGTCAATTAAGATATACTCATTTTCTGTTGTGAGACAGAACCAGGAGTAGAAGCAAGGCAGGCCTAAAACTTAGGAGGGTATAACAAGAAATTTATTAACTACACAAAGGGAAAAAAAAAATTCAGAATAAGATTGTCAGACCACTCTTTCCTTCCCTTTCTCAACCTTCATAACAACAGAACAAACATACAAAAAACTGCTTCAATTAATTCCCAACTCAAACAGTCCCTTCTTCCGCTCACTTTGGAGTGAGAAGCTTCCTCTTGTTAGGCTGTAGGGATTTTTTTCCACAAGAAAGTAGAAAACAGTCTTCTCGTGGTTTCATTTTCACGATTCTGCATCCGCCCGGTATCTGCAGTCGTGGCACTCCTCCCAACTCCACAGCCTTCCCAAAGCTGTACTTGTGGGTCAATGGTCAAAATACATGGGGTATTACTTTTAAGAATGAAATGTTCCAAAGCAAAGGTTCTCTTCATCTCTTTTCTCTCTGTTCATGCTTCATTCTCTGAAAACCGAGACTCCCCTTCTTTCCTCGGGACAACAGATTCTCAACACAGGTGCTTTTGGTCAAATGATTTATCAAATGGAACGTTTCAACCCCCCCCATGTCTTTCTCCATGGTTTATAGGAATATTCAGTACATCAGTTCATCCCTACAATCTTACAAAAGGATTTTCAGCCATTTTCACAGCATCTCCTCATTCTCCTTCCATCTAAAAAACTTAAGACTTAGCTTTTGCTTCACTGACTTCAGAGTATCTCCTTTTTCCTTTCCACTCCAGGGAGGATTGAAAAAGTCCGCAAGTCTCATCTGAACATTAAAAGAGTTAAGATTTTTGCACAGAAAAAAAAAAAAAAAACCAAGGCCACAGTGCTGGAGCTTTGCCAGGATCTCAGAAACCAGCCACGCTGGGGAAGGTGGGGGGGGAAGCGGCTGGGATTTTTATATTAGTTTGAGTCTCTCTGGTCACTGTCCATGGCCACCCCCCTTCTCTCTCTCTCTGCCAGGACATGCCAGCTCCCCAGACAGGGGGCCCGGCCCGGCCCCTCTGCCAGGCCCACAGGCCTGCAGTGGAGCCAGGCCAGGGCCCTGTTACCTGCACTGCTGCCGGAAAAGCCAAGAGGGCTCAGTTCCGGATTACCTCCTTCAAAATGTGTGTTCACGGGGCGAACTAACTTTCTTTAATTGGTTTTTCACGCTGTCAATAATCAAACCAGCTTCCAATTGGTCACTATCCACTCCCAGGGGAGTACTCACAGAGAAAACTCCTCTTTGAGTTTTTCCTCTCCAGGTCAAACTACGACAGTTAAAAAGTCCAGAAAGAATTTGAGGTTATGAGTTCTGCAAAGTCTATGTATAAAACATAAGAAACAAATTTTTGGATTTCAATACTAACTTGTTAATGACTTTAAATGCTCCATTGTAGATTTATTCTAGTTCAAGCAGTGGAGTGATTTTGCAATATAAGTACTTTCTTCATATAAGAATGAAAGTTTTACTTCACATACTCTTCCCCTTGCTTTTTCTTCCCCATGCATGATTCTGAATCCAGAATATGTCTGGATGATTCCTTGGTAAATAACAGACAGATACTTTTTCTTTCACAGATAAGAGGCAGGTACTTTTAGAAGTATGTTTTTTTCTTTTTTTGTCCTGATCTCACTCCTTGCTCTACAGGACTTTGAGGACCTGCAATTATTTCTACCACCATCGGAGAAATCACTTAAAGGTGAGGATTTGCTGAAGTGCTTTACTGATTGAGCTTTTATTGTGCTGGAGAGTATCAATTAAAAAAAAAAAGTCCCTTGTCCCCTTCATGATTCAAAACATCTAAAGAAACTGAGCACCATACAGAGAAATTTAACCTTTAGAAAACATTTTGTGAGGAATTTTAATGAAATGCAAAGGGTACTTCTAAAATCCTTAGCATTCATCAGCCGTTGTCTCGTCTTTCAAGACCCATCAAAAAAGTTAATTACAAACGGGAACAAAACCCAAGAAAAACAAGGATCCGGCCTTCGGCAGCTGGCTCCGGTAGATGGCAGTGCTCGGAATAATTTGAGCAGGAGCCAGGGATTTCTGCAGGATGCTCTGCAGGATGCTCTGCAGGATGCTCCTGCCCGGTACCTGCCCGTCTCCAGCCACCACCAGGCCCGCGGGAGAAGGCGTTTGCGTGCTCCTGAGAGATTTTTTGCTATATTTTGTTAAAACAATCAAGAGTTTGTTGCTAGTGAGAAAAAATAATTGTACCCACTGCCGTAATCGTGATTTGCTGGCTGGTGCTTGTTACTTGTTGCTTCATTTCATGATAACTCTTCCTCCCGGTTCACTTCATGAAAACTCTTCCCTCTGCCCGTTTTGGTTTTCAGCAAATTCAGCCTTCATTCTGTCCAGTTACTGGTGGTGATGTCAGTGATAGGAAATGTCCCTTCCTGACACTGAGTTGCTTTGAGAGATTGTGTCTCTGCTGAGGGGTGAGTTTGCCCTTGGATGTGCACGTGCTGCTGATTTATTTCCACAAAGGGAAGCAGGGACCTAAATGGTCCCTCTACAAAAGCCCTCAGGAACTGGAAAATTTAATTTTCAGATAGCTCAGTGCCAAGGAAAAATCCTTTGTCCTTAATTAGAAACTCAGGCTTCCTTGAATGAGAGTACTTTTGGCATCACACTGGACAGGGTGTTCGTGTTTGGGGTGGACAGAGTTCCTTTTCTGTTTTTGTTTCCTATTTTTATTGGTGAATTCCTTTCTCAAGTTTGGTGCTTAAATACCCCACTCTTTTCAGGTTAATAAACAGGGACATTTTTAGGATCTGGGAGCACTTTTTGACTGCTGGCTTTGGCTATTACTCTGATTTTTGGGAGGGGAACTGTGAGTACCCTCAGTACCTCTGAGCTGTAGGGGAGGTACACATTAACATGAACTGAACTGCTGAAGGTAGTACACAGCTTCCTTCCTAGGATTCTGTAATTTGAGAGACCTAACTTTTAGTTAATTCTTGTTATCAAGCAGATGAGAACTCTGAAAATTGGTCTCTTCCCTCTTGTTCCCCTAGGTATGGCAAACCACAAACTTCCTGGATCCTTGTGCTGGAAGGACCTGCAATTTTTCTGCAAGTTGCCACAATCTGGGATGAACTCTTTCTATGGGGTAGATCATTCTCTTTAGTCTGAGAACAGCATGAGAAATTGTCTGTTCGCTTCTTTTGGACTCAGTCCTCCTCAGCTAGGAAACAAGTGCTGTTTTAAAGTGTTTTTTCCCCCTAAGGTAGTCATTGACCTGTTGACTAAAAACTGAAGCTGAGTGACTTCTGTGGTCACTGGTCTATTGTATAGATTATTCTCCCCAGCACTTGGGCCAACATCTATTAAGACAAATTATATAAAGTGGAACAAGAAGACTGGGAGGATCACAATCATACAGCCTTGATGAAATTTCCGTTACATGGTTGGAAAGGCAGGAAGAAATCTTCCCAGGTGCTCCAAGAAGTTGAAAGGAGAATTTGTTTGGAGGTGAGGTAGTTCCCTCTCTTGTAGGTTGATACATCCTTTCAGGAGACAGCAAGACTGCTGGTGGCAGACTAGAGGTCAGCCCTATCTTTCTCCATCAAGCCCCTGTTGTGCAGTTTAGGCAGCTCCCTGCTCAGCGTGCAGGTTTTCATAGTTCCTACTTTTAGCCCTGTGTAAGATCCAGCCCTCTTTGTTTCTGCAGGTCCCAGCCTTCGTTGTTTCCATTGTATTTCCTTCCTTCCTTCCTTCCTTCCTTCCTTCCTTCCTTCCTTCCTTCCTTCCTTCCTTCCTTCCTTTCCTTCCTCTGGTTTTGTCTCTGTTCTTGAATGGAAGACTTAGAAATCTCCATTTCCCCCCCTTTTTTGCCATCTTCCATCAGCAAACCCCAGGAGCAACTTGCTGGCAATGTGCTGTGCAAGTCAGCAGGCTCTTGCAGGAAAGAGCATTATTTTTCTCCTCATCAGTTTGACTGCTAGGAAAAACAAAGTGGAGTGAAACATCACTTTTATAGATACCTAAAGGCAAGACACATTCTTGGAAGGACTCATTGCCTGTTTGTGAGGTTCTGGGGATTACATCCCTAACAGGAGAAACCTGGCATCCATGTCCATTATTTCTTTGACACAGCCCTACTTAGCTATTTGTGAATTGTGTTCCATGTTGCTGGTGCTGGCCAGAAATGGAGCTGGGGGAGTGTTGCCATGACCAACTGTGCTCAGGGTGACTGCATAACTGGAATTGGGTAAAGCACAGGTTTTAGCAGGGGAGAATGATAACTTAGACACTTTTTTTCTCACTTTCTAAAGGTTCAAGAAAAATAGCCTTCACTGAGCAGTCTTTGTTCCTGAAACATTTCTGTTTTTAAAACTTTCAGTGGGAATTTTAGCTGGTGTTTTGCAAGTGCATACAACAGCTGGCTTACTGTGCTGTGTGTCACTCTTCAAAAAACCAAAATAAGACCAGCCAGAGACCAGGAAACAGTGAATAGATGATTTTAATTCTTGTATCTATGTTTGCCAATTGCAAAATGTAATAAATGTGTTTGCCCCATCTCTTACCCTAGGCAAACGATTCCCTAAAAACAAAATTTCAGACAAGTAAATATAAATATTGTCTGTTGCCATTTCCTACTGTGATAAGTAGTTTGAGGTCATCTTTTCTGTATTTACAATGTATGGCTTAAAATGCATGCACCCTTTGTGCTTTATTGTTTGCACGACTGAGTGCTTTCATAGATATATGCTGCAATAAAGGATGGCTTAGAAATTAAATATAAAAAGGCAGCCATTGCCACTGGGGAATAGAGTACTCTACCAATCAAGACACAGCCTCCACTGACCAGGCTCACTATGTAATGCTCTTTTAAAAATGTATTTAATGCAGGGCTGGAATTTATGCATCATAAAGGGATGAAGAAATACCCACCATCCAGTCCTTTTCAGCCTTCGGTAGAAACTTTGATCATTAATACAATAATATATTTAATTGCCTAAATTTGTAAAGTCTGCTGCAATTTTGCCTGAACATGAAAACAGAGACCTTTCTCGGCACCCTGTTCTTACTGTTTTTTTTCTGAATAAGAATGTCATGACATTTAAAAACCTATGGGCACTTCATTTTCTTCTGCTTCTTAACTGAACAGCAGGATACATTTTTAACTGCTCCTTCATTGTGGTTCTGCAACATGCACAACACCAATGCCTTTCTTTTGTATTTTCTATTCCTTCCTCTTTAGAAATTTTATCTCCCAGATAAACAGGTGAAGCTCAAAAGGGTTTTTCTTCAAAGATGATTTTAATTCTTGTGTCTATGTTTCCCAGTTGCAAAACATAATAAATGTGTTTGCCTCTGGGCTTGACAATAAGCCTCGGATATTAATTCTGGAACAAGCACTTTCAGAATTACTAAGCTGCAATTATAGTTGTGTTAGCAGGTGTGAATTATTTAGTTGAAGTCAGAAAGCAGTCTTCTTTAGAATAAGCAGGTTTCAGGTGCAGTTTGGCCATTCAAAATGTGTTAATGGCTTGACAAAGTAGGTTATCCCATTATGGGTTGGATTAAATTTTGCTAAAATGAGTAGATCTTTCATTTAAGATGGGTTTATGAAGATCATGGGCATACATTTCAGCCTCAAGTAGAGACAGTCAAGGCAGCTTGGAAATGTAACTGATATGTGCTGATGAGCTGGGTCTATCTATTATTTTGGCAGTACAGGGTATGTGGATGAGAGAGTAGCACTAAATGATAAAGGAAAAATCACAGTGAATATTGTATAGCATCTGCGTGTGGTCATGACAAGAGTGTATAGTGTTGAGATATTGGATTGAAGGAGCGGGAAAAAACCTTCAGCATTCAGTCCACCTGACTTTTGTAGAAGTTTGATGTTGTATATCACTTCGAATGTACAAAATTACAAAATAACCCAGAGTTCCCTGATGCAATCACCAAGTTTTACATGAAGCAGAAAATCACATCTTTTTAATAGGATCCTGGTGACCCTTTTTGTCTGGGGCTCAAATGCCTTTTTATAACCTGTATACTTTTTGTAGCTCAGTTTTTCATGCATGTAATGTCTATGTCTGTGTTAATATTCAGTGTGTATCTGAACTGTCCTGGACCCAGAAAAACAGAAAATAACCCAGCATTATTAACACCAACCGTAAGGGTGGGAGTGATGGGGCTTGAGGGTACAAAGCACCACGCATCATGAGATGAGCAGGCTGAAGTTCTGTAGCTGGCTGAACTTACTTTGCACAGTTCTCTTCTGCTTTAGGAAAAAAGTCTGCCCAGCCATGGCCATGTCACTTTCACCTGTGTGTTTGGTAAATACCTACCAGATGAATTTGCTGAGAGAATTTTGCTGAAGGAGGAGTGAAGGGAGAGGCAAACACTGAACAGGCAAATATTGGAATTTGAACCTAAAACATCTCCGGAAGCTACCTTAGCAACAGCATCCTGAAGTTCAGGGATGGAGACAGCTGTCCTGAGGCTGAATCACTGAGTTGCCTAATCTGGAATAACCAGCATCAGGAAAGCTGTTTGAGGTTGGATTGTCCTCTGAAGCTGCTGCTGTGCAGCTTGAGCACATTATTCACTGCTCAACTGTTTCACAAATAATTTTCAGTAGCCCAAGAAGGGCTCTAATCAGGTTCAGTGGAAGTCTTTCCACAGATTTTGCCTCTCTTCAAGGATAAGGTCCTTGAATCATGCACCACTGGCTGGTAATTCTCAGAAGGAAGAAGTTGAAATAGTTTTTCTGGTTCTTGCAGCCAGCAGAGTGGAAACATTTTGTGTCATCTTCTGTGGACCTTGAAATGGGAAAGGTAAAACAAGAGCACGATGCAAGTAGCAGTATGAATTATAAGGGAAGAGTATTTAGGATATAATATAGTCATATTTATGTTACTTATGTAAGGGTAGAAAGACAAAAGGAGAAACCTAGATTTTTCCTTTCTGTGTGGGAATTCTTCTAAATAAAAAGTTGTATCAATGATGGCTAACCATTTCACTGGCTTCTCTTTACTGGAATCACTTGTAAAACCCCAGCTCTTGGTTTGTCACACAACAGGCCAGAAGATGTGACTGCCTGCATAAGGGGAAAGAAAAAAAGTGAAATGCAAGTAGAAAATGAATGAACTCTTGCTGCAGTGGAGCTAACTTGGCATCTCTGTTCTGTTCTCTTTAGTATATCCAGAACCACGCCAGCTCTGTGCAGGTGCTCCAAAATCAAGGTCACCAGGCTCATATGGTCTCTATGACATGCACTGTCCGTGTATCCCCGTGCAGGATGATCCACCAGCAGCTGGTGGCTATATGGCTCTTGTTTCTTTGAGCAATTTACCAGGTACTTGGCTGAGAGTCTGGAAAGTGCTGTTAAGGGAGTTTGGTTTTTCTCAGCAGACCAAAGCACTTTGCTACTTTGTTTAGTAGAGCCTGCTGAGGCAGACTGTTCATGGTGCCATGGAAAATAAACTACCCCCCTAAACATTGCAGCCAAGAGAGCTAACACTCGCAGCTTCTTGGATATGATGCAGGGATTGTTGCAAAATGATGTTGGAACTGAAGGAGCTTAGGAACTTTGTGGTTTCAAGCCAGTCCTAGTCAGCACTAACGACCAGTTATCTGCAAACAGCTGGTAGCAGTTCCAGTTTATTCCTTAGGAAAGACATATTCATGAGTGTGAGATGAGAGAGGGAGAGCACTTTCCTATTGTCATCTCTAATAAAGCAGTAAACATTATTGAATGCCAGAATAAGGAGTATGAATTTGATTTTTCCTGCAGAAGCTTTCTGATGCAGAAGTGAATCTGTCTGGCGGCTGAATTATTGATGAAGGTTGTTGTTTTTAACCCTAGTGTATTGCCTGTGATGTGGTAAACATAACTTCTCCACAGGTTCTCATCCTGATTTCTGGCCAAATTTTGTTCTTGATTGTCCATCTGTGGCTGCTATTAACTTAGATAAGAGTCGCTGCCATGGCTCCACAGGTAGTAATTAGGCACAATTAATTTTTGTCCTAGATACATCCTCAGTCATAAATATTCGAATTTGAATAGAATAATTTTCCATCTTCGAATGTCCATTCTTCCCATAGTTTATAACCTATAGATCATGGCTTGCACGCAGAAACAACAAAGAATCAGGGTAAATCTTCCTGCCTTCCCTCTCTTCTTACCCTTTGACATGGTTATTTTTTTGAAGATACATCAGAAGCACATCTTGTGGCTGCCTTCTCTAGTCTTTGCCTATACAACTGAGTAAGTATGTCAGGGGTAATTGCAAAGCTATGGATTTGTTGCACACGTAGGACAGAAGTAATCAAAATACCAATATGCCATTAGTGAGCCTTGAGGCACAAGCCAGATGGAGCTGTGACTGCTTGAGACACCTTTCTTAGGTGTTTATCTTCAGATCAGAGATCCATTCTTGACTATTCAGGCTAGTAGAGATGAGGTGTTCCCTCTCTCTGCTGCATTTCTTCATGTTTGTTTCAAAATTGTATAAAGTCCATATGTTTTTGTTTGACCCACCACAGTACACTTAACAAAACAACTTGTAGTGATGATGCCAAAAGGGAATTATTTTCCAATGATGCCTTTTCCACAGAAGTCTTTGGAGACATTCATAAGAAGAGGAAACCCAAGTGTACACAGCCATAGGACACTGTAGGTACAAGATGAAATGGATGTGGGTGTGGAGAACATAAACCAAAAATCAGGGCATGTTTACAGAAAAGATTTCTAGTCTTGTAAGAAAAACTGCATCCTCTTTGGCAGAAAGCATTTCCATTTCCAGCCTGTTTCTGATGACAGGATGCATCAGAAACAGGTTTGCAGCAGCTTTCTGTTACAATGTCTACATGGACTTCTGTGAAAATGCACTTATCCAAGCCAAGGTATTTCCTCTGAGCTGCAGTTTATTAAGCAAATAATTGATATAAAAGGTCTTTTTGCTGTTTTAAAGCTGGGAAGAATTTTTTTAAAAAGTCAGTCTTGTGGTTAATGAATAAAACATGGCTCAATGTGATGCCATTCAGCAAGAGAAGCTGTGGAATAATTTAAATTTTTGCACACATGGATTTTGTACACTGGTGAGGTTCCATTGTGTTAAACATTGAAATCTATTATAAAGTTGTGAGTATAACAGAGCACAAAAGAAGTAGCTATCATTAAAAATGAGAGTGAATTGTTCGTGTTAGAGGCACATGAGCATGGTTATTAGGAATACTTTCTGCCTGTGGGAGATTTTTCTTGCTCTTTTTTTCCACCCCAAGCTCATCAAAGGATGAAAGCTGAAAAACATGAGTGTAATGGGTTTATTCTTTCTTTGTGCAGTGTCTGTGGAAGCTAAGAGCAGTAAAAACCCTCTGTAGGCTAAAATAATAGTCCTTTAAAAAGCATTCAAAGAGACGTACATGGGCAACATTAGAAAAAAAGAAGAAGGTTGCATGTCATTTATAGGCTGGTTAAGTTTCAGTGGGCTCCCAGTGTGCTCCAGAAACATATGTTTTATCTGCCACATACATACATCTTGATAGCAAGATAGGCTTTCTTAGAATAGCCGTTTCAAGTGAAATGCCTTAGATATTCATTAGAGCCACATTTTAAATTTTGTTTTCAGTTTTACAGAAGTAATGGACAGTACCTTGTTGTCTGTGAAGACAGTCTACATTACCCCATTACTTTGATAAGCTGGTTACTAGGCCACTGCTACTAAAGGTACCCTGCAACCCTTTTTCCCACCAAAATTAAGCCAATTGTAGCATTGCATTGAACAGGTTAAGAGGTGATGTCAGCACATGCTTAAAACTAGTGATGGCCTTGAGTGGTTATCCCTGTGTGCTCATTCAGGCATAGCCAATACAACTCATGTTAAATAATGTTGCTTTCTTCTCCTTCTTCCTTTTTTTTTTTTTTAATTTAAGTACCTCTGCCTTAAACTTGCTCATTCCACCTTTTAAATGTGTTCTTTGGATCACAAGAAATTAATGAGATATTCAGTATGTTTATTATTTAGTTGAGGTGGTTTATGATCTTTTCTGGACACTAGAATATTTGGAAAAGTTTTTATGAATTTATCTAGACTCCAACTATAAATTGAAAGGACAACTGCACAAACCTATTCAAAACTTTTCAAAAATATGCTAATGAAGAGCAAGATCATCTAATCAACAAACAATAAAGAAATAGCTAAATTCAATATTCTAATTTTTAAAGAGCTGTGTATCTGGCAACAAGACACAGAATTCATGGCTTTGTGAACACTGAGTGAAGCTGAGGACAGTGTGGTTAGTTTCAAGCAGCACAATTTATTCCGGTTAAAGTGCCTGCATGATGGGACCTGTGGGATCATTTTCTGAGTGAAAGAAGACTTCCTAGATAAGGTCAAGTTGTGTCTGGTCTTTCCAAAGCAGTTAGCATATGTGATGGCTCCAAAGAGTCCTGACAATTGCCTTGGGCTCTACATGAGCCTTTTTAGCCTATTTGATCTCTGGATGCTTATCTGGTCTCAAGACTACTCATCACATTGAAATTTATTATTTAATGTCTAATGTCTAACTTAAATGGCCAGAAGCATTAGATCTACATTATGTTTAAGTTTCAGTCCCAAGTAATTTGCCACAAGTTTAGTATTACTTTCCCCTGTGGTGCTTTGACCCTGGCTGGATGCCAGGTGCCACTAAAGCCCCTCTATTGCTCCTCTCCTCAGCTTGGCACAGGAAAGAGAATACAGTGAAAGGCTGGTGGGTTGAGATAAGGAACAGGGAGTGATCATTCACCAGTTATCATCATAGGCTCCTCCATGGGCTGCAGGTGGATCTCTGCTCCACCATGGACCTCCCTGGGCTGCAGGGGCACAGCTGCCTCACCACGGGCTGCAGGGGAACCTCTGCTCCGGTTCCTGGAGCACCTCCTTCCTCCCCTTCCTTCCTCACTGACCTTGGTGTCTGCAGGGCTGCTGCTTTCACATATTCTTACTCCTCTCTCTGGCTTCAGTTGGTGTTGTGCTGTAACTTTCACCCTTCTTAAAATCTGTTATCCCAGAGGTGCTGCCACTGTCACTGAGTGGCTTGGCCTTGGCTGGCTGTGGGTCTGTCTTGGAGCCGACTGGCATTGGCTCCATTGGATATGGGGGAAGCATCTGAAAACTTCTTACAGAAGCCACCCCTGTATTTCCCAACTATCAAAACCTGGCCTCTTCTTCTAGGCAACCAGCAACAGGACAAGAGGATGTAGATTTAAGCTGCACGAGGGAGGGGTTTGGGTTGGACATTAGGAAGAAGTTCTTCACAGAAAGGGTGATTAGATACTGGAATGGACTGCCCAGGGTGGTGTTGAAGTCACTGTCCCTGGAGGTGTTTAAGGAAAGGCTGGACATTGCACTCAGTGCCATGGTCTTGTTGACATGGTGGTTTCAGTCATAGGCTGGAGTCAAGGATCTCGGAGATCTTTTCCAACCTCATTTATTCTGTGACTCTGTCCCATCCTTGATCCTCTCCAATTCACTTTCTATCTCTCACACACTGCTAAAACAGCTCCTGGCAAAACCTCTCATGAATAAGTGTTTTTAGCCAAAGGCTAGAACAGCAACGTCTCTAATTGACTCCTAGATATCCCACCTTTCCTGAACCAGCTTGTCACTGGGAAGGGGCATGAATATTTTATAATTACCTGCAGCCCTTTCTCCTCTTAAGGAGTCTGCCTCACCTGAGATAATTGTAGGTTGCCAACTTAAATGGTAGGTCTACATAGCTCTGTTAATTCGTTGTTGTTTGGCCTGTGGAAATTTAGGGGAGAGTGGCTTTATGGGGAGCTGAGGAAGATCTTGCTACTTCATGAGAAATGCATAGTCTTTGTCAAACCTTTGGTCTTCTTCAGGCTCTGTGTTTGTTTATTGCTATTTCACAGAAGGGAAGTGGTATATGTTCTGTGAGAATATGGCTGCAGGTACTGCCTGGATGTTGGTTTGGTTTAGAAAGCTGCGGAAGAAAAACAAAATAGATGAGAAAATCAGGGTATCTAGATGTTTGGAGAAGAGAGATTCAGGAGCAGTGATTTACTTCTGCATTGATTGACTGTATGTGAGAATGCTTTCAAGCTTTTCAATTCACAAATAGTGAATTGCCTGCCAACGTGTTTTGTATTTAAGTGGTTTTATTTGGTGTAAAGCAATGACAACATGGCTGGGCGAAGAGGAGGACAATTGACTGTTACTAAGAAATGAAATCAGACTAAAAATTTAAAAATGCTAAACCAATATGATTGTAAAAGATCAATCCTTCTAGGAGGCATCTAATTTCTGTCCATAGTCTCCTGCAAGATGCTGTTCTTTCCAGAGAGTTTAATTTGCAAATCATCTTTCTTTCTCTGCTAATGTCCTGCAGTGTAACCCCCAGCCCCATCAATAAAAGATGTGGTGATGAGTCACACATTTGTTGCAGTCCTCTCATCCGCAATAAAAATTCAGTCCTCTGACAGTTCACAATATACAAACCATGTCAGCGTGCAGTTAAGGTTGAGGCTACAGAGCAGTAATTTAGGGAAAAATAAAAGACATTAGATGGTGTAATAATCTTGAAATTAAGTATTAGACACAGATAAAATTCAGATTTCAATTTATAAACAAAAGACATTTGGGTGTGGTAAGCCTGGGAATGTTGACTCTGCCCTGCTGCAACAGCAAGCTGCAAATGCATTGAGTGTAAATGGAGCAGCCAATTAGGCTGTGTTCAGGGTCACTCCTTTCAGGGCTGAAATGAGCAGCTGGGTATTTTTTCAACAGATTTCCGAGAAGCAGATTCTGTTCGGACATGAAGCAAGCTGATAATGACTTGTAATAAACCTTTCCCTTGTTCTACTTGTTACTTTGACATGTAAAAGATTAAACTCTCATTTGTAAACTGATAGTCAAAGAGCTCTGAGCAAACTTTGCCCATGGAAATCTTAAAGATGATTTATACCATTTTTGCATGTGTGTCATGCAGTAGAAAGAGACTGCTTTGCTATTTATTTTATTTATGCTGTTTAGTTTCTGAGAGGGAAATGAGAAAAAGCATTCATCAAAATTTCTTATTCAAGCTCTCTTGAGCCTCAAAGTGTTCTGAGAGGAATAAATACGTGAAACAAGACGCTTATTCCAGTTTTGTATATTAAAATTTTATATTTTTTCTGCCTGTAAAAATGCTGTTAGACTGGCCCAACCTTTTAAAATGCTAGGTATTGAAAAATAAAAGGAAGTGTTCTGTGAGGAAGTGGGGAGATGAGTAGCTTGCATACATGTTGTGAATACCTGTAAATGTATTTTCTGGAAAAAAGGAGTGATGTGTACATAGAGATTGTCATTATTGTTAGGTTTCTTGAATCAAGACTGTTTTTTCTTCTGCCCAAAGTTAGTATTCCTGTGAATGCTAAAATAGTGGCAGAGATGTGTCATACTGCATGCACAGATATCAGCACCTGTGGACACAAGGACAGTTTTGGATCCCATATGGACACAGAAAAAGCGATGGCAGGAGTGCACCATGGCAGAGGTACCATGGGTAGATTCTAATGAGTCTTAATCAGCTCCAGACTAAAACACTTACGTTAGGTACAGGCAAGCAATTTTCCACATGTGAACCAAGAGCATGGTTCTGTTGTCTAGGTGTTGGTGAGATGCCCTAGTTATTCTGCTGGCTCTGGTGGCTGCCCTGGAGGGGCTGGGCTCTGGCATGTCCTGTGCCTGCTGTATTTGCCAGCCCTCCCAGGGAGATCTCAACAGCAAGGCTTTGTAGCAGGCATGGTATTTGGGTAGCTGAATTAATGCAAATGCCTAAATTTAAGTGCTTGCATCTTAAATTGAACTCTACCCCTAGTCTGGCTCCAGGTGAGCTAACTTGGCCAAGCTCTCTGAGCAGCCAGTCATAGCAGCTGCTGTGTCTCACTTCACTGTGTTACAAATGCATGCTTGGAAACTTCTGTCTCTATTTTGTTCATGGTGACATGACTTTCTTCCTAATGCTAGGCAGCTCTCTTCTCTGCAATATTTCCCCTGAAATCAGTAAAACTTGTTGCAGGAGGAGATACTCCTCCAGGTTCAGAACAGTTTGTAACCTGTTTCCTGGGAAGTACCACCCATGTGAGGGATTTTGGCTAGTTGGAAAGAGCAGAAAGGTAAATATTTATCAAGCATTCCCACATATTCGTGTTCTACACACCCTGATTTTTTAATTAGGAGCTGCTCTGAACCCAGGCAGCCTGTGCCACTTGTTCCCAGCCAAGGGAGAAACTCTTCTGGTTTTGAGTTTATGCATGGGTTCAAATGAGTTTCATAAGCAGGCATAGGATGACCTTTTCAAGTAAAGCACTCATGCCTGGTTTAAGGGAATCTATGCTGAACAGAGTGACACAAAATAAATTGGTTTGCTGAAAACCTATAGTTTGATTCAAAGGTAACAATTTGAAAGGCATTGGATTGAAACTTCATAAAATGTAGTTGTTGTGTTTCATATATTTAAATACACACACACACACACACACACACGCATGTATATTAATTGCAAAAGATAGTAAAGAAATAACATCAGCCCATTACAGAATGAGGATGGTCACCTAATAAACAGGGACATAGACAAGGCAGAGGTGTTTAATGCTTTCTTTTCTTCCACACTGGTAATTGGCTAAGGAGATCCCAGGGCCCTGAGCTGGAAAACCATGGCTGTGAGAACGATAAACTCCCAGTTAGCCCTGAACTTGTACAGGATCTGCTGCTCCAGTTGGATCCCTATGAAGATTTCAAATTCCCTTTTTGAGTATGTATAAAGTATCAATTTTCTGGTATTTAAAAAGTCTGAAAAATACTTTTTCTCACCAGTGTGTGAACCTAAGGAATTTGCGGTGGAAGTAGCCTTGAAAAGTCCAAATAGTCATCACATAACATGGCTTTTCTCATCTCTTCTCATCCATTGCTTTCAGTGTGGGGAAAGCTTATACTGAACTTTCCCATCCACACTGAGACCCTGAGTCAAAACCCTTGCAATATCACCATATTTGAGTAGAAATTATGCCTCTGTACACATTTCCAAAATAAATGGCCATTAGCTGCCACTTTTTTTGTCGTGGCATTTAAAAAGTTTTCCTTGGCCAATTATATGAAACAATTAATACAAGAGAGACATTGTATTTGTACAGACGTACTTCAGTTCCAGCTCCTACTGACAATCATACTGTATCTCCAATGAAAGACAGTGGTGAGATTTGGTAACTGCAATGGACAGGTAAACAGTGGCATTTACTGAAAAATGTGCATTTGTTAGAAGGTCTCTGTTTCATTCCATATAGGTACATTGAAAGCCAAAGGTATTTCACTGGCATGCTGGGGTTTTTTTCGTTCTTCAGTAACAACATTAAATATATTGAACTAGATTTGTTGAAGCATATTTATTTATTTATGGTTTGGGGATATTTTTGCCTAGCAAATATCCAAATCTTTTTGTGTGCATACATTGTGAAGCCATACTTGCTGTATTTTCATATTCAGGAGATTGTGTTTTATTAGTTTAAATTAATTGGTGCTTTTTTTGGTAGCAAACTGTGTAGGAAATACAATTCAAGTGGCTAGACATAACCAAACATGTTATAAAAGCTCATAAGTTACCTGTTGTGATTCAAGATCATTCATCTTTTTCTTAGATCAAAGGAAGGGTGTTGGAGGTTGTCCCAGTCATTGTGTTAGTGTGCAGAAGGAAGGATTTATTGTTAGGTGTCACCATCAGGGAGTCACAGCTTAGACTGGGAAGGATGTCCTAGGGGAGCATTGGGTGCTGAGCTCTTAAAATGGCATCAGTCCTGAGTCTGAGCAATGACCACTTCTATGCAGAGGATGGGGATCCTGAATAACCCCACATGGAGGAGCCTGGCAAGCAGCCTGCTGAGCCAGTCTGTCCTCTGCCTCAGAAAAGTGCCTTTCTCCACTGGGGACTCCTTGAGCAAAACTCATGAAAGTAAGTGCTGTGCTCATTTTTATTCTAAGTACAGCAGGGGAGGATCATGGTTGTATAATGCCACCAGAGGAAGCATGTTTCCTCCTCCCTAGCAATGACCTCAGTGCTCAGGCCAGTCACCAGTGATGTGATAAATGGAATTTCAGTCCCCTCTCCTGTCTGATGGGAATTCAAAACCACATCTTCCATCTTTAAGGAAAGTCCTTGTGTAGCCCATTGGCTGTACCAATCCCTCCCATAAAAACATTTTGTACCTCTTGTTTAAAGACTGTTCATTATAACATCAAGATGTACCTAAACAAGTCTCAGAGGAGGGTGAGTGTTCTGTTTAGAAAATACTTGCTTCTTTGCTCTTGTGCTGGTTTTTCCAAGGGAGAAGTGGTGAAATTATCTGTCTTCTGAAATGACTTTGATGTTAGTGATAAGCAAGGAGTGGAGAATGAAAGTTTGAACCTGTTTATGTCATTGAATAAATGATTATATTTATTTTTCTATATCATAGATGAATGCTTTGGTTACTAAGACTGTAAGGAATTTGTATCACTTCTGGACTGGATGTCAGGAAATTGGTGTTTTTGATGTATTCTTTTCAGCTCAAATCCATCAGAGATGGAGAAGAACCTGAAGATTGTGGGAAATGTCCTGCTGGGTTTGACAGGAGTCATGTGGCCCAGGGCTTGGGCTGTGAGTTTGGTCCCTCATATTTCCATCTCCCCAGGCTCCTGGCTGTCCAGAATGACCCGTGTTAGGGATGTTAGAGAGTACCCCTGCTCTCAGGGTCCGTTTTCGGATCGCATTTCTTTCGAACACACAATACTGTCTGCCCTCACCACCCCCTGTGGCAGCACCTTGCAGAAATCCTCTACCAAACATTTGACAGGGTTTTCTTGAATTCAGACTGTGCTACATGCTATCTGAATGGAGCTCTGCCTGGCTTTGACAAGCCACTGCCTGTGAGCCTATGTGGACAGAGAGGCATTGGGTTCCTGGGGACACTGATCTCAGCAGGTAAAGCACAGGCAGGGTCACTGTGATGGGAAAGCAGCTGTGGGCTGGTGGCTGGATTGCAATTTATCTTCTTCAAGTCTGATTTCCAGATCAGATCTGCATCTCTCTCTGAGTTTCTCCTTGCTCCCTCTCCTCTCTTGAAGAGTGATGCCATGTTTCCAACTCTGCTTTCAGCAAAGGGACAATTACAGACTCCAAACACAGCTGATGAACAAATCTGTGGGTTTTTCTAGCATTGATCATCTTGTGAGGGAGAGAGGAGAAGTTGCAATCAACACATTGCGAATTGGACCTTTCTCCCCAGTTAGCCTCATGTGTCTGTCTCATACTGCTCCATGTGCTTATGGGCAGCAGGAAACATTAGGGAGAATGCAAATGAAACATTTGATTAACTATTCCTTTCTTTCTGACTGTGATGGAATCAGCATGCAAATTCCATTCCGTGTTTTATTTTTTTGCATTGACAGTGTAGCTACACAAAAAATATTATGATCTTCTGCTGCCAAATGCAACTGAATTAATTATTCTGAAGCATTCTGATGCCTGTCTTTGTCACAGTCTCCTATTTCAGTCCCTGTCATGCACTGTGCCTATCATTCATTATAGTTGATGGGTTGAGGGCAGAAAGGTGTCTCTTGCCTTGTTCTCTGGAGAATTTTGTCTTGTCTGTCTCACCTTCAATCACTGCTAATAGCTCTGCTGGAACACATTCAAGAAGGGGCTGTGAGGAGATGATGAAAATATTTCACAGGGCAGTTAATATTTTAATAACCAGTTTTAAAAATGAATTTGCTGGAGCAGACCAAAATGAAGATTGCTTAGAGAGACTTTTCTTAGAAGCCTTTTAATTAATTTTTTTATTGTTATTAATCTTTAAGCCCTTTGCATTCTTGTTACATTTTTCCTGTGAATTGCCATGAAGGATTGGGTTTTACTTTGATTGACCAATGACTATTTATCTTATGAATTCATTAGGATGATTTACTGTTCAGCAATGTGTTGGAGGAGAGAACAAAATAGCACTACCGCTGTAGGATTGTGTTTTGTAGGATGCTTTCACAAACTTTCAACTGCTGCCTCTATCTTGATTTTTTAAGCACATTATGGTTGTGTTTGTGGCAGGCCTCCTGTTCTGATATCCTGCAAAGGTCATAGTGGAGGAATGTGACAGAGTTCACCATTTTGGCACCATTCAGGAGCTCAGTGGCACACAAGTAGCATTGGTGGACTGTTCTTAAGGATTTTTATATTGTATTTACTTGGATTTACTTGTTTTTATGTGGATGCTGGTGAGAGCCAGGGAAAACAGCAGTCTGAGTTTTCCCAAGCTGCTCAAAGGAAAACAGAAGGGAAAGAATTAATAACAAAGTTTAGCACCTGGTGTTGTGGACAGGAGGAGTGTGTGAGGAACGTGATGTTTTAGTAAGAGCATGTTTACAAGAGGTATTGCCTTCCTTGGACCAATGAGCTTATTCTATCCTTGGTTCAGCGAACCAGTCTATAAAAATGTGTCTACTCCTGCAATAAATTGCTTCTTCTGCTTTCTGGATTAAGCCCCTGTTGCTGTATCTTTTTGCTGCTCCCTAGCCTTACAGTGACATCTACTATTGTTTTCTTTCTGACCTCTCTGTTACACTAGAAAGTCTATGTGAAAAGACTGAACTAAAAATATTGTCCAAGAATTTAAGAAATACCGTAGTGTGTAAATGTTCCTAATTATTTCTGTAAGCATTTTTTCAACAACTGAAATTAATTGCATGAGGTAAGAGATATATTTGAGTATCCTTAGGAAAGGCTTATGTTCCAGTCAGCTGTACAAATAAGTATCAAGTGATCAAGTATCAATAAAAGGAGAGACCTCTTGACATCCGTAGTTTGAATTACAGCTTGCTTTTATGTTGCTGTAATTTCTATAAGCATACTGGATACAAGCTTTTGGATAACGACAAGGGGTTATAACTCATTGCTGGAACAAAGGCAGACATCTCTGTTGATATTAGTATAACCTGTGATGTAATTTGATTTTGTTCTACATCCCACAATTTTTTCACAAATAGTAAAATATGATTGTGCAAGAACTGGATCAGAAGGATGGTATTAAAACCCCGGAGTGAGACTGAGAGAAACAGGCTCCATACCTGGCTCTACTGCAGGCTCTCTTTGGCAAGGTGGGCAAATCATCCTCAATGGCTTTTGCAAGATATATCCTTTAGAATATATATCCTTTAGGACACCAAACAGACTGAAGACTCATTCCTCCTATCACTCTCTGTTCGTAGTCTCAACCTGAGATATCTGTGGCTCAGTGTGATTGTCTTCTCAATATCAGGAGGCACAATGACAATAAAATATGAATCTGCGCATACTTTCCAGAATCGTATGAAGAAATTAAATCTGATTTGAAGAAATTAAAGGTACTAAAGATGATTTTTCAGATGACATCAGTGATGGAAGTAACAATCTCTTTCATTATTTGCTGTGATTTTTTAGAATTTAGTTGCTTTGGCACAAACAACATGTGTTGAAGCCTTTTTAAATTCACTGATTTAAGTGCTACCTTTTCACGCTATTTTTTCCCCTGGGATTAGAAGATTAGGACTTGTTTGAGAAGAAAATAGAGCATTTTGGTGCTAGACTTGATGAAATAATTGTCTGCAACTGTCAAGACAAAAATGGCTTGAAGACAGATCGTCTTGTTATAGGAGGCTTGCTTCAGCAGTCTGGAACTTACAACCAATTTAGTTATGTCAAGGCATTAAACCACCTTCTCACTCAAGCCCACGTATAAAGTAGTAAATTAAGCATGTTTTACCAGATTTTAATGATGACTATTTTTAATTAGTTGCAGAAACATGTAATAATTACATTAAACATTGTGGTTGAGGAGTTCAGAGGCATTAAACCACCTTTTCAGTCAAGACCAGGTATGAAGTAGTAAATTAAGCATGTTTTACCAGATTTTAATGATGACTCTTTTTAATTAGTTGCAGAAATATGCAGTAAAGTAATTACATTAAACGCTGTAGTTGAGGAGTTCAGAGATTAAAGTATTCACTTCACGACTAATGGAAATGCTAACTGACCCTTTGTCACCTATGTCACCAATTTTCAAGCATCTATGAATGTTGCAGTCCTTTTGCTGGCCTGTCACTGAAAGTTGTGCTGCAGGGGCACACCCAGGGAACTCTGGCTGCTGGTGGGTTTTGGGTCCTGCAGCTGTGAAAATATGAGGTAGCTATTCTAAATAATTGATCTAAATAATTGCTTGGTGTAACAAACAATTCTTTCTTTTATGTTGTTTGAGTAAAACCCCATGTCTGTTACATCCAGCTGACACAGAAAACAAGGCTGCTCTTTGATTAGCACAGAAAAACAAGGATTCTGCCCTGTATGGGTAATGGAAATGGTGCCTGATGCTTATCTAAACTTAGCAGTCATTGAATTGTTTTATCTTGTCATGCGAACTTATCTAAGAGAATTTCATTCAGAGTGACATAGGCAGAGGTTACAATCTCTGGAAAGCACCAGACCATCACTTCTAGCATCTTCCACCCCACATTTCTAATCTCACTAATGGAATTGTGACCATTCCAGCTCTTGTGGAGCTCAGAGCTGGAAGACTGCAGAAATTCATATTTCAACTATGGGCAATACTCCTTCTATTCTGATTCCATTGGAAGAGACTTAAAATGAGTTATTCTTATCCTTTTCCATTAAGCATTCCTCTGCTTAGTAGCACAAATGTAATTAAGATTGTGGGCCTCATGACTCTTTTTAATGGAATTAGACCTCATGACTCACTCGGGCATTATCTGAAGAACGTCTCCCCATGCAAAATGACTCAATCACTAAGATTGCTGTCTGGCAGCATGCCAAGATATTAGGACCCAAAGAGCTAGCACTTAATCTGATTCAGGGACATCTTTAATATTTTTTGAACATACATGCAAGCATATTCCAAATATCTTTCCCTCCAAAACAGAAGTTAAGGATTTATTTCAGTAACACTCTGCACTCTGAGATGTCTTATAACATTATTGATCCTTTTAAAGTAATTGAATTTAATTCTGAAACATTTTGCAAAATTTCAGATGAAAAAGTAGTCCATACAAATCAGGACAAAGTTCAGGGCCATGAGGAGGTCACTGAGCACTGAAGGCTGCAACTACTGGCACTTTCATTTGTTTAGCCATTTTTCCTTTTTTTACTCTCTTGATCTGAAGGTTGAGTAAAAGAATTGGGTCAGACTAAATATCCCATTATTAAATCCCCACCACTACATTTAGTAAAAAATGATTAGGAAAATGTGATGAGAAGCAGCAAGCTTTCTCGGTTGATGGCACATTGAACATAAGCCAGCAGTACCCTGGGAGCCAGGGGAGCCAACCCTGTCCTGGGGACATCAGGGAAAGCATCACAGCCGGGCAAGGGAGGGGATTGTCCTGCTCTGCTCTGAGCTGGGGAAGCCTCACCTCCAGTGCTGGGGGCAGTTCTGGCTGCCACAATATAAAAAAGGCACAAAATTATTAGAGAGTTTCCAAAGGAGGGGAACAAAGATGGTGAAGGGCCTTGAGGAGAAGCCATATGAGGAGGAGCTGAGGTCACTTGGTCTGTTCAGCCTGGAGAAGAGAAGACTGAGGGGAGACCTCATTGCAGTCATCAATACTCTCAGAGGGAAAGTAAGGAAGACACTGATGTCTTCTCTGTGGTGACCATTGATAGGCCCCAAGGAAAAGGTGTGAAGCTGAGTTGGGGGGGGTTTAGGTTGGATATAATGAAAAGTTTCTTCACCCAAAGGGTGTTTGGACACTACAACAGGCCCCCAGGGAAGTAGTCACAGCACCAGCCTGACAAAGTTCAAGAAGTGTTTGAACAATGACACATGGTGTGACTTCTGTGACTGGGGCTGCCCAGGAGTTGGACTCAATGATCCTTGTGGGTCCCTTCCAACTCAGAATATTCTAGACTTCTATGATTCTTGTAGTATTTCTTTCACATTCTGGGCATAGGTAGTAGTGGAGCTTCTTGGTCTGAAGGCTATTTATATTTAAAATCTCCCAGTGAATTAATCTTCCCTGAACTGGTTCAACCATTTTTGGTTCCACTTTAATTTTCTTTGGCATTCAAAATACATCTATGTACTGTGCCAAATTCTAACTTATTTCTTAGTTTAAATCTTGTGTTCCAGTGAAAGGAGAAGAAGTAAGCTATAACTGCATTCTTTAAACCAGTCATTTATATCTGAGATGATACTTGCATAACAAAAATCCTAATTTTCAAGTGTGATGATTTGTTACCAAAAGCCAATGGAGTAAAGAGGAAGTGCAGGTTCTACCTGCACTTCTGCAGAGTTGTTGGATATGACTTTATCCAGTTGTAGGTATCTGGACTTAGGTACGCTAGCCAAGATTTTAGTGTGTTCTTCTTATTCAAATTATTGCACCAATTTATTATTTCTCTGTTTGTTGCCAGAAAGCTGATATTTTCTCCTTATAAAACGAAGAGAGGATAATTATTACATTAATGTAATTAATCATTATCAAAATAGTTTTATCAAGTATAAAATTTCTCATGGTGATAAATGGTAAGCAATGTCATTCTTTATATTTGTTCTAACCTGACAGAGGCCAACTCATCTTCATTTATGCTAAGTGGCTAGATGCCATATGGTGTTAATATCACAATGGGGTGCTTTCAGTCATCTAAAATGAAGTTGTATGGCATGACACAGAACTTTGTGAAACCTCAGTGGATAAGCAAGAATCTAACAATACCTATTCAGTGATCATGCAAGATCCTTTTAATTGCTGAGAGAGTTTTCCCACATGCTGGTGCTAAAACTGTACCACAGTCTAAAAAGATATTAAACGGTGGCAAAACTTTCTAGAAGAGATATTTTCTGAGGGTGTAATGTAAGCAGCAACTGCATGCATACAACTTTAATATGTCAGTTCAAGAAAACACTGTCTGCTGCCTATTACATCTGTTCTAGGATGTGTGATTGGTATGAATGCAACAACAGACACTCACCTACAGATCCATCTGAAACGTGAGACTCTGCCAACAACATAGGTGTTAAGCCTATGCTTACCCACTGCTGAGATAGAATTGACATGGCAAGTTGTTTTGTGCTTCAAGTAAATACCAATAGAGTTTAAAATAGTAATAATGGTTAAATTCTGTCTTAGCAACAGGCCCTGATCTTTTGCTCAAGTCAGTGAGTGAAAAATATGTCCTTTCTGAAATAGACAGGCACTTTCCCATGGACCTCAGTGGGGCCAGGCTACAATGCATGGCTTGTAGAATTAGTTGCCTGTAGATAAGGCTTGTAATATTTAAAATGTTTCAGGAAAAAAATGATGGTAATATTATTTCTGATTTATAAAGCAGAAAACTTGAGCCACCAAGGTGAATGACTGATAACTTCCATACTCTTAGCCATGAGCTTTTCTGGCTCCCTAGGTGGAAAGTCACAGGCATGGTTGTTCAAAATAATGTGTGAAGCAATACACAAGTATAAAATATTCAGAAATTTCACCACTTGGCCCCAAAAATGAAAGGAGCCAGTTATCTAACACAGGATCATTTGGTTTTTTACTTCATGACTTTACAAAATGCTTTGGATACCTGTGGATAAACAGTCTACTCAGTGAATTGCTTTGAATGCAGCAGCCATGTGAACACACTAAAATGAGTGAGTGGTTAAGTGATCATGGATGCATTTACCCACAAACACCTTTGCCCACAAGCTAGGGTTAATTTTGTTTTCACCTCGTATTTTGATTTAAACCCTTTCTTCGAGAACTCATAATAACAGTTAGCATCAACATTTCTTGGAGTAAGTGTTTAATTTTCTGAACCGATGGGGCTGTTAATAAAGTAACCAGAATCTTGGTTAAGCAGGGGGCAGCTACACATGTGATAAAGGATCTTTCCATAGACCTCTGACAACTTTTTCTGTATTGTTCCTTACCAAAGGGGTGGAAGATGGGAAAGGTCAAAGTTTTACTATTGGAATGCTGGACTTCCAAGTTATGACTCTTCTTTTGGGCCAGTCTTGGTGTAGCAAAGCTTCCTGTGAACTGTGCTGTGGAATACTTCTGAGTGCTCCATCTGTCCTCCTTTACTCTCTGCTGCCAGTAAAGCAATACAAAAGATACATTGTATGCTTTCAGGTAAGTAGAAGAGATATATTAGGGAAAAAAAAGAAACAAAGAAATAAAAAAAGGAAATGCATCTTTCAATTATGAGGACTTTTAAAATATATGGAAGAAAAGATAAATTTCCCTCACTGTAAGGTCCTCTCACAGTCAAATTCTTTGCCTTCCTGAAATATTTATGAATATTAATTTCTTTTCCCCCCCCTTTTTCTGTGCAGCACGTGGTCTTCACTTGGAGAAATTAGTCTGGTGTATCTTCAAAAGCTGGACTTATCTGAACAATGTCTATCAATGACAGATACACTGCTTTATTAAATTACTTAAAGACAGTGACAAAGCCCATAACTATGAATCTTAATCTTAAGGATCTCAATTCTAATTTGTATAATGTCTTCCACTAGATTAGCACAGAGAAAAGATAAAGTGAAAAGCTGACTCTGTGTACAAACTAGACAGAGCACAGTAAAGCCCAAAATCAATAAAAGCAGCAGAAAGTCTGCTGCTCTCCTT
Source organism: Rhabdornis inornatus (assembly GCA_013397075.1). Taxonomy (NCBI): domain Eukaryota; kingdom Metazoa; phylum Chordata; class Aves; order Passeriformes; family Rhabdornithidae; genus Rhabdornis; species Rhabdornis inornatus. The sequence goes on from VWZS01009097.1 coordinate 719,443, forward strand.
TAGACATTTACTCATGGAGTGAAGGCATTCTTATCATCAAGTTACCTAGATTACAGAGCAGACTTTATTTTATATGGGATTTTCCCTTTCAAGGAAGAATAATTTTGTTGTGGAAACAGTAGTTTTGTTCTTCTTCTTAGCAGAAAAAAGGCACAACACATTTATCAATATAATAATAAATTCTTGTGATGTATTTTGAACCTTTCTAAGAGAAATTCCACTGATGGAGAAAGGGAATACATGGTTTTCAGGTACTGGTGAGCCAGAAAACAACTCCTCTCGTGGAAATTTCAAGACCTCTTTGTCATTAGGGCATTCAAACATGGTATTCTGTGTAGTGACTGAAAGCTTGAAATGCCATTGTATTTTTTTTTCCTTATAACCAGTTGGATCTTCCTCTGTTTCAATTAGTGACTACTGTCAGTTGTTCTCCCACATTCCTTCATTAAAGAACCTGGCTCTAGCTCTTGTCTTCTCTTAACTTTTGGAAAATTGCTGTTAGGTTCCCCCCAGGACGTCTCTTCTCCGGACAAGAAAGTCACAGGGGTGTATTTGAGACATAATACACATTTGTGACTCAAGTCCAACACCAAATTGTTTGTTCTACTGCCATCCTTACAAAAAGATATCAGTGAAAATGAAGTGTAATTTTGCTGAAATAAAGTGCCAATGTGGAAAGTCAAACCAGCATTAATGCGTTAAAAAAAACCCCTCCAAACTCTGCTTCTTTATATAAATATATTCTGGGGAACAACTTGATAAGCAATGCTAAACTGAGGCTTAAACACACCTTAACACTGCATAGTATTTAGTAAAAATGGCTTTTTAAAGTAACAGTAATCTTGTTCTTTCCACATCTGCACACAGAACTCCTACCTAAACCAGAAGTCAAACATTACTAAATTTATATTCCCTTGAAGAGGGAATTTGACTTTTCAGTAGTAGCCTTCACAATGAAAGCACTTTTATAGTGACTGCCCCTGCTATGTCAGTTATTGTGTGCAGGACACCTCCAGGCTCATCAGCTGGTGTACTCATTCTAGATGCACAGCTTTTTCTGTATCTCTTCACTACCCAAGGAAGATCTGATTCCTGTAACTGGAAAGAAACAAAAATCTCTAGAGAAGACTACTTTTCAAACTGTGTGTATGTGTTGGTTTTCCTTAGGGCAGAGTTAATTTTCTTCACTGTAGCCACGAAGAGGCTGTATTTTGGATTCCTGCTGGAAGCAGTGTTGATAACAAAAAGGATATTTTAGCTATGACTGAGCAGGGTGTCAAGGCCTTTTCTGCCTCTCACCCCACCAGTGACAGTGGTATGACAATTCCTATGGTTGCACCATGAGAAATAAAGAAATTCAGGTTTAAGTTACTTAGTACTGAATTTCCTCCTTGTAAAAAATTCTCAGCCACACATGTATTTTCTGCCCCTATACACTTTCATGTATATTAATATAGTTTGGTAAAAGGCTTCCATAGATACACAGGCATTGTGCTTTTTGTACTATTTCTTCTCTAATTTACAAGTCAGTATGAATTTCCTTTTTCCATTTTTGATATCAAGACAGTGACTGAAAGTCACCTGCAAGTTCAGAAGATATTCTATGTACTTGGATACTCTTGCAGTGTAAGAGTTATTATGGACTTTTTTTGGATAAATTGCATTAGAGAATAAGCTTTTTTTATTTGATTACATTGCCATAGTGGGCCAAGCACGAGCAATTTAGAGTATTAAACTGAAGCTGCACAGAAATGTGAGAAGTCTATTTTGGGCTCTCAAAGTTTGATTCTTTTGATAAGAGAGTATCTTGTGCCAAATGAACATTGGAGTGGCCTTCTGATTACTTCAAATGTACACTGTAATTTCATTATGGTGACTTTGAATGCAGAGTTGTATCAGTTCCTTACAGACTGACTCATCTCTGCTACACTCTGTTACTCCATAAAGGGTCAAATTTCCACTTCTTACTTGTTCATCCCCTACACAGAATTCCCATGGGCATCTAAACCACATGTGATTTTGACAGACAACAGATTTTGGGCAGTATCTTTATGAAGTATTCAATGGCCAAATTAAAAGATGCAATGTCTCTAAATTCATTGTTTTGGATTTACCTCTGCATACAATAGCCTGGAGGGCAATGCTATATTGGAAGATTCCCTTTTGATTTCCCAGAGTGAAAAAATGCTGTTTCAGGCACTCTGCAATACTTTTGTTTGGCTACGAGGTATGTGACCTTGTTGGTGCACCGAGCACCATGACTGTAGCACGTTTCTGAGCACAAGATAAGGAATTTAAGCATTTCTTTTATGTCTGTGAGCCATGACTTAATCATGAGTCATATCTTGTAGTTTTGTATAGACTGAAGAAAGGTGACACTGTGCCTGCCATTTAAAAATAAATCTGCAGTTTGCACCCAAATGATGTAGTAATGTTCTATAAAGTTTGAGCAACAGTAACTTTTCCCAATTAAATTGGAAACATACTGTATGAATGTAGGAGAATAGTTTGTAGGAATAGTGTAGAAGGCAATTTTCCCAATGAATTAGAGCTGTACTGATTACCAAGAAGTGCAGACAGCCTTGCCTGCCCAATGAGGGTGTGGGTTAAAAAAGAGTGGGCTAGTTGGCTGTAGCTGCAGTTTGGGATGGGGTTTGCTGGTTGTGCTCTGAGGAGGCAAGGGATGTGCAGTTGTGCAAGGGTCTAAGGTAAGATGCTGTATGAGGGACAGCTTGAGGTTAGCTGGTCATGCAGAAGGAAGCTTGCAGAGAGGAAAGGAGTCAGTGCTGTGTGAAGCTGCCTATGAGGAGTGGAGTCAGAGTTGCCTGAAAGAAGTCCACTGGAAGAAGGCATGAAAGGTTTTTAATAGAGAACTGCTGATGGTGTCAGTACAGTCTGTCTTGACATAATTGCTACATATGAAATGCTTAGACATTAAATAGAAGGGGAAAAGTGGCTACAGAGTTGTAATGCATTACCTGTATGTAAATCAATCTAAAGGAATTACACAGCACATCTTAGACAATGTGGGTGTAACAGGCAGAGGACCACCTATCATCTTTATGCTGTGAGGGAAGGGTCAAAGTTTAAAAAGGATATCACTTTGCGAATATTTGATAAGTCAGTCACAGTACTGAACACTTCATCTGCTTGACTGTGGCTAGAGCTGTGGTCATCACCCACTTTTCCATCTACATGTGAATTTAACTGAGACTTAACACTTCCTGTGCCTTGTTACTAGTGTTGAGGGATGTCACACAGGTTCCCTGTGTGACAATATGATGTCCAGAGCTCTCACAGTGCCCCTAGAGCAGTCAGTGGCTTCTTCAGGGGTTTCCACCTTTCAGTAAGAGTAGAGTGATAGTCAGTGCTTAAACGCTCAAATCAATGCCATCGTCTCTCTTTCTACCCAGCAGTCTCATACCTGCTCATATGATGATGTGCCCCAGTTTCTTACCAGGAGCCAGGGTTGCCTCCCTTGCCTTGGAAGCCAGAGGGCTGATATTTGCTTGCAAGGAGCTTCCTTGGTGGTATGTTATTATGAGGCACCTCGTCTCTGTTGTGGAAGTTGTATTTGTTGCTGCTTTACTTAATAATTCTTTGAGTTTGGACAATATAAATTACACTAGGGAGTGGCTATCAGTTTGCATTAGGAAAAAGTAAACAATCTACTCGACTTTTCTAATTGTTCTAGACTTTTTTTTAAGACTGTGCTGTTTTTAATATGCTATGCTCTGGTCATTTTTCTACTTTCAGAGAGCAAATTTCAGAGAAAGAATCATCCATCTTGTCCTGAATCTGCCAGAATGCTGTAGACAGCTATGCTACCTGATGTTTATAGGGCAAGATTGAACCATTGATTTTTCACATGAAACTCCCCATTGCCCTGAATGAATTGTAGTGAGGTAAAGCTAATGGCATAACTGCAGCCCTTACAGATGAACAAGACCTGGTTCATCTGGCTTTGTTTTGTTTTACAATCTCTGATTAAAGCATTTCTCTGTTAGTATGCATTTTTTTCTTTAACTTGCTTTCAAACTGTTTGTAGTAAAGCAGTTGAGAGAAGAGTGTCCCAGCTACATAAAACGCAGCAAATGGGTTACTGCTGTTCTCATCTACGACAGATTAATAAGTGAAAAAATTACTTAATGTTTTTTTTCTGTGCCAACTCAAACCTCTGACACTTGCAATTTCTATAATACCTTTGAGGAGGAAACTCCGGCTGGAAACTGAGTTGCTTCAGAGTGAGATTGTAAACAGCTGCTCCATGTCTCTGTGCAAAAATGGTTCTTAATCACTGGTGATTTCTCAAAACTGAGCAAGGGAGATGAGGTTGGCTGAATGAATCCTATGCTTGATATACAAATGGAGTTCCCACTATTTCAACTCCGATTTGTAAAAAAAATTATCTCTAGGAGAAATGGAGGAATGTGGCCAAGAGTGAAGCTACATGCTTTATGTTTAGCACAGCTGGTGATCCTAGCAACTCAACTGTACTCCAGATGATAAATTCTATTTCCTGCTCTTTAGGGGCATGAGTAGATTTAACCATCTTTCTACAAACAACATGGCAGTTTTCTAGCACTTCTGGGCACTGGTGTGATAGCAGAGTAAGTCTATTGAAGACCAGAGCTATCATGTATCACAGAGAAAAGCTTGTGTAAAGTAACAAGCATAAAAATATGCAAGCCCAATCCCCACTTTTCACTCCAAATACAAATCTGTAATAAATATCAGGAGAGCAGAAATATAAGACAATGTAAATTAATTTACTTTAAATAGAAAATTTCAAAATAGAGGGCTACCAACCATGAATGAAACATTCTCTTGGAAAAGAGAAAGCTTGTGATGTGTATTTTTCTTTCCCAGCAGCTTCTAGGAGGAGCATGTGGTACTTTGAGACTTAATTCAACTACAAAGAGATTGAACTCTTCCCCCTTAAGGCTTTGCTGCAGATAGTCCAAATTTTGCACCCACAAAATGATAGATACCCTCAATTATGGTCAGAGAATGTTTTCTTAGTAATCTGTAAATGGCTTTATTACTATGTGTGCTACTGGGAGTATTTTTCACTGCTTAATCATAATTATTTCCTTCTGTTTTCCAGCATTCTAGTAATTTTTGTGTTCTGTCTTCATTCTAACTTCCCTGCCACTCACTGCAGGGGTTCATTTCACGGTTTTATTTTATTAAAACATTTCTATAACTTTTCATATTCTTCCCCCAGGTAATTTGTGAATATTGATGCAAAATTTGGATGAGGGAGAGAAAGTGTTTTGAATACTTTCAGATCAGGGCAGGGGAGTAAAATACATAACCATATTGGCTTTTGATGGGCTAGCTGATTTCTTTCCATGTGAATAGTAGGGTATTGTGATTCTGCTGTGTAGTGTTGAGTATATTCTCCTAGCAGAATATATTCCTAGGCTCTCATGAATTATCCCTTAGTGGCATTGAACATCTGCTGAGGTTTCTTTTGATCCCCCTGTTTCTCTTTTTGCAAGTCCATGAGAGAAGCAGCTTGCTTGTTCTAGGAGATTGGAGTCTGATTTCTCCCTTCAGGGAAGAACCATGTGTTTCTGCATCAGCACGTGTGAATAATTGCCACGTTTTTGTTTTACTTTCAGGATAACCTCACAGAAGCTGGCTTGCACCATGGACAAGTGTGGAGAGTGGAAGACTGAAAGATGATTTTTTCCAAGGCCTGATCACTTCTGGACTGCCAATGGTCATCATGGTTAGCTGTGTGTCTGGGAGTGGATGGTGGCAATCACTTGTTGCTTTCAGAGCTGATCTGTTTGATGTAATCAACTGCTTTTCAAGCCTTCTGTGTGCTAGCTAAACACAACAGTAAAAATGACGAGGAAAGATTAACTACCTTTGAATTTGTCTGTATATTTTTCCTGCTTTAAACTCGTGAAAGTCTCAGAACTGTGTCTGGGATGAGAGTTATCAAAACTGTCCTGTTTAAACAATCAACTTTGAAATTTGGCACACACTTTGTAAATATACATTTGGAAAACTACAATAAAGAGTAAGGATCTCATGAATCTCATCCTGCATCTAATGCACTAGCTGAAAAGTTTACATTGTCTTTAAAGAAGATGGAATTGAGTTGCTGCTTTGAAACCGGGTTGTCTCAAATTACAAGGACATGTAGCTTATGAAGACAAAAAGCTATTTCTGACTGAGGAACTGTAGTAGAGGAGTTATGCATGGTGAGTGGAGACGCTGGGAATTTAAAATGTCTTCTTGTCTAAAGTGTCTGAATTGGAACAAATTACCTTAAATTATTCAAGTTGCACATGTAATTTCCTTATGGCCTACAGATACTTACATGTAGGAAAAGCTTCAGAAAAACAACAGCTCTTTAATGCAACAACAGAAAACTCAGGACTGGGATCTTTGCTAGTCAAATAAAAAATTTAAACAAGTTGCACATATTTTAAATGGTGAATATGCCTATCTCCTGGAGCAATTCAAGGTAGGTGTGGTGTATTCCCACTGCTAGAATTTTGAGAAATGTGGCTGGACATATTTCTGAAACATTAGATTCAGCCAGAGTTCAGGGATATTTTGGAGTACAATAGGTTAAGTTTTGGTTCCAAGGTTTAGACTAAAAGATCAATGGCTCCTTCTGAATCAAGGATTGATGAGATGTTTCAAGATGTCCTATTTTAGTGAAGAGGGACACTGTCAGCATCACTGACTGTGCTGAGAATGGTATTATCACACACCAGTTAATATTCCAATATTATTGAAACGTGCAATATTATTGCACATTTTTAGGTATGTGACTTCGGACATTAACTTCTCCCCTTTTTTATGTCTCTGTCAATCTGCTATCTTGTTTGGATGACAAGAGGGGCCATAGAGATTACCTGAGAGAAGTTTCACCCCGTGGTGGAGAAGAATGCCAGCAGGAGTTTGTCTACCTTCCTTCAAGCATGGGAATTGCTGTATCTGCATTATCTGTCCCCCCCACCCACCCATACATTCCCACATGACCCTGCTTGTTCACCACCTCTGCTCTGATGCTTTCATGAGGAAAAGGAAGATTGCTGCCACTTGAAGCTGGGAAGGGGGAAAAGAAGTAAACTGTAGTGGAAAGACTGTGCAGAGGGTTTAGTCCAGCTCTGGTGAGGGGGAATGGGGAGGAAGCACAGGTGGAGGCACAAGAGAACCAGGCAGCCAAGGCCTGGGCTAGTCTGTGCAGCACTCCTGGAGCTTGTATGCAAATCAGCTTGTTTAGCACCCCATAACTCTGTTATTATTCAGTAATTGTAGTGGGGAGACAAGACCTAACAAAAGGAGTTGGAACATTCCTTAGCCTCAACAAGTCCTGGAGGATGATGCATGTGTATAAAAGAGTCTGGAAGGAGGATGAACTTTAAATCACGCTGGAATAAGTTGTGGTGCTTTCAGGAATAGCCTACTTGGATGCAGCACTCAAAGCTTCTCTTCTGGGCTGGTGTGCAGCCTGCTAACCTGATCTTAGCTCAGAGCTTGGCCCAGCTGAGATCTGAACAGCAACAGGGACCTAGGATCTTGGCTATGGGAACAGCTTGGTCACAACTGATGTGCAATGGTTGCAAGGAGAATGACAGTAGTTCCCAAAGTTTTATAGGATTAATTAAACACATGGACAACATTTTCGGAAATTGGTCAGAGATCTCTAAACACCAAAACTTACTCCAGGTTTAAATACATCTCAGTACAGAGTCTGAATGCCTTGATTCAAAGAGCTTCCCCGTAAACCAGAACATAGAAATTATGTCCCTACCCAGAAACAAATTATGTTCACCTTGTAATTTGATTTTGATGATATGTTTGGCAGTTATCTCCTTGGCTCTGAGTCATTACTCGTAGTGGAAATACTGACACATGTAATGGCTCAAAACAGCATGTGGAAACTTTCCACTCTTCCCTCTGTCTCTGCTCGCCAGGACTTGTTCACTCACGCATTGTCTTTTAGCAGCAGAACAACTAAATTAGACTGCTTATAACCATGGGGTATTAGTGGGCACCTGGAAAATGTTGATAAAGTTCTTCTCATACCAGTAATGGTGATTCTTAGCCAGAGTGAACCTCACCCATGTCGAGCATCTGAAAGGATGGAAAGCTTCTGAACACTGAGGCTTTTCAGCAGTGTTTTTCTGATCGCCTTATATGTTTTGTTTTACTTATTCCACCCTTTCTGAATTCCTACTCCAGCTTTACTGCAGATAATGCAGATTGGTAGCAGGGATCTCACTGGGGCTGTACATATAATTTTTTTCTTTGCAATCTGAAAACCTGGAAGAATAGATAAAGGTCCCTAGTACTTTCTTGCAAAGCAGATAAGGAGAAAAGAAATGGATTGAGTTGAAAAGCCCCAAACCTAAAAACAGCGTTGTTAAAAATCAAGCCACAGCCATTCTGCTACCTCTGTAGGCAGAACCAACTTTAAAAATTGACCAAACTTCAAAAAATGACAACTAAGCAATGCTTGTTTTTCTAATTTAGAGATGCTGCCTTCCTTAACTTCCAAGTTGTAGATGCGCAGTTGATGCTTACTCTTAGTGTTGAATTTAACCTGTATGTGACTCTTCAGTGTCAAAGTTAACTAGACTACAGTAAAGGCTAGCACTGTTTATCAGCATCTTACTAAGAAACAGAAAATAAAGCTGCTCTCTAAACTTACATGATCTCCAAAAAGCAATGTTTTGGTCCACATTTGTTGCTGTGACTGCACATGGAAAGTAGTCCTTTTTATTGAGAATTATGTAGTTCTGTAAAAACAAAGAAAATACTGACTCCTGAAAACATTCTAATTATAGTATTAAGATTTCAAATTCTATTTATGCTCTGACAACTAGGAGCAGTACTTGAAGCTATATTCATAAAAATACTTCTGACTCATTACCAAGAAAGACTATTGCAGTACAGCAACCATTTTTTTTATGCTGAGTAGAGGGAGATTGAGAAGGCATTTAGATCCAGAAAATCCTGCTCCCCTACCTAATGATTTGCCATGGCTGCTGTGCTGAGTGACAATTCACATTTGTATTACTGCCTAGGCTCAGCAGGAAAGAAAATTCACAGATGACCATAAGAGAGATAGAAAATGGTCTTTTTCTGACAATATCCTCCAAAGGGCTTGATTTCATAAGCCTTTCTATTAAACTCATAGCACGTTCTCCCAGACATTTTTAAAAATGCAGCCATGACTACAATTTTTTTTCTTTATATAACATACAAGAAGTAGGTATGGTGTTTCTTTTTAATTAAATTGCCAGTGATTGAAGCATTTGCTAACAGATGGGAGGATTTCTGCCTTTTGAGCACTTCCCCTTCAAGCCAGAGATTTACACCTATATATCCTATCTCCTAGAATAAGCTCTGATTAAAAGATTAGGCTAGGTCATGGCATTACTGACTCTTCACCTATTGGAAACAGATCACTTCATTAAAATCCCTCTGCAAGGTCCACTGGGTGAAGAGGAAGAGGCTCTGTGGCTGTGTCTAGGACAACCACCAGACTTGGACGGCTCCTAGGCTTGGATGAAGTAGCAAAAACTGAGGACTTGAATTTTGGGAGGATCTGGGCCAGCACTACTGCTTGTCTATCTTTTGGTTGGCTTCAGCAGGAACTGAAGCCTTTTTTAGTTTGTCTGTTTAATATTGTTGTTTTACATGTCAATAGACTCAATATGTACAATTTGTACTTTGCAGTTTGGAGGGAACTGTCTGACTTAACAGCTGGAGGACACAGTAAATCATTAGGACTTTAAAAGCTTCTTTGAAAGAGGCCAGAAGTGCAAAGGGGAAAAGAAACAAACCTTTGACTCTGTGAACCAAAAATTATGCCTTGATGAAGTAAAGATCTGGGAAAACACACAGGGGCAAGGAATTACATGGGGGAGTTGGAAATGCTGAAGATTAAAACGAGAAACTGGAAAAGCAGAAAGGGAGAGACTGAGGGTAGCTGATACCAAACAAACTGATGGTGCAGACTTTCTTCTGAAAAGGTTTTTTTAATTGTCAAAGCTGTAGCAAGCATCTTTTTTGTATTTATCCTCTAGATACTTTACCCTAGAAGTCTTATTTAACACTATAATTACATAATTTTGTGCTCAGTTAGCTTTACGAGCCTCAGTGGAGGATCATGAGCATCCCTTTCACACAACCCTGCATTTTTCTGCTGTTAACTTAATGCTTATGAAGAGCCCATAAATTTGTATCGATCTTTTTTTCTCCTTGCAGACTTCAACCATATTAGTATATGGAACAGATGGGAGTCTTTAACTCATTAGAGGGAACCAGTTTAATACTGATCCCATCAATCTGTTCTATTTTTGCCTTGGAGACAGAAGTTTTTCTGTGAAGAGTGCACTTATATGCATCTGCTGTTGTGTGTGTACCTAGATGGCAGGTTCTGAAGCTACTGAGGCAGAACAGAAGGAAGTAGGAACATTGCAGAGTAGATGAAGAAGAGACCTTCTGGCATTCTACCAAGCAGAAATCATAAGTCTAATGAATTTATAATCACAGTGCAGCTACTTAGGGAAAAACAGGAATACACAAGCACAGCTTGATATGGTTCAGTCTTTGACCTGCTCATGTTTAAGAAAGCCACACTAATTCTACTGATAAAGGCTCCACTTCCTTTACATTTAATTGCTCTCGGACTTAAAATGCTCTGGAGTGTTTTCTACTTTAGTGCTCTTCTGAAACTGTAACTTTTGGATGGCTTTAAGAATTGATTTGAATCAGTAAAACAGAAAAAGGTGTGCTTCTGTGATTATCAGTTCCTTCCACTAAGTTAGCTTTCTCATTCTTTTGTTTTCATTGCTGAGTCTCTATTCCGGAAAGGTTGAGTGTATGAACAAGCAAGGAAGGCCTCACCTGAAAGATTATCACAAATAATGCTCAAATAAATCACAAAAGAGTGAGACATGGAAAAAATACGACATTTATTTATTAACAAATAACAAATAATTAATTTATTAACAAATCCAGTTTTTGCCAATGACAGTAGCTTCAATTTTAGTATTAGCACAGTGTACAATATAGTAATATTTGTTTCTGTTTAATTTGGGAAACTCTCTTGGAAAGATGGCTGAAATACGGGGAAACTGCATGCACTGAGAAAAACAGAGACTGGATTTTACAACTTTATTTCAAATCAAGACTGTGGTCCTCAAAACACTGAGAACACATCCAATGACTGCTAATTTGAGCAGCAAGTAAAAGTTCACTCACACTAGTGGTATTGTATGTGCTTAGGAATGTATAGTGTTAACAAAACCATGGCTAGAGAGAACATTTGGTTTGTTTTTAAGAGGTATTATAGTCTCAGAAAAACAGTAAGAAATAAAGTAGGTATCATCCAAGATAGAAATATTTATAAACTGGACAACAGCTATATTGTGTGGTTTCCTTCCTATGTTTCTAGTTCGTAGAAACAGGCCAAGAAAAATAGAGCTTCTTTCTTCTAGAAATTTGTCTTCTGTTACTTATCACGTAACATGACACCGCAATAATGTCAGTAGTTGCCAACACCAGCCAGAGAGTAATTAATTTCATACCAGCAACTAATTATGGTGCCTTAAGCTGCGTCTCCATCTCTTTTTACTTTTCTCTTCCCAAAGAGCTGTCCTACTATTTCCTGAAAGTTTAGTTTGTTTCCTTTTAGGCAAATTACCAAAGAAGACAAATGTAATTTCAGATTATAGGCTGAAGTAAAGAATAAACTGCAAGATCAGATAAATTCCTATTCTAGATTTCATAAAATAAATAAATGTATAAGAATGATGCAAACATTTTCTAAATGCATGTTTGATGAAAAGAATATATGTAAATCAGTGGTTTCAGACTTTCTAATTACTTAGTAAAAAGGCCTTATAAACATAAAAATTTTACAAATATTAATTTCAGCTTCTTTCAAACTGAAATTTATTAGTAACTTGTTTGCTATTTATATTGTTTTCTCTAAATAAAATAAAGCAACAGGTGAAACATGAGACTATTAGCAATTTTAACAATGGTGTGTAACTGGCCATTACAAATCCAACATTTATGTCCTTATAAGGGGAAAAAAACCCACAACACAAAACTTCGTCAAGGATTGAATTACCTAGCAGACAGCCCAATTTTTTTTTGCATCTGTCAGTTAAGCAGACAGTCAATAAAACATTGTATTGTCAAACTGTGTTGATTATATCATTATCTCCTGATTCGATATTTTTAAAGGGGAAGTTTGATTAATGCTTGAATTACAATTTTCTTAAAACTTAGCATATCAGTCCAGACATGACCATGTCACTGTAGATCTCAGACCACAAGCCTGGACCTCAGCTAACTGGCATAATTGTAATTTGTCACAATAACCCTTGGTATATGCTGACATAACAGAAATGTCCTGGAGCCTGTTGCAACTGCTCATGTGGGCCAGGACCAAAGCTCTTGCCTACAAACACAGCTAAGCCTTTGTTGAGCTGGTAGCAAGTTAAAACCTTCTAGAAGTGCCATGTCCATGGCTAGGAGGTTGTTTTGTGTGGGGATGTTCTCAGCTTGCTCTCTGGAGAAGGGCCTGTGTGTACTTTAATAATCAGCTGAGAGGAGATTAAGGTCAGGAGGAGCAAAACACTCTGTAGTATGGTGGTGAGTGCTGCAGGCAGGCATGAAAAGCTGAGTCCAGTCCTTGCTCCAGACACAGTTTGTGTATTTTAGTAGACAGGCACTGGCTACTGTGGCTGGTGCTCAGGATTGCCCCCTTTCTCATCAAGTGTCCTAGCTGGAACCCTGACTACTACAGAGTCAGTCTGGCCACAGCACAGAGGCACAGCTTCAGCACAACACCTTCATTGATAGCTGGGGTGATTTTGAACCAGTTCAGGTAAATAAAGAATGCAGGTCCCACAAGTCTTAGGCTTCAGTGCATAAGCTGTATTAAAAAAACCTCAAAAAACAAAAAATCAAGCAAAGTAAAATTTGTGTTTTGGAGACACCAGGACCACTCTTGGGCAAAAAGTGGCCTTAACTCCACTGACCTTCAGGCAAAATCGGAACCTACCAGTGTGTGCTAGATTTGTTTTGAACTGGTGGGCTGACAGAAGGAAGGTGTGGGGGTGCTTCAGAGCTGAGCTGAGGAGGGACCTCGGTCTGAGACCCAAATCAGTCTGCCAAAATGGGATTAAGCCTGAACTGGGACTTTGGCAATCATCACCTCTTCAGTACAGGACAAAAGCACAAATGCAGTTGTGACAGCTGTACAGTAAACAGTTTCTAGCACTGTCAAACAGAGGTCTCTGGATGGCATTTCTAGATGCTGATGATGCTCTCCGTTGTCCATATTCCTCCTGCTTCAGCTCTGGGCTGCATTTGGCTCTGAACAGTTAAAATGAACCTAAATCAAGGGCAACCCTTCCACTAACTTAATCTGAGAGAGCGATTCAGGTGTGTTCAAGTTTTTGTATACATTTGATGTTCTATCTGGAAATTTAAATTCTCTTTGAGGTGATTTCAACTTTGTTGGAAAAGGAAGGTAGCCTAAATAAAATACAAAGTGATAGTATAAGTTTAATAAACCAAACTATATAATTTTAAATGTTCATAAAGTATAGACTTTTTAAACTGTCTTCTTAGAAATATCTTACAAATGAGAAATCCCAGACTTTTCCCCAGGTGGACTTTGAGGTCTGATATCAAAGGATGAATATATGTGTATGAATCTACAGATAATATTATGTCACAGGTTACCTTAGGAAATGAAGCTTTTATGATTTTAAATGCATATAGCCTTGTTTATAGCCTCCATAATGCAGTGATACTTTGACAATTATAATATTTTAACTAATAAGTTTTTTTTAGAAAATGCTGTCTGAAAAAGCTTTGGAGATTTACTTGATTTAGAAATTCAACTGAAGCCCAGATTCTCATATATATATATATATTAAGGTCCAAAAACCTGATGAATTGCTGCTGTCAGCTACATGCAAATTATGCCTTGAAGCAGAGCTTTTGCCTTCACTTTCAAGACAGCATAAAGTTAATGAGCCAAACATATGAAATATTCTTACACAACCAAAGTAGAAGGGAAAAAAATTTTGGACTGGCAGTTGTTCAGAAATATTGAGACTGCTTATAAATATGACTCAAATATGAATGAAAGCCAGAGTCTATTAAAAATGAGAATTTGTTCAGTAGGAGCACTTTATAGTGGTAACAAGTTAAGCGCAGCGTTTGTGAAAGATGCTGTGGTTTTGATTTAATTTGCCATCTATGAGTTCATGTGACTAAAGTTTCCTGTAGTGACTGAGCCTACTTTGAAGGAAGCACAAGAAAAACTGAGAACTTGCTGGAGTTAGTTTAACTTGGTTAGAAATTTTCATGTTCCTGTGTATATCTGCTCTGTGACCATGTCCTCTCAGGGGTTCAAGAGCCCTACCTTGATTGCTCTGCAAAGTGAGAGCAGCATGTGTTTCTCACTTATTTTTGCATGTTTGGGATACACTGGGGATGTGTGGGAATAGAGCAGCAATTTACTATTTGTTTTCTCAAGGGTTGTTCTGTTGAACAAAATAACTCTTTACAGATCTACTGTCTCTATTTTCTTGATACAGAGCTTCCCAGCTATCACCTGCCCATGAACAGGATTTCTTACAAAGAAGTACATGAAAGGTGTCTATGGAGCTGTTAAAAAGCAAATAAAAGACACCAGTTTCATGAAGAATGTAAAGAAAGATGTGGGAAGGGCAAAAGTTTGGCTCAGCTTCTACAGTGGCAGCTCCAAGCAAAGGAGACCTCAAAGATGGGACAGCTATGGGTTGTACCAAAAGAAAACTACTGTCACAGAAGGAGAGGAATATCTGTATCTCTGCTTATGATACAGAAGGTGTGTTGGTATTTTTCCCTGCCAGTTTTGAATTTCACAAATGATGAATCCAAACATAAGGACAGAAGAATAAGATAAGTCCAGAATGGACTTCAATGGCAATGGAGACTGAGTGGAGAGACTATAATTTTGAATTAGTAAGCTTGATCACCAGTCGATAAGTATCCAGAAGAGAAGGACAATAGAGACAGAGTCATGTTATCTGTTTTCAAATGTGGTCCTTTCACATGAGGGTTGTGGACACCTCTGTTTGAAGTGGGAAATGGTTTTATGTTAGTGGTGTTTCCTGTGCTATCCATAGTCCATGGCTAAATAACTCTGTCGGCAAGGCTGTCTATTTGTTACTTGTCATAAACAATAGATTACACTTGCTTGTTTGTTCATTCTATATAAGTGTGGTTTCTGTGGTCACCCTCTAAAAACGCAGTCTTTCTCCAGGCTGTGTTGTGCTTATAAATGATACAGCTACAGCCTCGATGGTTTTTGCATCATTCTTCTCTAACTTCTACTTGTCATGTGCTATTTCTCCCACTGAGTTTGGCAGTTCTAGTCATTGAATTAAAACTTTATATAATTATACTACCACCTCCTTAGAAAAATCAGAAAAGAAAGCCCCTTCTTTGTCTATCAAGATGAGGACCAATTTAACTCAGCCTGGAGCTTTTCTCCTTCAACATTAATCATGAACTGCAGAAAGCCATGTGTATTAGCACTTTTTGCCATTTGTAAGCTTATGTTTTGATGGTGGTAAAATTTGGAGATTTAGTAATTTATCCTGGAACTAAGCCGTGAGCACAAAAAATAATCATGTGCCCTTTGCAATTTGCTGTGTTTTGCTTAAAGGATTAGAATTGAGTGCACAAATACACATTTTCCAAACTGTGGCCATTGTTGACCAGACTTGCACTGCTCAAGATTCCTGTGTATCATCATGGTGTGGGGAAGGAAGGCACAATCTCCTGAGGGCAAGGAGGTGGCATCTAGCTCTCCTCCCAGAGTGATCTGAAAGCACTTAATCAAACAGGAAAGTAACCATCCTGCATGCCTGATCTTGACTAAGAAAAAAATGGAGAACGAGCAGTGAGGATTGCATGTAATCATATCTCTATAATGATTTTGGTGGAACTCTTCCAATATATACCAAGGATATAATGATCTTATGTTCATGTGGAAAAAACCCCACTTTTAATGTGTTTGAAAATGCATACTGAAGTGCTCAGCACTGTGGGTGGGATGCACTCTGTCTAACTTCAGACAGAGGCAGCATAGCAATCTGCATCCTAAAAACAGGATGTCACCTGGCAGCCAAAGGTGTCATCTGAACCCCAGTTGGAAAGTCTACACTACATCTGCAAAGTAGCTTAGGTCAGTCTGCTTTGTAGTAACCTTGTCAAATTAGGCTTTTCTAACTCTCCAAGCAGCTCTTGGGGAACTTGGCCCATGCTCTGCTTTAGCAGCTCCTTCCAAGAGTGAAAACACAAGGGACTGGCCCAGAATCACAGATGTCCTTCCTACTAAAATCTGAGTTTCAGTGCACTCCGCTGCTTGTTATCCCTGAATTATTTCCCTTTCTAGGGAGAAGAGGCCAAAACAAGGGGAAATAGCCTGGATCTTGTAAGTTTTCCAGTCCCTGAGGCAACTTCACGATTACTTTTGTTTTGGTTACAGCAGGTGCCTGTTCAATGACGTTGTCATCAAGACAACCTTCCCTGCCTGCAGAGGAGGTAACTTGTGGTCTGGGTTAATTTCTTTCAAATAGTGGAGGATTTCAGCCAAAAGCCTACTGTGAGACAATTTATACTGAGGAGCATGGGAAGATTCACTGGAGAAGGTCATGCTTTCAGTAAATGTAGAACCTGAGCATTCCAGAGTTCCCTGCATCTGGCTCAGAAGAGAGGAAGCTTCTGCGGGTATGAAGTCCTGGGTTAAATTCCCATCATGGACCACTGTGAAATACTGTCTTACGAAATGCTGAACTCACTTCGTAGGCTCCCTAGAAATGGAGCTCCTTTACTCTGGAGGTGCTTGCTGCTTCATTCCTGGCTCCCAGACTCCTCACTGTCTTGGTCATCGCAGAGATGAGGGGACAAAAGAGGTGAGGTCACATGGGCCAGTGACAGAGCAGATTTCCATGGGAACATCCTTGAGTCAGTTGGATGTTTTGTCAACATATTTCCTAGAACATTTAATTTCCAATAGGTCTGGCATTTTCTGTCAGAGAAATGCCAAGTCTGGAAAAACTTCTGCTATGTCACCTGTATTTTCAAATACATGCCTATTTACATTAAAGCTTTGCCTTTAACACACTGTTGCTTTTCAGTTGGAATTAACTGAGATATTTGAAAAAGCTGCTTAGAGCAAGTAGCCTTGAAAGGCACACATGTTAATGTCAACCATAACAAAAGGACTTGGGGTGGTGGGGGGGCAAGACTGTCATTCAATTGGTACTAAGCAGTGGCTGGGAGCACTTTTGAGTCCTGACAGCTGGGCACCACTTTGCAAGTGAACAGACTTACATGAGAAGAGGGTATCAGGAGGGTCTAGCGTCTTAGCACTTCCCTACTGAAGTCACCAAGACCTGAGGGGAGTGGGGATACCTGTGCCAGGACCCTCACCCTGGGCATGGTGAGTTGTGTCACTTCAGCAGCCCTACAGAGAACAAAGTTGCACTGGAGGGATGCTGTGTGAGCACTACAATAGCTGGCATGTATGGATCATTTAAATTGGTTTACTGCAGTGTAAAATGCTGTGTACGATGACTGATGTGAAAACAGAAGAGGAGACTTAGGTATGAGCTATGATACTTGGGTTTCTCCAGAGAAAATTGGTTTATCTTCCACTGGTCCATAAATTCAATTTGCCTCTTTGACTTCCTGTATTGATACAGATGGAGTAAATCAGATGACAGCTTAAGCAGACATGTTGAGGTAAGCATTTTTCATTCCCTTTTTTCAATTAAATGAGCTGCAATTGCATTACGGGCAACTCTGCTCGTCCAACTCATAAATATTCTTAATGCATTCTGTCTAGTGAAAACCTATGGTGACGCAAAAAACTGGCCCTCTGACCTGTCCTCTCCATTCTTTGGCATATGCTTGGAGAGCTATGTTTTGAATTGGAGCTTTTTCTAGCTGAGATATAGAAATACTGAGAGTTCTTTGTATATCTGCTTTCTTTCATATGTGGGTACAGAGTGTCTAATTGTCAGATGGCCATTAGAGCTCAGCAAATTGTAGCTGGAAGCAGGACTTTATAGTAAAGGGTTGCTTTTAAGAGCCATTCTGGTACTGGTTTAAAATTAACTTTCAAAACATTTTATAGGCCATTTTCTTGCCTTAGAGAAGAATGCACTGGAATGAAGAGGAGATCTAAGGAGTGCTGATGCTTTTGCAAAGCCCGACACAAAAAGACAAAAGAGTGTCCTGCATGATGCTGCTAATACACACATCAAACATCAATGATGGTTGCAGAGAGAAGGAAAGCAATAGTCATAATTATTTCTGTGGTTTTGAATTAATGTAAATTTACTTATACTGAAAAATGCTGCTTTATTAGCCTCTGTAGAGGTAATTTAAAACACGTCTACAGCCTACACATGAACCAGTTATTCACTGCACTTGCAAACAATGAGAACATCAGGTCTTTCAAGAGTATTGTACTTTTGTTTCTCTGTTTTTAATTTTTTTAAGTGCTTTGGCTGAAAGCTTATCAAATGAGGAGGTTATGATTTCAGCAGAACAATCCTGCAATCCTGCTTCCCAAAAGAATGCAACAGACTTAATCAAGGACTAATTTAACTCAAGAGTTTTGGAGCTACTGTGAAAACCAGTTATTGCTTTTTAATTTTAGGTTTTCTTACTGGAAGTATAATAAATTGTCACTGTCCAAATAGCCATCTTTCTCCTTACATCTGATAACTGTGAGTGTAATACAGATATTTTTTATGTAATACTTCAAGCAAGTATTTCAGTTTGTAAAGACTATTGCAGCACTGCTTTGCTAAAGAGATGTAGAGGTATGTGGAGTATTTTTAGGCAGCCTTAGCAACACACCATAATATTTGCACCACATAATGATGAAATTTACTTTTCCACAGTGGTATATCATTGAATTCTAAGATATTTTAAGAACATCAGGTGTTGCTTGGAGTTGCAGCAAACTTTCCTGCTGGTGTTGTGAAGCTCCACAGATCACTTCTTAATTTACTCTGCCCTATAAGACATGTGTAGTCCAGACACTTGGAGATTACTTGGCAAGACTGCTAGGAATTAGTCACCCTGCAAGCCAGAGCCCAAGCCTTCCATCCTTCAGGTTAATGTTATAATCTGCAGGCTGCACAGTAAGATATTTCCATTTCTCTTCTCAGCTTTGAAAGCTCTGATCTTGGCTGCTGAGCTCCAGGGAATTAATGGGTATTTTTCTTATTCAGAACATTGTATAGATATAGGGGAAGGACCTACTCCTGAGAAACATGTATTTTTAACACAGTTCAGGACCTAAATCTTCTTCCTGAGAGCATCTCAAGGTACTTTCTGCTAGGAGAGAATACCTAAGTTAAGACTGAAAGGGCCCATGCCTTTCATGGATCTCTAATCTCTGGGATGGAGGTGAAACTTCTAACTAACTAAAATTTCTTGGCTGCTTTCTGCATTGAGCATGTGATATTTTCTTATTGCCCTTTGGAATTGTGCCTAATTCACTCCATTGGTTATCTGAAGATGCCAGGATGTCTGACCTTGCTCTTCTGAGTTGCTCTGCACAAGTCAGAAGTGCTTAAACTTGTACTGTGGATCTAACCTTCAACTTGTAACACAGAGTTTGTTAAAAATGTAGAAAGCCATCTTTTAAAATCAAACATAAATGAGGCTGAGTTCAAGGCAAGTCCCACAGTGAACTTCGTGTGCTATGTCCCCACTTGAAGAAATTCTTGTTCAGATTGACATGACATCAACAAAATGTAGAGTAGCTGAAGAGTACAGAAAATGAAATACTGATGTTGGAGCAAGCAAAGTCGAGTTTGGAGACACAGTGCAATCCACCTGTCGAATAGGGGGCGCTTATGAAAACTTCTCATTGCATGGTGCTACTGGGACAAGATCTTTGCTGCCTCTCAGGCTTCTGTAGTCCCTATTCCTGCTGAGAGGAGCTTGGCATACTGAACTTTCCTGAGGCTGCTTATCTGTGCTGGGTGACTCCAGTGTATGGTGGAGCAGAAAGCTGCTGATATGACAGGATGATTTGCTGGAGCTGGACATAGGAGTGGCCTAGATGAGAAAAGCTTTATATCTGAGCTGAAGATGTTGGTCCAGGATAATGGAGAGGAAATGCAATTCCCTCAAAACTGTTTGCAGCAGTCCTGGGTAGTGTTTCTGTCACTGTTTTTTGAAGGAGTTTTTGTACTTTAAAAGGAAGAAGTTGAATGGCTTGGTGCCATCATTCCTATGTAAAGATCACAAAATAATTTGCATTTCCCAAATAATGCACTTACAGTGGGTTTTACAGATGCTGTTTAGTTGCAAATGGGAGATGTAGTGGACAATGTACACAGTGTGCTGTGGGAATACTGAGCAAAGATTGATTGTCATTGTGTTTCACTAAGAAGCTGTAGCCCAGGTTGTGAAGGAGAAAGTACATCCTGCCACTGTGAAGTTCTAGAAATCATCTGCTGAGTTGGATTAAGAAATTATTTCTTTCTTCCAAAGCCTGCAGATTCTAACAGTTCTTATAATGCTTTAACTCTGTGAAGAATTGTTTAAAAAATTTAAAATAACTTCACTGGTTCTATTTAATGCTTTTAACGGAGGTCATGCCTGTAATAATGAGCAGTTACTGTCTTGTTTTCTAGACAAAATATTAATGCATTTCATCTCACTATACTAAAAAACCCCCATGAACTATGGGAGGTTTGACAGATAGTAAGAGTAAAGAGAAAGTTCCCAGAAAGCAGTACCTAAATAACACCAGAATTTTAGTTAGTCTCAGATTATTCACAGCCCTTAAGATTATGACATGAGCTGCTCAAGAACACAGCTTGAGTTATCCTGCTGTGAGAAGAAGCACAGAGCAGCATGTGGTCTCCTTGGACTCTGTCCCCACACAGGGTGCACGGAAAGCTTACTGGTTTAAAGCAGCCACAGTAAACAACTGTCTTTTTAATAATGGTATGGGGCTGTATGATCTCCTTGCAAGGAGCAGGAGTGGCACTGGCAACCTCTGTGCTCAAAAGCCACATCCTTCTCAGATTTCAGCAGATAGCAAATGCTCTTTGCAGTTTAAAGCAAAGCCCATGGTCACACTGACAGTGAGAATTCAGGGACTTTTCAGAGTGTTTCTGGAAAGCATCACAGTGGGGTTTGTTATATAGCTTGAATATGAACACTGTCATTGGCAGCTATCTTGCATTGATGACAAGTAGCTTAGTCCTTCATGGCCTCAGCTAGCCAACAGATGCCAGCTGTTTTTATCTGAAAAGAAAAGCTGAAATACTTTGCCTTCCATCAGAATCACAGCATGCCTTGGAACATGACCAGAACCTAATTCAAGGTTCATCAGGGGTGTATTCTGGGAAGCTTGTGTGGGAAGAAATCCAAAGTGTCTCCATGGTTCTTACTTGAATTTCATCAGTACCATAGGGGAGACAGAGCTGTGTCTTTCATATTCTCTACACTTTTATTATTATGTTTGTCTGCTTAATCTGTTTATGATATGTTAATGGTCTAACACCAAACCACATTTTTATTTGTTTCTATGTTTTTTTACAGTCAGAGGCATTCTAATACCCTTTAGTATAGATGAGTTCTTATGTAGTTCCTCGGATTAAAAGCAGAGGTAAATCCAGTCCATCAATTGCCAGATACTACATACCACATACAGAACATTCATCATACACTGAGACAAAGGTTTAGTGCTATATTATGATAGAATACACTATTTTTCTGTCTGTATATATCATAAATATATGATATCTGTCTGTAAAAAGCTGTTGTCTGATCACTGCAACATTTACTTCTTCATATACATGGGTATTAATTCCTTCTTTGTTGTACAGTATCTGGACATTGCTGTGAACCTGCTGATGAGCTTTGCTAACATGACACAGCATTCAACCAAAAACAACAAAAATTTCATTTACACTTAAGGTGACATAAGGTAGCAGATGCCTTGATTTATATCCCACTCTCTGCTGGCTTGTTTACAAGATTAATTATTCTTCCTAGGTGCATCCAAGAGCTTTACCCATAATATTTCTGTGTATCTGACTGCAAAAGGCATTAATAAATATACTTAATAAGTTAGGCTCATTTAGGACCACACATGTCAGGCATTCTGTGGATTTGCTAATTAGCAGTGCTGCACACTCCAAATAGGAACCTCCAGAACCTGTTACAAGCAAGTCTGGTATTTAGGAAGATTAATCACCAGGCTGCAGAGCTCAGATGCTGAATGAGAATGTTCAGTGGAGAAATTAAATCCCTCCAGGCAAACTGTAAGTTGCATACCCTTTTTCCACAGTCATCACTCAGCTACATGTTTATTTAAGAGAGCAAATTACCACTCATGCCTCATTGTAAATGACTTACTGGGAGATGAAAGAGCCCCATCCAGGTCTACCCACAGGTGCTGAGCTTGGGTCCTAATAAAATGTATACACAAGACACCACTTATTTGGTGCTTTTTTCCACAGTGAAAAGAATAAAAACTGTGTGTCACTTAAAGCACCTACTAGATTTGTGAATATTATGAAACTCCTATGCCTCCTGTGCCAATTTTTCTCTTGTTTCTATGTTGGTTTTCATGTATGTGTGGAAGAAAAAGGTGCACAGAAGGCAGTCACGTACATTTGCCTAAAATACCAGCTTTGCAGAGAAGGACCTGTAAGTCCTGCAGGGCAGAGAAGTTGGTTGTGATCCAGCAATGTGCCCTTGTGGCAAAGAAAGTTAAGGTACCCTGGGCTGCTTTAGGAAGAGCATGGCCAGTAGGTGAGGGAGGACATCCTTAGCACTAGTGAGAGCACACCTGGAGTGTGAGACAGACATGAACATACTGAAATTAGCCCATCAAAGAGTCAAAAAGAGGTTTAAAGGATTGGAGCATAATTTTTATGGTGAGAGACTGAGAGACCTGTGAATGTTCATCCTGGAGAAGACACGGCAGAAGAGAGGGAAAAGGACCACATTAGAGGAAGAAGCCTTTTCTGGTCATCTGATAAAATTTACAGATTCAGGATACAAGACAGTATGTCCTGTCAGCTTGTGTTATGCAGCAGAAAATATGTATACTTTATGATTTTGTTGGACAGCTCTATAACTGATCTTTTGCCCTTTCCAGAAAGACATACATCAGTGACTAATGACTCCAGTCATATTATATGGCAAAATTAAACACACAATAGTATTAGGAAAAGCTATTTTTCTTCTCTTCTTCTGATGCATATGACAAATGCTTCTGTGTCTAGCTGTGAATAGTTGATGACTAATTCACTAAATTAATGGTAGCAATTTAAGATGAACTATAGCAATATCAACCAGGCAGAAGATATGCTTGTGAAAAAAAATT
This sequence comes from Rhabdornis inornatus, assembly GCA_013397075.1. Lineage (NCBI taxonomy): Eukaryota > Metazoa > Chordata > Aves > Passeriformes > Rhabdornithidae > Rhabdornis > Rhabdornis inornatus. The sequence goes on from VWZS01009097.1 coordinate 742,877, forward strand.
ACAGTGGGTTCATTCCTCCTCTGTATTTTAAGGTTTTACCCAGCATCATATGTCTCTAGGATTTCCTTTAACAGCCTCATGTCCTTAAGATTCTACATACAAGAACTGTTGTGGAAAAAGGCAGGGCATCTGGACTCTGTCTGACATAATGAAATTTTATTTTTCTTCTAAGGTCAGCCAAGTTCATTGCTAAAAGCCAGCCCAGCTGGGAAGATTATTCTGTGACTCTTATTCTTTCAGGAAAGCATGAAACCAGATTTCAGCTTCTGGAAATGTAATGGGTTAAAATACAATAATAGCCTTTTTTTCCTCTCACTTTTTATAAAATAATAAAACTTATAAGCAAAAAAAAAATCTACATTTTCAGGAAGGGCAGCAGCACAGTCAGATTTATCATGTCAGTTTTTTCTGAGATGTGCAGCTTCCAATAAATTTGATGTGCTGTCAGTGTGGAGGAAAGTGTAACCCTGAAAGAATAGGTATATGTAGAGCTGAAGAGATTCTCCTGCAAGAAGCATAAAAATCACATTGAGTTCAAGATAACATGAAGTTTTAAAATATACAAATTCTCTCAAGGGAATTATTAGGCAGAAAAATATAAAGATCTCTAATAATACTTTTTAAGTTACGAAAGTTATTGAAATACAGAATTCCCTAGGCATAGAAGGTTAAGCCTTGTAGCTTGAGCAAATTCAGCTTTAGAAGTAACTCTGAACAGGCAATAAAGAGAGAGCTGGCAAAGGAGAATACAGCTAATCTCCCTCTAAAGCTTTAATATGTTTCTAACTCTGAATAGTAATACCTGGAAGAGATCTATTCTCTTTATCACCAAAGTGAGTAAGTAAAAAGCCAGAATTTTCATGCTGTTTTTGGAGTAAAACCAAAGCACTTCTCCAGCCAACCCAAAAGATCCCTTTTGCAGTGGTGGGACTAGATTAAAAGCTGGTGAGATGGGAGTGGGCAAGAAAAGTGTGCATTTGATCACAAACCTTCATAGCTGATTCTAAAATTCTGGGACAATTGACATGCCTTCGTCATGTCCTAATTCCTGCCATCTCCAAATTAAGATGTTGACTCTTGCATGTGCCTATATGCATGCTTTATGTTCCAACCATGTGTTCTTTCTTGTAGTCTTGCTGGTATGCGCCAGACCTCTGTGCCTGTGTTCTTATCACAAATTATCTGAACCAGTAAATAATTTTTTATTCATACCTTTCAAAGCCATGTGTTGGTATTTAATAAACTGTATGAGACCTTGTCAGCAGTCTGCAACCTGACTGAACCAATAAAATTTTCTACATGTTTCCATACATGGGCTTTTATCTGCAAGTAAGCTAGGAACTGTTGGCAACCTATGACCTTTAAAATGCAAATCTAATTTCCGTTTGGTGTAAATAAAAACTACAGAGACAGCATGGCATAAACTGGCCTATGCAATTTTCATAAAGAGCCATCGTCCTTCTAATTAAAAGAGATTAAAACAGATGGAGAAGCACTATGCTAGGTGATACTTAGGCAATCAGAATGAATAAATCAGTTCTCTCAATGTAATTTATATTTTCAGTTAATGTGATTGTCTGTGAACTGCCTGCAGTGTGTTTTTAAGACATGATATTTGCATAGGCTTTTGCTGAAGAAAATATCCAGCGATGACTGCTCTGAGTGGAATCTGAAGTAGTGGGAACATGCTGAGCAGCAGGATGAGAAGACTGGAGATTTGAGACTTTTGGGGATCCTGGCTTCAGGGGAAAAATTGCTGTATTTTTTTTATTATGAATAGTGTACAAAAAAATCAGAAACAAAGCAGTTGCCTCCTGTACTGGAAGGAAACAATGCACATGGAGAGATCTGAGGAGGCTGTATTTTCAGTGTGCACTGGTTTGGCCCAGGGTTTTTGTGTTCAGTATGAATGACCTTGCCCTGAAGTACAAGTCTCCAGGCCAGTAAGCCATTATAAGCCCTGCAAAAAACTTGTGGCTCACTGATGGGGAACTGACAAGTTGCTACACCACACTACTCAGTATACCTGGTTAGTAGTCCTTGGACCACCAATCATCTGACCAGAGTATAGCCACTACTGTTCATCACTTTAAGGAGGCTTGAGAAAACTTTAGGTTAAATAGATGTTTTAGATATTTCCACACATGCAAGGGCAAAAGGAGATATGATATCAACAGATGTTGATGTTTGTTCTGTAATGTGCAAACTTAGAGAACATGGACTATGTTTATGAGCTTATAACAATGTGATGTGGTAGTCACGAAACTGTTACAGTTACAGGTGCTCAGTGTGTGCAGACAGGGTGAGAACATGCTTTTCCTTTTATATGTTTTTTATTTTGAGAAAACAGATATTTATTTAATTAAGAATAGGTTTAGGAATTTTTGGTTCTTAGCAAAACCTGGAAGAATTATGAAGTTAATAATAGATTTTCTTATAGGAAGGTTAGCAATCAAAAAATAACATTCCATATGCAGAGTACTTGTTCACATCATCAACCACGTAATTCCCTCCCAAAAGTCTGAACAGAAGTAGGTATAAATAATGGGTTGCAGCACATAACTTGATGAACAATCAATAGCAATTTTTTGCAGGAAGCAAAATCTTAACAGCACAAAAAAAATCACCACATTCTATTCTGCTGTTGTTACCATCATTATCATCACAAGCCCTGTTTCAGCTGAAGAAGTGGATAGCAAAATGGATAAATAGAGGACAAGAAAATAAAAAAAAACAGTCCCAAAATCATCCCTAAGGATGATCAGAAAGAAGAAACAGAAGAGAACAGACAGTTCTATTATTATTTAAGATAATGAGTTCTGGGAATTCCACTTTAACTATGAACCAGAACTGGATAAGAACTAGACATTGCCGTAAAGAAAGCAGTAGGCAAATAAAAGCAAATCTCATAGTCAGGCATAAACACATGTATGTCAACCAAAGATGTCTGTGACCACTGACTCCAGTGCACATGAAACCAGATCAGATAAATAACTGGCTGTAATCACAAACCACATAACACATGTACACACACATGTGTATGTGTCCACATATCCATGTAAAAACAAGGTTTAGTCTGGAGCCACATAACCTCAAATTAGATATGAAATAACATGAGGTAAAACATGTAGCTCCACACAAAATATCAACCCAGTGTAGGCTTACTAAGGCATACCTAGAAATAGGCAGTGACTAATTGTCCTAGTTTTGGCCAGGACAGAGTTAATTTTTTACAGAGGTGGAGAAGAGGATGGCCAGGTGCTAATTTCATTCAGTATCATGTCATGTCACTTGCCAGGGGCAGGAGTAAAAGAAGACAGGAGTGGGAGTAAGGGACTCTCTTCTTTCCAATTGAGGGAAAAAAGCATGGTGGGCAAAATGGTCCACTACTGTTTTACTTTCCATGTAAATGATTTCTCTGTCTTATAGTTTTTATTAATACTGTTGCTGTTTCTGCTCATTTTTCTTATGTCATTGCTGCTTCCAGTAAATCATTTTTATCTCAACACGTGATTTTAACCTTTTTGTGGCTCCAGTTCTCAACTCTATTCCCAGAGTGGAAAGGGGAAAGCTCCTGTTATCATCTGCTAAAAAGTAAAATCGTACCTCTTTTGTTTGCCCATTTACATTATGCTTAGCTTTTTGCTGCAGTGGATTTGTACAACACGGCCAGCTGTGTTGGCTGTGCTGGCACCCTGCACTCCATGCCTGGTGACAGCAGAGAGGTTGCCCTGTGACACTGCCCTGCTCTCCCTGCTGTGGTCCCTGCACCTTGCACAGCTCTCCCAGCCCTTTCAGGCAGTGGAATCCCCAGCCAGTGTCCTGGTCTCTAATTAATCCAGAACTTCATCTACAGTGCTGTTCCTTGTAACTTCAGCTGCCATGTACAGCAGACCACTCACTCCCTGTGCTGAAGTTTTAAAGCAAGATCCTGAAATGTCAAAAGCAGGAGACACCCAGCTAAATTTGCTCTTCAGGCATCAGCCCATCTGCTGACAGAATCTTGCTGCCTGTCCTCACAGGACAGTGCCTTTGCCATCTGAAAGTGATAGGTTCCTCATCTTCACTGGAGTCACACTGTAAATACAAAACTGTGTAATGTGACTATATTGTACAAACAAGAGACAATAGCTGAAATGACAGACATAAATCCATAATGTAAATACAGAATAAAGTCTTGTAGAAGCACAGGGCTTCTGTTCAAGACCATTAAGTCTAACGAAAATGCACATTTTTCGTTAGGCTCTAATAGCCTGCTGCAAAGCAGGGTAACTGCTGTGCAGTGTTTGCAGAAACAGATTGCTAATCAGTCAATAAAGATCTTTACTGTGCACTCTGCTACAGCCAGCTTTTACCCATTTTCTACTACACTGAATTATTTTAACTCCTTGAATTGTTACTTAGAGAAAAATAAAATATATTTTATTTATACAGCATTCACTGGTGCCATGCATAGTGAATTTTGCATCTTGAGTCCGTTTTGTTAACATTTACACAGGTGATTTATTATCACTTGGATTTGCCACATGACTTTTTTTTTCCCTAAGGTTCAGAAATTTTTTATTGTATACTGAAAACTGGTAATGAATTGAATTAATCATTCTTTTAGAAATGTTATAATTCCATTACAAGTGCCCTATGCAACTTGAATCTTAATGACAGGAGCTGTTGCTACTGGAGCACAAAAGCCTGCTGATCAGTGTGGAGTATATTATTCACACAGAGGAAAATTACAGGCCATATAACATATGTGTGTGTGTGTGAGTGTGTATATATAAATATATATATGAAACCAGAGAATTGGTTTTTTTACTGTTAAGAAATAAACATTAATTTTTTTTCTACACACGATCAGATTTATTCATGTTAATGGTACTGGACACAAAACCCAGAAGTTTTTTGTGCTTCTTGCAATCTAGACTATGCAAGAGTTGCTACATTTCTTTTAACAATAAAATAGAGCAATGATAGTGGTCCTTGCTAGGTAGGAATTGATGAAGTTCCATGGTCTTATGACAAGAGAGAATATGAAATTGCATTTTGATTATGAATAGAATATGAATAAATTCCTTATTTCTGTAACTAGTGATAACATTAACATTTTGGATTGAATTGCTGAGAGTAGTATTTTAGTGGAACTGAAGTTTCTAGTTGTGGACAAGAAGTACTGATTTTACAGGAAAGCCAGAGAGTTAGCTTAGAAAATAATGCTGGGACCTGGAGAAATGAAATAATTATCTGCAAATATTTAAATGTTATCAGGATTAAACATTAGTTTTATTTTTAATGTTTGACCTTCGGATAAGCTGACGTGACACAAATTTCTAGTTGGAAATGAGGTAAATCACTAAGTATGAAAAATAGCCCTGTAAGATGAATGCAAGAAATCTTAGATATCTTTATTTTCAAGGAAAATCCCAGCTGCATCTCTGACATGTATTTGATCCTAAGAATGAAAGGTCACCTCGTGAATATTCGGGAGACAGGTATTTGTTTATGAAATAATTTCACTACTATGACTGAATAGAAAACTGAATTTAGCAAGATAGTATTGAAAAATATTGAATTCTCCATAGATAGTGTTATATGTTGGTGTTGTGTGTTTAGATTATTTACTGCAAAGATTCATGTACATAGTTCTCTATAAACAAGGGTATAAACCTTAGTGTAAAGCAAATGGAAACTGCAAGAGCCAGAGGTAAAATACTTTAACGCATTTTTCCCTTGTAAGTTGTGACTCTGTGTTCTGAAGTAATTCAGGAGATTTGTACTACAGCATTATAAATGGCATTATTGTATTGGCTGGATGGATGTTTTCAAATGAGTGTATCAAATCCCTTCTGCTCAATCTGACAGAGCTATGGGATGCACATATATGCTATTTCAGTAAGGTGGCTCATATAGGCTTTTGGAAAAGCATTTTGCTTTTGTACACTGACAGTGAAGGTAATCCTAGTATTCTGAGAAGCACACATGCCATAAGGAATTGTGAAATACCTGCTTGTTTTGAAGTGGGTGGTTGAAGTGAATGCAGGCTACTTAATGTTTCAGGAGTTTAAGCCTGGGGGGTAACAAGATAGGATGATGTGAAAGCCTGTTAGTTGACACCTCATTATATTAAGGAGTCTGGAAAGCAGTTACTAACATAGTCTTTATAAACTAATCCCTTTCCCTTTCATTCATCCTCTCATATATTCAAGAGTGGACCCAGTAAGAGGAAATCCGTCCAAAGAGCAACAAATCTAAGATTATTTAGACACCTGTTGTGCCCTATTTGTGGTGTTTCAGAAGAGCATCTGTTTGGAGCACTTGTTGGACCCCATCAGATTTGTATTCCTTTCACTTATGTGTGTGTGTCCATGGCAATGGTGATGTCCATTAGGTCTGTAAATGAATTTAGCAGATACCATGTGAGCATGGTAGCAGCCATAGTCCTTTGAAGTGTAAATATTCCCACTGACTGACTGATCATAATTGAAACCTTATATGTTTTCAAATAGATTTGCTCTACTTTAAACATTGAGTTTTATTGTAATGTTCTCTTTATAAGGGCTGATTTTTCAACTTTAATGTCTCCATCCTTCAGAGTTTTCACTCCCGAGCTGATGATGCCAAGATGGTTGCACTATGTCAGTGTAATGAATGATGTATTGTGTCCAACAGAATGAATCACAGAGACAATTCCAGCCTTTGGAAGATGAGCTTTAGTGAGTGGAGGTTAACCCTCAAGTTATTGAAATAGCCTCTTTCCCAACTGGATTTGAGAGAAATCCAAGGGACTAGATACAAGGAAGAAATTTTTTTTCATGAGGGATGGTGAAACCCTAGAACAGGTTACCCACAGAGGTGGTGGTTGCCCCATCCCTGGCAACATTTAAGGTCAGACTGGATGCAGCTTTGAGCAACCTGACTGGGTTGCACATGTCCCTGCTCACTGCAGGGATTTGGATTAGGTGGCCTTTAAAGGTCCCTGCCAACCCAAACCATTCTACAATTCTACAGTGTTACAACCTGTCTGGAATGTCTTCATCTTACATCTCAGTATTGCAGAGAAACACTTGGAGCTCTTGTGAGATTTTTTTTTTGTCTGCTGAATGTTTGCAAGCTCTACTACTGCATTCGACCATCTGGTCCATCCCACTGTTTCTTCTGTGGGTCCTTGTCCCCTGCCTAGTCTTGCTTCTTGGATAACAGCACTTGGTTTACTTTAGGGATAACAGGGGAATATTAGATTTAGAGGTAGCAAGACTGCTGCAAGCAACCTTAACCCAGCATCAGGTTTAGTCAGCTTAGGCTATGATTGTGAAGGTACAACTGCATTGCTTCTGTTGTCATACCTGTTTGTTTAGACTATCAGAAATATCTCAAGAAATCATCACATTGCCCAAAATGGGCTTATTCAAAGTTGATGAAGCTTTGTTAGAGCTCTGAATACATGAAGATGACCTCATATTTGCAGCAATACAGTACAAATGAAGGGCTATTTCCAGACTCATGTCTAGACTCCTCCTTGGGAGTAATGCCAACAGTTTGGAAGCCAGATGAATGGAAAAATTTTGCCCAATAATATAATTTTGTTTATTTATTTGGTACAAACACTAAAGCATTTAAGGCTCTCCTAGCTTGTGACTATCTGATAAACGTAAGTCTAGGCATAGAAATGTAAGTAAAAAGAAGAGTAGCACTTCTGTTTCTTATTTTTTCCAGGTATTTCACCTAATGGAGCTGCACCAAGGGGTGACTGCTTTCCTTGGAGCAAACTGTGTTCTTCTTTGAGCAGAGACAAAACAAGTGCCTGCTGTAGTGACACTGCTATGCTTTGGAAACATGCTGTGGTCAGTCCATCACTTTTCTGGTTATCTAGGGTGAGTTACGGGGATGTTCCTCTCTGCAGGGTCTGCTTCAATGTGATCACACACTGACCCTAAGTCTCCCAGGGCAGTGTTTATATTCTCACTGTACAGAAGCCATGCTGATTTCTCAGACATTGAAAAGCCTCTGGGTTGCTCTCTTCTGCTTCACAATGGAAAATAACAGCTTTTCTCTAAGCTGCTCTCTTCATCTATACAGAATCCCTCTGGAACTCCACGCCACAGAGATCCAAATCTCAGACCGGTCTCTTCCCCCTCAAGTGCTTTCTCTCCTGCAGGACATGCAATGGGGAAAACAGACTTGTGTTCTCTGAAGAGCCCTCTATACTTCTAAATAGACTTGGGCCTACTTAATTGCAAAAATTGTACATGACAGCTCATAGAGACACTGTCATCTTCTGCTGATCGATTCTGCACTGTGGTAAAATACCGTCCCTGTCAGGTTTGACATGCCTAACAGAAACCAGAGCCCCTCAGCATCACTAGGCCCAAATCACATCTCCAAATTTCCATGAAAATACTTGTACGTGGGCAGAATTCCAGATATCTAGTGGATATTTGCCCAGCAGATGTCTGAGATTTTTACACTGTCTGTGAAACTCACAGACAAACTCTTAAACCAATTAGTGAATGTATATTAGAATGTATTAGGCCTTTTTTTTCTTTTTGTGGTAGAAAACGGATTTTGTATTGGTAACCTTGGATTCCAGCTAGGTCCCACTAGTTTGGATAGAAATACACCAATGCTTTGCTGCTCACCACACTGCTTGACTGGCTGGAAAGCTACAATGTAGTTCTGGTATGGAGTGAAACGTGGTTATGGTGGTCAAGGAGCCACAGCTGGCAGGGGGAAAGCCGAACAAGTACAGTGATCTTTTATCCTTTAGTTTGCTGAGAGTGGTTTTGCTAAGATCTGGGAGTTGGAGAGGTACTGGACATACCTGGCACTTTCAGCTGAGTAAGAAGAGATAATTCAAAGCAAATGGAAGGCCTGACATGTCACCAGCTGACCCTCTAAAAGCTTTGGACAGATGTACAATTGGTACAGGTTCTTAAGGGAAACAAATCCCCCACACTTCAAAGGACAGTTTAAGGATGTGCTGTTTGCATTAAAGCAGATGAACACATCCTTTTTCTCACCACAACTGAGGGGTGGCTGTGTGCTGAAGTACAGGGTCCTCAGCCATCTGGAATGGGACTAGGACAAGGGTATGTCTATCCTGAGCAATTTGCTTTTCTCTCTGTGGAAACCATGCACAGTGGAGGACAGGAAGGTTGTGTGCCTGTGTCTTGCTTTTACAGATATTCACAGATAGGAGGGCATGGGCAGCAGAGTACAGATGCTTGGAAGAGTTCCCAAGTCCATCAGGTAAGACAAGACCAGAAGGTCAAATGTTAAGTGTAATATGCTTTAATGCCTTATTAGACTATTAGCAATACATAGTAAAACATAAAACAAAAAGACAAATGCAAGTTGCAAACTTTTATAATAAATGCTATTTACAGAGGGGAAAAGTGAGCAAGAGAAAAGAACACAGTGGAGTAAAACTACCCAGATGCTGCCTCCCAAGGTAAAGCAGTGAGCTCAGCCCTGGATTTTCACTGAAAATACACATGCGTACTTTCATCCCAAGGGAACCTGTAAACCAATGAAAATACAGATTATTGCTTCTGTCCTCTTCCAATTCCTCATGCTTTGAGCAATAAATATTGCTAATAGAGCCAGAGCTATTCCTTTTGCTCTTTCAGTCTGACTGGCATTAAGAGCCAGTAAAATCTTAGGTGTTACTTTATGCATTTTTCCAAGTAAACAGGTCATTAAAACCACTGTCTTCATGGAATTTATTGCTGAAGTAATGTTTTTGCTGTGAGGGAAAAAAATATCCATCAACATCATGTAGCTTAAGATTAGAACTCTTTTATTAAACTCAGTAACACAAGGGAAAACAAATGACTCACTGCCATAAAACACTAAATGTTCTAGGAAGTAATCTGTCACCATAGATCAGAGAGGCATCTAAAGTCTTGCAGATCTAGCTTACCTATGCTTTCACTATTGGATGCTCTTGTATTAGACAAAGCTCAAAGAAGACAGCACCTAATTCTCTTTACTCAGATGCAACTTCCAATTCAGACAAAGCCTTACTGCTTGCTTGATCTTTCAGCACTTGGGAATACAAAAGATCTCTACACAGAGAGTTAGTGTTCTCTTGGGTTTCTCAGTCAAAGCCAGCTCTGGCAAGCTCCATCTCTTATGTTTTAGAATAAGTGGTGCTGGGACCCCTCTTTCTGTGGTCTTGCTCAATGGCTGCTCAGCATTTTTCTGGGACATGAAAACACCTCAAGGGTCTCCGTGACTAAAATGGCATCTCTCCAAAAGGAAAGCATGATGGAAGAGGATGGATTCACAGTTTTATTCCTGTTTCCACAACAAATAGTAATAGTGCTTGAGTATCACATTCTTTTTCTTATTTTTCCTTCATACCCTTCCTAGCAATAGTGAATTTGTACTGTACCATCAGCCTGAGCTGAGATCATTTGAGCTGTACACTCTGATGACTTACTGCAGTAAGCAACACTGTCATTCACCTGCTCCAGTGTTTGCCCCAGGTCCCTTTTGGAAACTAATTTTGAGATATGCTGACTTGAACAGTTAATTAAATTTGGGAGGCTGTGCAATTTGCCCAGCAATATTTTAGGAAGGTCTGTAAGCACTGGTTGTTGAGGGGAGAGGCATCTTTATAGAACATAAAGCAGAGATGAAGTCAGAAGTAATCCAAGGTCTCTGGTGTATTATATAATGGTATATTGGATCAGCAAACAGATATCAAGAACTCATTCTGGGAAAAACAGCTGCAATTGCAAAGTAATGGTCACATATTTCTCAAAATTGGGAGAGTGTGATAGGACTGTTATTCCTGTATCAGAAATGCAAAACAGGGGGAGCAGGACAACCCTCAGGTTTGTTGCCTGGACCCACTTTTCGAGCTGTGATTTCTCTCCCACTATAATCATGAAAAGTCTGTATTTTAATGCTCATTGTAATACCCTTCCAATGAAATGCAGAAAAAGAGAGAAGGAAACGAATGCTTTCTTCTCAGACACTTACCTGCTACTTATGCATTTTGTACAACCTCCTACTGAAATTATGTGAAACCTGCAGGCTAATGGAGACTTTGTACTACCAAGGGTCTCTTTGTACTGAGAAGATATGCTTTTGTGATAGCTGTGATGTTCCCTGTCTCTGCAGCCAGGATTTCTGTCTTTAAAAGGGGGGCACTGGCATTGGTAAAAAAGCTGTGTAAGAACTTTAGGTGCACCCTTGTTTTCCAGAACTTCTAAAACTGGTGAAAATGTGGGTTTCTGTTCTGGTGTATAGATATTGTTCCTTGTGACAATAACCTGATGCATTAGATACCTTCAAATCAAACACCTTTGGTAAAAGAAATCTAAACTATAATTTCAATCCCAGTCACACTTTTCCCTAATACTTGTGAGGCACGGATTTTGTTTGTACATGGCATGCTTTAAGTTTGTATTAACGCTCTTCCACTATGCTGTTAGGAGAATGGTTTGCAAAAACAACCTTGAATAAATACTGTAACAATTTCCAGAAATACTTTAAATAAACTACTCACTGTTTAGCTTAATTAATTAAATAAAAGCAATGCAAACCAAACCAGAACTCTCTGTTTTGGTAAGAATAAAAAACCTCCAAAGAACCCAAACCCAAATATTTTTGCATACCTGAATAGGGAGAGTGTTTTACTGGATGGTGACAAAAAGAAATTCGTCCCCAGTTTGTAGTATGCAAAAAGCTGAACCATTCTAGCTGAACCACTAAGAGAATCTGACATGTTCAGCTCAGTGGCTCAACAAAATATATTGCTATCTGGAAAATCATACCTATACAAAGCAAAGAGTTGCTCAATCTGCTTTCTCAGAAGTTCATATTAAATGGCTCCAAGAAGACTTCCTCTACTGCATGGTAGCTCAGTCTTTGTTCTACTTATACTATTTTCCTTTTTCTTCCGGTACTGGGAGGTCTTCCATGCTACGCTTCCGCCAGCATAGGTATGCTTGGCATTTGTACAGCAGGATTTTAACTCTGGCTACACACAAGAGAGGAGAGGAAGAACACACATCTCCCTCTAGCTTTCTCAGAGCTAACTTTGGAGAATGTGAAGACATAAGAAAGTACTGGTTCAAATAAAATATCCAGGTTTTTCCCATGGATGTTATTCCATCACAGCCCTGATAATGGGGCAGGAATATTAGGTTTTCTTTAGGTTCTGAATTTATTTGCCTGATTTGAGAGACCTGGACTTGGATTATTTCATTGAGGAAGTCATCTGTGTATTTGCACCATATGTGCTGTGAGATACATTATTTAAGCAGTTTATGTAGGAAGAGTTATTATTAAGGAATATTGTCAGGGTATCCTTGCATTTCATTGGTATAGTCTTCAACAAGCCTTGTTAGTCCCATTTCATCACCAGAAAATCAAAGCAGACATTTATATTTAGGAAAATCTGGCCTTGAATAGTCACTTGTATGTCCAAATGTGAACATTTATAGCCCTGCATGCATAGTACTCCTCTGTATTTCTCTTTTATCTTTATTGGTATTGGTGTTAAACAGGCAGTTTGGAGATACGAAACTGCAGAACAGATTCATTACAGCAACTTCCTACCTCAGGCAGCAGCAGCTTGAATTTAAAGGCTATTTCCCCTCCCCCAAAGCAGAATGCATATACGAAGACAGATCAATGTCCACATCTCCCATTTGCAATAATTCATTTAGTTACGTTAATAAAAGCTATCTATTTGATTTGTCAAATTGCATTACAAAGCCCGCTGGAGCTGACTGGAATTATCTTGTCTCCTGCCCTAGTGCCTGGCTGCCAAACCAGGGGGGTGGAGGTTAAGATCAGTTTTGCAATGGCTCATTTACTTTGGCTCTGCTGGTTTATTCCATTTAGCTCTAAGAAGGATGAAGGCAGACAAGCTTCAGCCGATTTGTCCTGTGCTGGAGTGCAGCCTTCAGCCCTGTAATAACTGGAGTGCTGTAGGTACAAGTGTGGAGCCACAGCAAGCTCCTGCAGGTCATGAACTCTGGCAGAATGACTGCTTATGAGTCACATGCTGGACTTTTGCCTAGTTTATGTGAAATCAGCTCCTATGGTTGTTAGTCATTGATAGCTCAGGTCTCCAGCTGGAGCACACAATTGAAATTGTAAAAGGAGTTTGAAGGCTAAGAGAATCAGAAAAATGGGGGGTAAAAAAAATAAAAAAAGGCTGTATGCAACATTGCTGTAAATCCAAGAAGTCACAAAGAAAGCAGCTGGAGACACAGACCACAGCAATAATATAAAAAAAAAGAAAAGCTTTTATCCCCTTGGGGTTTCTCTGAAATGCATGTTTGTGCCTACAGTAGCGTCCATGCACCCACTTGGTAGATTGCTCTGTCCCATGTATCTTTTTCTTTTCTCTCTTTTTTGATCAGCAGATGTGGTTCCTTTTATAAACAGCATCCAATTTAAAATTATACCATATAACCCTACAGAAATGCTGTGAAAACCCCAGACTGTTTTTGTCTCTGCATGACACTTGATCACAGTTAAGAACTTTAGCCTAGCCATGCCTAGAGTGCTCCTGCAGCACCCAGCACAAAGCTGGTGAGCCAATGACCATCTATTTGCTCCTAGGAGTGTCTGTAGGATGCTGACTATGGTGATTTAACCATGGGGTGAAACACCTGCTTTTTTGGCTGATGTCAGCCCCCAGGGAGGGTAGGTATCACACAGTGAGGCTGAGCAGTGGTGAGATGCCTAACTAGTGCTTTACTGATAAAAAGCCAGTGGCCAGCAGGAGAATGTGTAGCATGAAAATGAAAATGATTTTGGTCTCTGAATCCTGAGCTGAGGGTCTGTCATGGTTTTGCTGTTACCCACAGGTAAGTGCTGGAGAAGGAAAAGCTTAGGCTGCAATTTTAGCATGCTGCTAGCCAGAAGAGGTTTCTCCAAGACATATTCTGTGCGGTCATGTTTCTTTCCTTAAAGCACAGCAGTTTGGGCAAGGGTGAATCCCCTTCTTTTGGCCTGGCTTAGAGGCTGAACACTGCTGGGAATTGGCATTGAAGTCATATGACCTTTACCTGCTTTCTGTAGGAGACAGCCTTCCCTTTCCTGAGTCTATTTACTAGGAAAAGAAGATTCCTTCCCTCATATCTCAATTTTGACTGCACCATCCTGAACATCTCATGGAGAAAGGGACTTACTGAGTCCCTGGATAGCTAAGCAGAAATTTAAAAGAAAGGAAAACAAAAATTATTCACATAATGCAGGCTAAACTGGCCCTTGGAGGAACGGATATCCAAGTCCTTGAAAGATTTATCTTGATGCTCACAGAAAAGCTATAAAATATATCCCATTTGTTAGGACAAATGGATTTGTAAGAAAGACTGGAGGACATCTGAAATATTCCAGATAAAAGCAGTTTTTGTCACAGACATTTAGTAAGTTGTTTAACAAGGAGACACAAATGCATATTTTTAGTTTTATATGTGTAAGGGCTTATAAATACTTCCCAGAAGCCACTAAGAAAAGAATAATCTAATTTTGGTGAAGAATCAAACTCCAAACTTACAGTATTCTGCATTTATAGGTTTTGAGAGATGATAAAATCAGTGTTTTAGTGGACGTTGTATTTCTGACCAGGTATGATTAAATGCTACAAACCAAACACTACCCACTCACTCAGCTCCTGCAGAAACACTTAAGATTTCTAAAAGCCATATTTGCAGTTAAAGACTAAATGGGATAAGCAACTGCAAAAGAAGAAGAAAACCTGATTTGTTTGAGGAGGGATCATTTTCATCCTTTACAGGAATGCCTAGAAAACAAAATATCACCTTGGGTTAACATAACCCCTATATCTCAGTCTTACTTCAGTGCACATTGCATTGTCAAGAGCAGACACAAGATGAGCTTAGCTGGATGCTAAGCTTGCAGAGAAACATAACCACATGATTCCTCTACCATTCACATTGTCTGTCCCCAGGCAGGTATTCAGTTTTTGTAAGTGATGAGCTCATTAAGATTTCTGCTTCTTAAAAGCCCCTCAGGCACATTTGTCTGTTTGCCATTCTGTATTTAAAGTCTGTAACTGCAAAAAAATTTATTGTAATGTTGTCATTCAGCTATCAGAATAACATCAATACCTTGTACTCGTAACACAAATATCTTCCCAAGGATGGTCAACATACATGAACCAATCAGCTTTGGAAATCAAACAAATAGTTCCAGAACTTTTAACAGTATAACCACTTTTGTTTGTGTGACAGCTTATTTGCTTTAACATAATTATACTTTCAGTTGTCTACTTGTGAAATTTTCTTGCAAGCTATGGGCACATCGAGGCCCGTGTTTGCATGTGCAGATCACCCATGAGGATCACCTGTAAGGAGGGATGGAGAGTGGCTTCGAAAATTGGACTCATGAGAATAAAATAACCAAAATCAGAAACCACCTTGGAAAATGCCAGCAACACAAGTATTTGGCAAGATACTTTTTAGGAGAAACTCAAAACTTTTGGCTGCAATAGAAATTCTGGACACAAGTCTGCCATCATTTTAAACTGGTGCACAAGGTTTATAAATGCTAAGTGTATTGTATTGTGATAGTGCATTCTAAACTCCCTAATTAGGCAGTCTCCTGTATCAGATGATATTTTCATTCAGAGAATACACATTTTTCTAAGAAACACAGAAAGCTAACTCAAAAAAAGAAAAAAAGACAACTTTATACAAGAAGCATTCCATCTTCCTATTATTAACAGCAGAGAATGTGTCCAAGTCTTTTTTATGTTAAGGGATTTAAAAGCACAAAAAAAGGATTTGAAAGCATCCTGACACAGACTTGGAACAGAGCACCTGTTTAAAGTGAGCAATACATCCAAGCTTGTACAGGTCCAGAAGACACAGATGCAGGGACCTGTGTTAAAGAAGGTTGTGAGACTGCAACTATCCTGAATGTCAACGAAAGATTTAACCAATGTTAAAACAGCTATGTCAACGTTTTAGGCAGCTTGCCTTTGTTCCCTACAGGAATTCCCTAGGAAGCTACCTCTAGAACCATTCACTAATGGAGAAAACCAAGCTGCAGTAAACACATGCTACAAATAATAGCGCTTTTTTTTTTTTAATGGAAATGCAACATGATGACCCTAATCTAATCACTGAATTCCTGATACCACACATTCTCCATACCATATTTTGTAGTTCTGCAATTAGACTTCAGAGTGTCTTCTTCACTGAGCATTCCAAGAACTCACTTTTGCAGCTCCATCTGTGGTAAGATGATGAATCATTCCCTTCCATTTTCCCTAACAAATAAGTCTTTTGAAACAGAGCTTTACTGTTCATATTATTCTATCTTTAAATTTAGACTCATTCAGAAGCATTTTTCAGATCTAAATATCAGAGTACGCAAACAAGGATGGATGTATACATTGCTTTATTTATTCTGTATACTGATATCTCTGCGTTTTCTCATGGTCTTGTTAGTTCTTTAAAAAAAACCAAGATATTAAATATCTTTCCATCCTTCCAGCTTCAACTAACAAGCTGTTTGTGGTGTCTGCTGAGAAGTTGCCATAGCTGAATGTACCTTGGATCAGCAAGCCTGCCAAATGGCAAAGTTTTAGCAGCATTAAATGATTTTTCTTTAGTTAAAACAACAAAAAAAACCCCTTTAAAATATACCAGCAGCTTTCAGCTGGGAAAAGCTGAATCGACCATGACAACTATTCTTTTTTCTCTTCTGATTTATTACTGCTTAGCTAAATAAATGTGATGTGATCTTATATCTGTTTTGCCGTTCTACATAAATACCAACATCACAGTACTTTTATAATCTAGGATAAAAGAAGGTACAGGGACTATGACACCTGTGCCAAGACAACCCTTAACCTTGAAAGCCTTCATTCTCTTTACCTATTCAGTACAGGGCAGGTCCAGAACTGTAACATAGCTTCACCGTTCCTCAGTGCTTTATTCAAACATACAACCCAATCTTCATTAAATATTAGACTATTGTAGTGTTTCAACTTCCTTCTGATCTATTTCACAGACTCATATAATCATTAAGACTGTAGACTCCAGCTGTTGACATGGCGCAGTGAAGTCCACTAACAAACTATGTCCCCAAGTGACACAGCTACCTTCAGGGATGGTATCCTTCACCACCTCCCCGGGCCTGTTCCAATGCTTAGCCAGCCTTTCAGTGAAGGAGTTTTTCCCAATGTCCAATCTAAACCTCTCCTGGTGTGACTGGAAACCATTTCCACTCATCCTGTCACGTGTCACTTTTGAGAGAAGACTGACCCCCACCTGGCTACAGCCTCCTTTAAGGTAGTTGTAGAGAGTAGTAATAATGTCCCTTCATGAGCCTCCTTTTCTCCAGGCTAAACGCCCCCGGCTCCCATATCTGTTCCTCCTAAGATTTATACTCCATACTCTTCCTAAGCTTCGCTGTCTTTTTCTGGACACTGCAGCATTTCAATGTCATCCTTGCAGTGGGGGCCCAAAACTGAGCACAGGATTTGGTGTGGCCTCACCAGTGCTGAGTACAGGGGGACAATCCCTGCCCTGGTCCTGCTGCCCAAACTATTTATGATACAGGCCAGGCTGCCCTTGGCCTTCTTGGCCACCTGGGCACACTCTGGCTCAAGTTCAGCTGCTGTTGACCAGGACCCCCCAGGTCGTTTTCCAGCAGGCAATTTTCTAGGCGCTCTGCCCCCAGCCTGTAACTCTACATCACTAAGCAGGTGCCTTGTCATAGGAGGAGGCCAGGTTGGTGGAGCAGGACCAGCCTTTGACAAACCCATGTTTGTGCTGGCTGGGCCTGATCCCCCGGCTGTCCTGTACGTGCTGCATGGCAGCACTCAGGATGATCTGCTGACGCGGCTCCCCTCAGCCACTCACACTCTGGCCCACCTGGCTAGCTCCCTGGGTGAGACCACGTCAAGAGTGGGCTGTCCCCCGAATCCTGGGAATCAGGAGTCCAGCTAGAGCTAATGCCCTCCTGAATAAGCAGTAGCATGTCCAGAGAGAGGTGAAGGATCAGAAAGAGCCCTTTTACAGGTCCAGGGAAAGGTTTACAAGGGAGCAGGAACAAAAAGTAACAGCACCAAAAAAGGCACACCACAAAAAGCACTAACACCACAGTGGCATCAACTTAAATAGGGGTCCTCCCCCATGGGAGGGTACATCCAGTTAACCAATCGGTACAACTCAGGGGTGTGACACAAGGCGGGACACAGTAACTCAACAACCAATGGAGGAAAAGATAGGCGGGGATTGTACAACACTAACAAATGGAGAACTGAGGAGGGGATAACTGACATGGAACCTGCTAGAACTTTGGGAGGGGCTAGGGGGGATTGACAACAGCAGGGGAGTGGATAAGGGTGACTGACAGGGAACAATCTGGAAACCTGGGAGGGGATAGGGCTGATTGATAGGGAGAAGGCGGGGAGTAGGGCAACCACAACGGGAACAAATGGGGGGTTTCAACAGAGGGATAAACCATTTAACATAGGGAAAAACAGAGGTAAAATAACACAATGCAACAATCTGCTCCATGACCTTTCCCAGCACTGAGGTCAGGCTGACCCAGATCCTCCCAGGTTACCCAGATCCTTCTTCCAGCCCTACTTGTAGATGGACAAAATATTTGCCAACTTCTAAACACCTGGGATCTGCCTTGTTAGCCAGGACTGCTGATAAATGAGAGAAAAGTGTCTTAGTGAGCATTTCCATCAACTCCCTAAATATCCCTTTAGTGGATCCCATGTGGTCCTATAGGCTTGTGTGTGTAAGTGGTGCATCAGGTCTCTGACCTTTCACCTTGGATTATAGATGCTTCATTATACTCCCCATTACTTTTTTCCAGAATAGGGTGCTGAGTACCTGGACAACTATTAAAGACTGAGGCAATTAAGGCATTACACACCTCATCCTTTTCTTCATCCTTTATCACTATGGTTCCAACAAGGGATGAAGATTCTCCTTAGCCCTCCTTTTGCTGTTGTTGCATTTATAGATATATTTTTTGTTGTCTTTTCTGGCAGTAGCCAGACAAAATTCTAATTAGGCTTTGGCCATTCTAATTTTCTCCCTGCATAATTTCATGACACCCTTGCAGTCCTCCTAAGTTGTCTGCTGCTTCTTCGAAAGGTTGTAAAGTTTCTTCTTGTTTCTCAAGTTCTAGCCAAAGCTCTCTGTTCAGCTAGGCTGGTCTTCCTTTCTGGCTTGTCTTCCAGTGCATGGGGATGGGCTGCTCTGGTGCCTATAGGATTTTCTTCTTGAAGAACATTCAGCCTTCCTGGACTCCTTTACTCTTCAGGACTGCCTCTCAAGGTAGGGATTCACTCAACCAACANTTGTTGCATTTATAGATATATTTTTTGTTGTCTTTTCTGGCAGTAGCCAGACAAAATTCTAATTAGGCTTTGGCCATTCTAATTTTCTCCCTGCATAATTTCATGACACCCTTGCAGTCCTCCTAAGTTGTCTGCTGCTTCTTCGAAAGGTTGTAAAGTTTCTTCTTGTTTCTCAAGTTCTAGCCAAAGCTCTCTGTTCAGCTAGGCTGGTCTTCCTTTCTGGCTTGTCTTCCAGTGCATGGGGATGGGCTGCTCTGGTGCCTATAGGATTTTCTTCTTGAAGAACATTCAGCCTTCCTGGACTCCTTTACTCTTCAGGACTGCCTCTCAAGGTAGGGATTCACTCAACCAACATCTTAAGCAGGCCAAAGTTTTCCTGTGCAAGTCACAGATAGCCTTTCTGCTAACACCTCTCCTTACTTCAGTGGCGCTTTCAATGATCATTCTAATGCTCAGAATGATTTTGAAATTTTTTTGCTTAACTTTACCTTCCTGAGAGGCTAGGGTTTAGCAGAGCTGGATAATATTAGTATGGTCAGGAAAAAGCACTGCAGAAACTAAACTATCTCTCAAAGTCTTTCATGGACTGCTGGTGACAGCTCCCTAATATGCCAGTCACTACATGTTAAAGTGGAAAGGGACCAATATGAATCTGGGATTTTTATTTATTGGAAGCAAGACCTTCAGCATCTACAGTTTTTCATTTCCCCCAGTAATGACCTTGTAATGGGGGCTTTGGCTGCAACAAGATCGGAATTGATGGTGATGATTTACACTTCACTCTATTTCTTGATTTCACTTTGGTGTCTGCACAAAATTACTGACTTGCAAAGTATTTCCTCTTCAGCTGGGCCTTGGAGAGTGAAGACAAATAATTTACTCTTTTTGCTCTAAGCTTTTAATTTAAGAACTTCTGCTTTAAAAAGAATATCTGCATATGATCCATACCATTTTGGAGGAGGATACTGAAACAATTAAATAAAATGTTTAAAGTGAGCAATATATTCAATATATATATATCTCTATCTGTGTATATTTGAACACAGCACATTTACTATGGAACTTCTGACAGTTGTGAAGGTCCCTCTGAAGGTTCATGTACACTTATACTGCTCTTTAGATAATTTAAAAAATCTACAGGAAATGGAACTATGGCATGAAAGCACTGTGAATGAAATATCTTTGTTATTGGAAGTTTATGTAGTTCAAAGATTCCATGCTTCAGGTCTCAAATATGACGTAAGTCAAGTTCTAGTTGTTCTAATTAATTTCTTTCCCTGTACCTGTACTTGCAAAGTTACATACATATACATACATATATGTACACAGTTAATTTTTATCACTCTCTCTGCACTTTTATTAAAATTACTTCAGTGTTTTAGATATTATATTGCCATCCATCTGCAAAACTCAAGAAAAGTCTACTAAGAGGAGACAGTAAATTTTAGCTAGTTGGATAACTAATCTGTCAACCATGCAAAGAAATAGTATTGTGTTAAGCGTTTGGGGTCTTCTAAAAATATTTGGCCAAGAACAGGAGACAAGTATAAACATAAATCCTGGCTTAAAGAGCTTATAGTTTAAAGCCCTTCAGAAAATTACCTACATAGGGCTGAAAAATTCATTTACCGTTAGAGTTATGTGCTATGAAATCCAAGGAATGGTTGCTCTCTAACACAGGATTAATATAAATATGTGATATTGGCAGTATATGTTTGACAGGCTGTCTGGGGCATATGCTATTACTCCAGGATTTCTTTAACAATTGGCTTTAAGGAAATATTTCAGTGTTTGAAAGAGCAGACAGCTGTTTATTCTGAAAGTGCCGGCACTGGAACTCAAATATCTACTAGATCAGGTGTAAAACCTTGAGCCTTAGATAATAAAAGTGAAAATAAATTATAAAAACCATAGCACAGACCTTAAAAACAGGCTGGAGAAATGAACAACTACGAAGTTCATTACCTTCTAATCGTTCAGGATTCACATTTCATTAAAGAGAGGATCGTTTCAGGCATTGAGACAGAGCACTGAATTTATAAGCCTCTAAGGTGTTTCTAATTTTTCTATTAACTACAGGAATGTTGGAAATGGGTAGGCAGCTCATGTGAAATGAAATGCCTCTTTAAACAATAATATTATCTTAAACAATTAGCAATTGCTAATTTAGCAGTAAATACTGTGCCAAACACAGTGTTTGACTGGAAGAGTGTCTTTGCACAGCAAAATGACAGTTTTATAAATCCCCTTGTACAGGAAATAGTTCTGCATGTCAAATTGTTACCACGACGCTGCATGCACAAGGTCATACGAAACCTGCTAGACATTACTCGGAACAAATGAGAGTCAAAGAACAGCCAGCTTTTGAATTAATTTTGCTAATAATGTACTGGGGAAATGGCTGTCGAAGCAGAATTCTAGGGATGTATTCATTATTTCCATCATTATTTGTATTATAACAGCATATAGATATTCTAGACAGCTTTAAGCTTTCTTGGGCACATTTTGGACACATGGGAAGGGATGTTGCCTTAGAGACCTTAAAGCAAAACAAAATAAACAAATGGAGGACAAGCAAAAGCAAAGAGGTGCAGTGACTTGAGGTGGGGCCAGGCAACGTGAGAGATAGGAGGACACCCTACTTCACCTCCTCTGCTCTGCTGCCTGCCCAGCTGGCCTGATTTAGAACAGTAGCATCAAACACCCATTTTGTAAAAGTGCCCAAGATGGACACACAAGAAGACATTTTGGATGGATCTGCCATCCTTCCAATTCCCTGGTTCTACAGACAATGATATTTCCTTCCTGGTCCCACTACTCAGGTTATAAGACAGGATACTTAAGACGCATGTAGCCTAATTTGTCATTTTTTGTTTTATTTTTAATAGCAAAACTATAAGCTGAATCTCAGGAGTTGTATTCCCAGCAAGTTTGTATGAATGTTTGCCCTTGTCCTCCCATTTAATCTCTGGTGGCTTTACATATGTCCTCTTCTTCAGTTGTATGGGAATAACTCTCCAGAACATGGACTTTCTCCCTATATATTTGTGTTTTTCTTCAGTGTAGTGAAACTGCAGCCATTTGACCTTTGCAATAATTGTAAAAAAATATATATAAATTAATGAGGGGAAATTATATAAGGAGAAATTAGACAAACCCAGAGGAACAACAGTCTGGTGCAAACCTTTGTTACGGTAGAACAAATAAATCCAGCAAATAGATCCAAACCTTTTCATTATCTCATACCCTTAGTGACAGATTAGGAAGGAGAAGGTGGGAAAGAAGCAGTGTGAAGACTTTGAAGAGGTCGCATGTTTCCAATGCCTGCTTCAGCTTCCTCTAATGCATCATCTAGTGAAATCCAAATTTTACCACCTATATGAGTCCTATTCTTGTCCTTCTTGTTACAGAACCTCAGTTCCAGCTGCATATCCGCATTCAGAAAAGCAATTTCTTGGTGACTTAATGATTGTTAATTACAAACACTCTGCTGCTTTTCTAGAAGTTTAATATCTCTCCTTACAAAATATTTGTACACAGGTCATTGCTGGCTACAGCAAAGGTGCAATGAGGTGCAGGACAAACACATCTAATCTATCCATCCCCATCCTAATTTGCTGGTGGTGCCTTGATTTAGAAGCAAAAGTTAGCTTGCTATTAGTAGCTATCATTATTCCCAACTTGCTTTGTCTCCATATATGATATTTTTAGTAAAGGACCATATTTTTTATTTGGTCTTGTGTTCTGTGTTTTATTTGGTCTCCAGTATTCTGTGTGGCTGCAAACCATCCCAGACCATGCATTTCTAGTGGGTTTGTAAACAAGAATTTCCTCGTTGATATCTCCTGGCTCATTGTGTGATTAATAAGAACCTATTACTGATGTGACTTTCACTTTTGAATATTCAATTATAGTTCGTAACTCTTCAATTGTATCGCCACTGCTTGTTTCCAGGATTACTCTGGCATACAGTGACAGCAGAGACAGGACCATTAACCTTCATTACTAAACTGAGTAATGGAAATGTCCTGCATTGTTCTGGTATTGCTATTCAGTGTGATATTGCCAAATGCCTGTTTTCTGGGATGTTTCTTCCCATGACTGTAGATACAGTAATTGCTGTGAGACCTCTGCATTTTTATGTTCCTATTTTTAAATTAGAAGCATGTTGTTAAATAAATCTTTTTGCTGACAGTTTATCTAGATTCATTAAAAACCTTTGCAGTATTCCTTAGGTTGTTGGAAAGAGACATAAATCTACAGGAGATGTTGAGAGAGAAATGGATAGCAGTGCAGCTGTAAATGCTTTACTAGGTTAAGTGAAAGGGAATGACATGAGAAATCTCTCAGACAAAGCCTTTCTTTCTGAACATATGGACCACAAGACAACTAATATCTGGTTTTGCCTTGCTCTGATGAATGTATTTTTCTCATAGTACACCTGAATAGAAACTGCTTGTGAATGAAAATTAGTTATAAAAAGGCAGTGCCAAGTTTCCCAAATTTTGATGCAAGAATTTATGCAAGACAAGCTAAACATATATTTTAGTCAGATCACCAGGCATAGGACTGAAATGTTTGTACAATCCAGGTTTTCTTAAGTTGGTATTTCTGCTTTGAGCTGAATTAGTATTAAAGCAGCAAACATTCAACTTTTTAAAAATCAGGTCCCCTTGAAATATTAGCATTGAAATCTTGTGAGAGGTCTGGTTCAGGAATGAAGACTTCATCTTTCCTTTTTTAAGAAGGGAAATATGCTCAGTATGGAATTATAACTAGTTTCTTTTCCTTACTCAAATATTCTGCTATGCTGCTAAAATGGCATTTCCCTTATAAGAAGTTTTGATTAAGTGAAATCCTTGAGGACACTTCGCCAGAAGTAGAAAACTTGATTTTAAACTGATGGAAAGTACAAATTTTATTTTCAGTCCCAGAATTGGGCAACTGTGCTTGTTCCTCAACACGGACACCTTATGTGCATAGCTGCTGCAATGAGTGCATACACAAATATCAGACAATATGCAAATATCATATTAACTTACACAGTAGAATATAAATCAGTCTCTGTCAGCAACCACTACATGTTTGCTGGAAAATTAGCTTTAACTCATTGAGTTCAAATCTTCCTTCCCTTGTCTCCTGCAATAGGTGTTTCTGCACCTTCTGCCTTCACACAGCTGATCCTGCTCAACAGCATGTTCCCATGTGTGACACCAGGAAGGTGTCATTACTGTCCAATGGCTACAATTCAGAGACTGTATAAGATGACTTTCCAGACACTTGCATTTGTATTATCATTGCAAGTTTTCTTGGTGTTATTTTGAGTAAAATAATCTCCCATTTTAGCTAGCAACCACAGTTTTTTTTTCCTGTTTTCATAAATCAGAGCCTGGTGTTAGGTATAGTTTTTTACAGATGAAAAAATTAATTTTAATAGCCTACCTTAAAACTTTAGGAATAGATCTGCCCTTTTTAGGTTGGTGTCTTACCTTTAGTTATTGAAGTTTATCATTAATCTCCAATTAGTATATTGTTTTGAGTGTATAATAATTAAAATGTACATTTAAGAATATCCAGCAGAATATAATTGATGTAAAAGAGTGTCATGTATTCAAATATTACTTTTCTGTTGGGCAGGAAACAAGAATGAATCAGAGGTTATTAGTTCATTGCTTTGTTGGAGCATCATATTTTCTAAAAGTCTCATAGAATAGTAAAGTTTACCTAGCTCTCTGATAGACAAGTCCTGAGAAATTGTGTTGCTTCTGATGTTCAGTTAACTTCACTGTCATATTTCTTTCACCACATCTTTGTGAGTATGAAAAAATTTGTAGAGACTAGAAATCTTTTTTTATTGCTAACTACTTAAATTCCTCTTACAGGCTGAGCAACTAGGCTTGCACTTCATGTGTTGGCATAAATAGCTGTTGATCATTACTGGAGTGGGAAGAGCACATTGTGGAGGAAGTCAAGTTAAGATATTCTAGATTCCAAAGATGCAGGTATATAGGAAAGAGAAGAAGGAAACCTTAATATTGTTAAAGCTGCAATTGCATGTTATACTGGGCAGTTCCACGAGCAAAGTGGAACTGCTCAGCATAACATGCAATCAAACCCAGCAGAATTTCTTTGATGGTATTTTTTTGTGTGCGATTCTGTGGGATGATGTGGTTTTTAGAAATGGCTCTCTCCCATTTTTGACTGACTGTTAGTAGGTTATATGCAAGTTCATACCCAGACGACTCATGTGAGGCTGAGGACAGATTTACTGTGCTTGGCCATAGACCAGAACAATGCAGGTACCAAAGGATGGAGAGACAACAAAAAGACCTAGAGGCTGGTGGGCAGCAGGCACCTCTTCATTCCTCTCACCATGGCCATGCTCCTGCCCAGCCCCACAGGAAGACAAGCCTTACACAGTCATGGCTCTGCAGTGATTGGTGGTGTAACGTAAAAATTGACTCTGTAGTAAAAATAGCCCTGATCAAAGATAACCTGTGTTTTATCTAAACATGCTGAAACCACAAAAAATGAGATAACTGGAGCTGCCCCGTGCCTTGACCGGCATGCCCTCAGTGACACATAAATTTTGGGAGCATCTTTCATTTTCAGTCTTTTTGAAAACTGTGTCCAATGTTTTGATGGATGTGAACTGCTGAACAACACCAAGTGCAGTTCAGCATTCTAATCTCTGTTATTAATACATAGATAATAATTATATTCCATTAGCAAATTGGCAGGATATATTCAATTCCTTTTGCTTGCAATGAAATTCATTAGCTTGGCAAAAAAAATGACCTTTTCAATTTCCAAAGAAGTAAGTGAATTTTAGTGCTTCAGTCATAATTGTGGAAAACTCTTACTTGGAAGAATTAACAAGTGGCTAAGTGCCATTATGCATTGAAGGATGCCACTCAAACTTATTTCAAGTGTGCTTAGGCTCCTATAATGATGCAGAGGAGCAACATGAGATGTAGGTCTGTGACACGCAGGACCTGACCATCATTCCTGTTTCATCCACACGATCTATTTTGGCATTACTTCTGCTTTTGGTCTACAATATCCCAATTATTTCAGAAATTCAATCATATGATAAGGAATTTGTTTCTAATTCCCATTGCAAATATACTCTACAGTATTGCATGCTCATATGTCTTTTAATTAATATATGCCTAATAATTCATATTGTCTCTTAGTTAGTATACGTCCATCTCAAATATCTCCTGTCACTGGTCTTTGTATACAAAGATAATCTTATCACTTAGCTTCCAATACAAAGTGATTTTCTACCACAGATATTTTTGAATGACGTGTTTTTGCACTAAGTACAAAGTCGAAATACCAGCACTGTTTTTCTGTGCTTTGGCCGAGGCAGAAATCTATTACCCACAGGACTAAACCTGATAATTTTTGGGCACTGCAAGAGTCTTTCTTTCCCAGTTTCAGACAGATTTCAGATATTTACAGGATCATACAGTTTGAAGTAGGATTTCTTTCACTAAAAATACTAATGTGTGCTTTTCCACATTCATGTTAAATTCTTTTGGCCTATATAACCTCAGAAAATGGTCTTTTCAAATCCTTTACTATCTTCAGAGCCATTCTATCATCATTCCTCTACTCTGCATGAGAGGTTTCCACATCTTGCTTGCAGTTCTAGTTCTTCCATCTCATTACCCACATTTCCTGCATTAGACCACAAACAACTTCATTGTTTCCTTTTGACCTCACAGTGTTTCCTAAGTCAATTGAATATAGCCAACCTGATAAATCCTTTAATTCACAAAAATACCTTTTTTTCTCGTGCTCTCCACTACTTTCTTCTCTAGCATAGCCTTATATCTGACTACATCCCCATTTACATTGACTTTACCTTTTGTTTATTAACACCAGTTGTTCACATAGAATATGTCTCCCTCAATCACAACATGTCCCCTGTAACCTAGATGGATGTTTTTCTTTATCTGTTTTTCTAGTCTTGGCTGCTGAAGGTCAGTGCTCCAGACAGTCAGGTGCAAACTCACCCCTGGCAACTATGCTCTTTCTGGGAATGCTTCCTGAAGGTTAAAAACCCCGAAGTCCCTAAGTAGAGTTTCCTAGGCAGGGCTTTGCTGTGTTTTTGGCCAGAGCTGGCCTGCACATGGCATTTTATCTATCATGTAGTGCGGCGAATCCATTCATTCATGTTTCCACTGTAACCATCAGCACAACATTACTTAAAGCTTTTTCTTCTTTTTTTTTGAATCTGTAGGGTTATGGACTTGCTTTTTTCTGAGTTACAAGTTATAAGATATCAGGGGTCTTGTCTTAAAGCACGCTTCAGTGTTTCAAAGATGCGAGTGGGAATTAAACTACTAATTGCAGAAGAAACCAGAGCATTACGGCCTCAGGGAAATGTCTACACTATTCAACACTCTTTGAAAAACTCAGACTGTGCTTATTCCATAAGGGAACACCTTAGTGTCTTGGAAAACAAACCAGTGTGCCTTATTTTTCCCAACCATGAGCGGACAGTATTGTTCATGTATTTTTCAAAGCACTTGGGGATAAATACTGTATATATGTTTGGCATGTGCCATTATTTGGCAATGCCATTAGCATTTGGAAAGCCACCCATTTGTATCTTTCCTGTGATGATCAAACACTTAATAGGAGTATAAAAGCAGAGTTTTAGTTTTCAATCCAATAATTTTTGTATTTCTAAACAATTTATTTTTAACGTATTCAATCCTCAGGATGACTTCATGTCCCTCTACAAAGGCAAAAGCTATCAGACCCTTTCTGCAGTGGCTTCACACAGAAGTGGATCACAGCTGCAGTCCCCAGGTGTGGGAGTTCCTGCTCCCGAAGTGCATTTTGTGCTCCTTTTCAAACTCACAGCCCCTGTCCCAGTGCGGCATCCCCAAGAAAAATGTCCTTGGCAAGGGGTCTTCAGGAGGAAATCCCACTGGATGTAAATTATCCTGGAGCTCAGGGGCTACTTTTCTCCTTTGTGACTGCGAGGACAAGGAGGAGATTGCTAAAATGAGATCTCTATTTCCAACACTGAAGCCAGGTTTTGGGGTAGGGCTGTAGCCATTGTGACTGTGCTGATTGCCCAGGTGAGGCCATTTTGCCAGGACCACTTCACCTCTGTGGGGCTGTGCTTGCAAGACAGAACCTCAGGTGATGCTGAGTGATAATAAAATAAATGTCTTTATTTTTGATTGATGGACAAAACAGACCCAAAACCAGACAGTATTTTCCTGAAATGCATGGACACTATTGAATACAATACAAATGAAGTTAAAACATATATATCTGTATTATGTTTCCTATCTGCTTTGTTAAGTATAGTCTTAATATAACATTTCTGACACAGACAAAAATATACTTTTATTTTTTAAACTACATCCACAAATACTGCCCTGATAAATAGCAGACTTACAATAACTTACTAACTGCAGATGGAACTTGACCAATACACTCGAAGGGCAGAAGGAAAAATGAATAACAATTTTTTGCTGTGATACTTCTATTTGAAATCCTAAATTCTTGTACTATATGAAAATAAAAGACTAAATCCAACTTTATTTGATCCACTTAATGTTTACATTCAGTTCAGGTTCACAGAAGTATAATACTTACACCATCCCATTTGGACAAGTAGAGATGAAATAACTTTTTTGACATGTCAGCTATGTTATCAGCCTTGATTTTATGAACAAATCTCATGCAAAGGAGGTAAAACCCCCTGTCAAATAAATGTTATTCACAAATGTTAAGAATATGAAAGTAAAATGTATGATTGTGTTGCGAATATTTTATCTTAAAATTGTAGGCTCAGAAACAATAACCTCAGTGTCTGTTTGCTTCACTGATTATAAACCCAATTCACTGCACAGTACTGCTGTCCACAAATTGCTAAATGGGAGAAAGACTGATAATTCCTCTGAAAATAAAATCTGCTTAAAGGTTCACATCCTGTTGGCATTTCCTTGGGGAAGTAACATTTTTGTTTTGTTTTGTTTTGTTTGTCTTGTTTGTTTTGGTTTGGTTTTTTGTTTGGTTTCTTTGTTTGCTTTTTTTTCCCCCACAGCTATCAATCACAGATATGGCCTTTGGTTATATGAACAGCTCTGTACAAATTTAATGTAGGACAGCTGAGCTAGGGCAATAAAACCTGTAAACATACTTTGCAAAATGGGGCTGTTTGGTTTGGTTTTTGTAGTCCACCTAAGAGGAATGATGCATAAAATCTCACCAATTAAAAAAAATATATATAGGATAGAAAGTATAAAGTGATTCTGATAATGTTGAAAGCATCTGGTTTGAAATTTTTGGATTAACACTTATTTTTTCACCTACCTTTTTTTCAAGCATTTTAAAACCATTTACATTTTATGGCAACAATGGAATACAAAAGGAAAAGATTTTTATTTTTCAGCCAAAATTTCTTAAATTATTCCAGCACAATCTCCTTCTCTTTTCTCTTTTTCCTACAGCCAGGCATTTTGAAATAAATAATTTAGAAATGTTGCTGTATTCAAAGCATCTTGTCACTATGCAGCATCTCATAGTGAAATTCTAGCAATTCCTGGACAAAACTGAGGTAAGAAGTTTTTCGGAAGGCCTACAGGTGACTGTAAAATGGGATCCTCTAACTTAATTTGGAACAGCAGCATAAGGCATTGGCTATGTAAGCAGGTAAAACTGTGACTCGATATTTTTCCATAAGAAGAGATTCAGACTAGTGGATTTGGGCTGAAAATGGAGAATAATTCAGCAGTGGCTCTGTTCTTCCCCTCTTTCCTCTGTAAAGTCTATTTCCTCATCTCTCTTCTGTGGTTCACGGGGGAACTAATATTGCTGGGCTCATGTTTGGTTTGTGATACTCAGCACCCTGAATTTCATTGGTGGCCTATTCCCTCACCTTGCAGGAATTTTTCATTTCTTTTCTATATTGGCTGTTCTCAGTTTTTAGTACAGATCCTGGTTTTGATTCCCCTCACCCAGAGTACACTCCATATTGGTAAGCACAGTAGTACTGCAGGTCACAATGTGTATTCAGAACTGAGTTGCAATGTTATTTTTAAATGCAGTGTAAGTAGGAAAAAAAAATTAACATCTCTGAAATTAATTTTCTCTACATATTAAATATATATATATATATGCTCTTAAGACTCCACAAAAGGAGCAAAACACGTCTAAGTATTCAACCTTGTGAAAGCTTATGTCAGCATTGAATGCACAAGTTGATGGCTTCTTCCTTTAGCAGCAAAATCTATTCTTACATCTCCTATCCTCCAGTATAACTCTTCATGCTGTGAGTGTTAAAAAGAGACATTTCACTGGTGACCAGCAACAGGAGGCTATCTGGATTTCAACAGAACATACACAGACTGTAAAAAGAATTATTGGAGCATAACTCTTAATTGTGGAGAAATGTAGCTACTAGAGCTCTCACTGAGAAAGGCACATACCAATGGGGACACACACAATCATCTTGGCCAGGGAGCAGCACTGCGTGTTCCTGCTGGCCCGGGCAACATCAGCAGAGGCCTCATCCCCCTGCTCTGCTGCTTTGGGCCAGCACTGCCATTCATGAGCAAAGTCTTGTCTGCACCTGGCACTGCTGCTGCTCTCTGCAGGCTCCCTGTGACAGCCAGGAGGACAGGGGGCGAGGAAAGAATCCAGCACTTAGTGGAAGACACCACTGTGCCTCTCACTATGTTTGTGGGTTCAGCATTCCTTTCAATTCCTCTCCAAGCTGCTTTCAGAGGCAAACACTTAGAGATGTGGAAAGCTGTCCACTAAGCCAGGTTTTTTTGAGAATTTTTCAAGGAAATATTATTTTCTATGGAAAATCTGGATTTTCCAGAGTAATTCCAGCATGACCAAGCCAAAAGACTTTTTGACATCTTTAATAATATCTTTTTTTAGTAAGTGAAAATTGGGAATTTTCTGCAAGGAAAACTCCCTCATCTCTCTTTTCAAACATTCTTGATTCTCTTTACTTTTCAATATTTATTCCATTGGTGAAGTTGCTTGGTGTCAGACTGCTTTGCTTGTGTTCATTTTGATGGTAAGTCAAGAAAAGGCTTCTTCTCCCAACACTGAAAAGTTCTATTTAGTTTATGAATTTTTCTATAAGAGCCATTTTTCACAAGCTGAATTTCAACTCCAGTTATTGCTCTAAGAATTTTGGTGACAGTCACTAACCACAGGAAAAGAAAGAGAACACCTATATTAACATATTTTGCTTAAGGTTATCTTACATCAGGTATAACATAATTTTAAACTGGTGACTTAATTTTAACTTTTAAAAATTAATATATCATGTTTAGCACTGCTGTAAGGAATTTATTACTATTTGTGCATTTTGCTGTCTCATACAAAAATTAAAATACTAGATTGTATTATTTAGACTTCCTTATGAGGAAAAGAATTACTAGACCAAAACCCCAGGGAAGTTATCTATCTGTCTTTGCTCAAGAAACTAGCTCTTTAGTAATAAATCACTTATAGCTGTGGCAATATATTTTCACTTAATGCCAATAAAATGCTGACAGATAATATTTCAGACTTACTGTATTATAATCTCTTCATATGATATCCTAGCTAAGAACTGTTGCACATTTTCCTCTACATATATTTAAAATTTTAAATATTTTTAAAATTGTACAGTATATAGCTCTGGATGGAAGGAATGAGATTGAATGTATACTTTAGTAAACACTCTGTGATCTAATCCAACATATTAGATAATAGCAGAAAAGAGTTCCTCCCATAGCATGCTCCTGCTCCTAGAAACAACTTAAAGAATGTGCAGTGGCATTTTATTCCCAATTCTTGCTTTTCTTCTGATAAAATGCTTCTTACTATTCTTTGTCAAATATCCTGCTTCTCATTGTTTTGCCTGTGGCTACAAGATTTTTTAATTATCTTCAGTGTTGGACAGTTCTGGACTTGAATCAACATAGTTGAAGGCTTCCTTGTTTGTGAAGGTCGAGCTCAAAGTTAGACTGTGTCGTGGATTCACAGGTGCAAGTTCATTTAATACAATATTGTCACTTTTTACAAGAGTTGCTTTGTCCATGTGTTCTCTACTGTATCTGGCAACAACAGCATCAAGAAAGTCCAGCTTTGGTGGCAAAGTCCCACTTTCAAATAAGTATTTGGCTAAGTAGGAGACTATGACATTAGTAAAGAAGGAGGTGAGCATAGCAAGTGTTTTAAATGGGAATCGCTGGATATAGAGATTGTTATCATCTTGGTACCAGCCAGGGTAGAAGATCAAGGGCTGAAGGTAGAGGTACGGCTCTCCTCCGGTTATTCTGAGGACAAGGCCAAACAGGTATCCTGCAATGGCACCATAGGTGTTGGTTCCTTTAATAAATAACACACACAGGAGCTGGGGGAAGATGATGATATAAACCAGGTCAGAGCTGAGGTACCAGAGGCCATACACTGACGAAGCCAGCAGTGCCATTGCTGTTGCTGATGCTCCAAACAGAAGAACAGTGATTCTCATGACCCACACAATTTCTCTGTCTGAAGCCTGCAAAAAAAGGGCAGCGTTAGGTGGTTTTTTGATGTCCAAACATGTATGCCTACATTTATACATAGTCAATATAAAATACTGGATTGTAAAAGAAAGCTTTGCATGATTCATTCAATAATAATTGCAAACTAATATCTCAATCTCAAGCTCAGAGAAAAAAACCCCAAGGGTTATGGTTGCCATTCCCAAAGCCATTACTCTTTGAACATAGCAAAAAGCTTGATGATGAGTCAAAGAGAAAAAAAAAGCAGTGTAAGAAATAACTTTTAAATAGAATGGCTCTACTAGAAAAAACCCATCAGCATCAGAATTTCTTGTCTGTTTCCTGAAAAAACTGCAACTCATTAGACAATTCTGTTGCCAAATGATTTCCCCATAAACGAAAGATTAGAAAAATGTCTCATTTTGTCGAGAATTTAAGTAGAACTTAATGCTTGTAGCAACAATAATTAGCTGTTTGGATAAACTGCAGTTCCATGAGAACTCCTAACAGTTGCCCTCCCCAAGCCAGCTTTTTCACTTCTGTCATCCATCACGACCATGACTATTTTTATGATTTGCAGTTTGTTCAACATACTGTTAGTAATTAACTTCTTTTTCTAGTTATAGGCAGGATCATGAAAGAGGTGTTTCATTATGAAATTATAGTCTATGTATCACCTCGTTAAGGTCTCACCTAAAATTTTCTCTAAAAGTAAAAACGAAAACATTGTCTCACATTTTGTCGAAAGGAAAGCTGGTAAATGTTCCGAGCAAACATAGAACTTGCTGATAAAATTGAAGAGTCAGCTGAGGACATCACAGCAGCAGATACGGCACCGAGGCCAAAGAACGAGATATAGACTGGGCAAAGGTACTGCAGAACGATGGGCAAAATCATATCTGCTTCTTTTTTGGTCTTGGGGTCAGGGACACCGTATTCAGTCTGGTTCCAAGCTGCAATATGGACAGCAGTATGTTATCAGTAACATCAGCAGCCACAGCACCTCTTGACTTCACGTGTAGCAAGCTATTCATATTATCACAATTTCATGCACATTCAATGGACAAACTGTTATTAGGGCCAGACCAACGGCATTTCAGAGAGCCAGTGTCACACTACTTTCTGTTAGGCAGATTTCATTCTGCTCAGCATTTTTCCTTGCCTCTAAATAAACTTTAAATTGCTCATAAATGTAGTTTTATTCAATAAAACAAGTCTGGGATCCATTTTTTTGTAATGTGTTTAGCAACTCTTTTGGGTTACAGACAGGACTCAAAGCAATGTGACAGAGTATTTTTAACAGTTTAGCTGCACAGTCACTGTGATGGGGATCACTGTCATTATAACAAAAAAGGCTTGGCAAAGGTATATTGGCAAAGGTAAGAAATTTCTGATAAATCAAAGAATCATTTAGGTTGGAAAACACCTTTAAGATCATTGAGTTGAACCATTAGCCCAGCACTGCCAAGCTCACCAATAAACCAAATCCCCAAGAGCCACATCTAGACATATTTAAATAGCTCCAAGGATGGTGAATCCACAACTTCTCTGGGCAGCCTGTTCCAGCGCTTGACAAACCTTTGAAATGAAAAATGAAAAATGAACACATTTTTTCTAATATCCATTCTAAACCTCCCCTGCTGCAACTTGAGGCCATTTCCTCTCATCCTGTTGCTTGTTATGTGGGAGATGCACCTTGCTACAACCTCCTTTCAGGTAGTTGTATAGAGCAAAATGTCTTCCCTCAGTCTCTTTTTCTCCAGGCTAAATAACCACAGCTCCCCTGGCCATTCCTCATTATTACTGTTACGACCAAATAAAAGTCCCAGAAACTAATGCAGACATTGAATTGAAGTATTGTGTCTGTAGATATCTAGAATGTACAAAATTATTTCATTTCATCCACTGTGGTAGGAACAATTTCCTTTGGGAGAAATATTCTATAACATTATTTTTCTGTGTAGTCTTCTGTGGAAGGAGTCATGAGTTGAAAAATGATGGCACCTGGCTATCTAACCTATACATCACCTATATCTAATACAAGATTTATTTTCACACACTTATTGCACTATACATTTTACATTTATTGTACTACTGATTTTTAATCATTTACCTGTAGATGCTCCAATTGCACCAATCAGTACTGCAGGAATAGCCATCACAAGACAGCCAAAAGCAGCCAGGAATGACAGAACTTGAGCATATGTGGCAGAAGATGAGGAAAGAACTCTCTGGAAATATGCTTGCCATGGAATTCCTCCTAATGTCTGCAAACACAACAGCATGCTGTGATTGGGGAGTAGCTGAATCGTTTTACTATTACCATAGAGAACATGTACAAGGATCACTTGAATGCTGAAAGCCATATTGCTACTTTTTAATTTATTTATTGAATATCAGCCAGTCAGTAATAACTGCAACTTTCAGTCTCACAAACAATGTCAAACCTGTGTAAGTCCACTTAAATCCCATTCTTTTAGACAAGTTATTTTTTTACAGAATTAGCATCAACACTTTGCCCTTTCATAGTCTCTGTAATCCCCAAGTCTTTACAAAAAGTACTATTTTCATATTTCATATTTGAATAATTTGCCCTCCAATATTCCTCCTTCACTAAAATCAGATTGGACCATGATATGATGTCAAAGCAAGATTTTATCTTCCTCTGTGAATGTGTGTAGTCATTTACAGAAGGCAAGACATTCTGTATGCATTGAACTCAGGAATCTGAAAAATTATTCTCCCGCTGCCTTAAGCAAATACAATACCAAGAGAAATGGAATACAAAGCCAAAAAAAGAACAGTTTTGCTTTATGCTGAAAACCCTTCTCTTTTATTTGGGTATGAAACTGAATATCCTGATTGGACTTAAAATTATTTCTGCAAAATATGGCACAAAAGAGTGTACCAAAGGTTGAAAACTCGAGTGCTAACAATTCTGTCTTGCGAGCAGGATTTGAATAGTCTCCACTAAGTAACCAAGTGTCTGTCTCTAAACAGCATGGAAAAAAAACCAAGCAAATTTCATAACCTAGTTCTATACACTAAATGAGGCAGGAGGCATTTTCACCAGAAAGTGTGTATACAGGTGTTTCATATAGCTTCATGCACACAAAGGGACTAAATTAATGTTTCACAGGCAAGCCTGGTTTTGACTTGCTATTTATGACTGTTTTTCTTTGCAGCCTTGATAATAATGTTCCTTTAATCAAAACTTTCCAAGAATGTGTAAATTTCTTGAGCTATAATGAAACAGACAAGATGAAAAGAAAATGTGTCATAATTATCAGAACTTTCCTTTGGTCAACAGCAGAAACAAAACCTTTGGATTACAGGAGAGAATTCAGCCGTTTCAGCTAATGATCTCTGAGAGAACGCTGAGTAAAAAAACATGTTTTAATAGACGTATTATAAAAAAAACCATGAAGATTTTTGGCTGAGAGGATTTTAAAAAAAGCCAGAAAATGTAATCCCAAAGTTCAACGTGATAATAAAACCAGTGTAAATTTGCATAGGGACACTGAGAATGGAAAATGTTAGCATGTGTTTCTAGATCCTCTAATGGAAAGTACTTAATAACCTCTCATCCCATGTGTAATATATAGGTATTAAATAATGAAAGACCTTGGTTCATTCTGGCATGTGTACATGTATGGATTTATCCATCCTGCCATCCATCTCTGCACAGCTTTTTCTTCACCTATACCTAAGGCATATTTAATAATTTGTATAATGTATTTATTGCCTTCTGCAATATATGAATTCCTCTGCCAACAATGACATCAGTTAAGCATTAGCTGTGCACTTTTATTTAATTTTAACATGTCAGCTCTTTCAGCCTGATGATATTTAAATTGCATTCCTGGCAATGCTGGCTGATATGTCACTAAAATCATTCAAATGTGCAGAAATATCAAGCAGGAGTCAAGGGGTAAAAAGTTTTCAGTTTGATAGAAACTCTTAAGTAGACTCAATTATTTTCAGCTGTCACAGTAACATAGCGCAAGTGCTTAAATGCTTCACTCCTTCATACAAATCACCACTTACCAGTAAAAAGAAATTGTCCAACCATGTGTAAATGTCAAGTGAGTTGATAGATCCAAGCCAAGGTGCTTGGTACACATGGTGCACAGCTGTGAGCCCAATGTCTGTTACTGCAGGATGGGACATGGCAAAGGGGACACTGATCCACTGCAACCAAAGAGAAACAATGTGCTCAGGTCTACATAAGATATTCTAAATCTGTGAAATTTTAATATTAGCACTCATCTAGTTTTCTTATTCTTGCTTGCAACAGATTGAATACCAAATTATCAAGATGACTTGCAAAAAGTCAGACTGTGTGCAGGTGGAACATCTCTGAAATCCAGAGGGCTTGGTAGTGGATAGCTCACATGTGTCCTGGAGAGGAGAGACACTGTGAGCAGAGAATTAATCAATGGAAACTGCAAAGTCAGCAGCAAAGACACATTTATACAACTTTGTTTTATTTTACCTAACCTCTTCATATATTGTTTACATTCTTTCCTGGACCACACAGTAGAGAAATATTTACAAATTTTCATGTAAAAGCATCAGGACTTAGCAGCATACAGGCATGAGACATCACATCTGATGGCTTGGGAGTTTGTTTTTAATTCAGTACTAAACTAAGTATTAAAAGACTGCGAAAAGACAAGATTGCTGTTGGTGCAGCCTCATCTCTTGTCCTGTAGAACTAATATTAGCCCAGTGTTACAGCACTTTTCTGCCTCACAGATGTTTTCTAGGGGGTCTCTTGACCATTTTCAGTAATTTTGTTTTTTATCTAAATCAAAAAGTCTTTCCAGTGATGGTTTCTGCCGGAAGATCCAATTCCTTCATTGGCAGACTTTATGTGCATTTACTTGCAAAGTCATTTTGCAATTGTGTAAGTCACAGACTTTCTGTGGAGCAGAAACTCAGCAGCTCCAACCAAAGTGGAAACCAGGCTTTGCACTATATGGACTAGACCATCACAAGCACAGCATCCTTAAGGATCCAGTGATATCCCAAACCACACAAATTGCCACAATCACAGCTGATCACAGTTAAATGTCTAGGGGCGACAGGAGCAGGGAGGGGTAAAATCAAACATATTTCTCTATTTTGTTGTGCATTTATTGGAATAATGTATGATGAATATTTTGTAGCAAATATTATTCAAGCAGTTTATCCCGTACCATAAGATCCTGTTCTCTGTTAAACTTTGCCAGTTTAAGCAGTTGGGCAGAAAGATTCCCTTCTCAATCTCTGGCTGAACTTTTTTGTGAAAGAGCACCAAAATTTTTCAACTGTTTTCAAGATATTTTGAGGGAAAAATATTGTCCAAATTAATGGATATTAATACTCTCCTTCCTGAGAAATTCAGGGGGAACAAGGATGTCAGATTTTTTATTCTTGTTTCTGAATCTGAAATGTCAAATGTCCGATAGATGAGCTTCTGAACAGATGTAGTTTGGCCATACTCTGCTGAGATTTTCAGTAGGGTAAATGTCTAAAAGTCCATCTGGAGTCTGCATGCCACAGGCCAGGATATAATCTGTACTGTATTGCAAATACATTATGAGCTTTTGTAAATCATTCCAGTTCCTCACAGTAACCTAGCTCTTTGTGGTCTCAAGGACTACCTTTTCATTAGTAAATAAAACAAATCAAGATACTTTCTTTGGCCCTGCAGTTTACTGGGATGTCATAATTTACATCTATATATTTAGACTCCTTTTCCTGCCAAAAATGACAGCCCTGAACTATTCCTGGGAATTACTTGGGAGAATATAGAGTTTACAATGGGGAATTAATAATACAGACGAGATGACGAGATAGTAAATAGTGGGGATACAAGCTTAGGGAACGTCTCACGAGGCAAGATTAATATGAAGAGATGAGAATTGCAGGTGTGAGTAAAGGAAGGTGAGGAAGGAAGTAGAGACATGAGACTGCAAAGAGAAAAACTAGGACGCACATGGAGTGGCTGGGGTAGAGGTTATGGAAGCCTAAGGAAAAAGCTGTAGCTGAAAGGAGGAACAAGGGTGATTTACAACAAGCCTTTTGTCTTGGATAAGAACAGGAGAGAAAACAAACATCAGAGGAAGGAGCATCAAAGCTCTGTGACAGTGGGAGTAAAAACTGCTCCAGAGCCTGGAGGAGAAGCTGGGATAACTGAATCTGTGCCATCCTCTGCTGTGACATCTGCTGTTTAAGTGTCCCATCTCACCTAAACCTGCCTCCCTAGAGCATGACCATTTAGATACTGACTCTTCAGCCTCACTGATGACAATCTTGAGTTCATGAATATGGGTTCTTCAGCACTACATTATTGCTGTTTATTTCAAATGGCTGACATGAAACCTGAATGAAATAAAACACTATTAAGTTATAGGTCTAATAATTTAGAAGACTTCTGTACAACCTCCACTTGCTTCCCACCCCCTCACCAGGTTCATGCTGATTTTAATGTTATTCCCATGGGATCAGGCTCTCTAGTGGTTCATGAGTTGATTACACTGGAAGACAATTTCTGTTCTTTGATTTATCTCCAGTTTGGGGAATTTTTGTAATGCATGCCATCTGTAGAAACTTAATGTTTCACAAATATTAAAATTTATGTTAGGGAAAGAGATGGTATTTTCCCCACTGTTTAGATGAAGAACAAAGATATGAGGGAAGAAGGTCTGGAATAACTTTTCATTTGAGGTGGCCAGTTGGAACTTGGATTTGCTTTTTCAGGCTATTTAGCACCATTTTCATTAAATCACTTAAAGGTCATAGTTCTTACAGTAAGATGCCACAGAGTAAGCACACACACAGGGCTGATTAGTGACCACCTGTGAAAGCACTGCTGAAGCAATTTCCCTGGAGCTGCACACGAACTCTGTTGAAAGCAGAGAAAGACTTCCAGGCCCCCAAGGTGCTCTTTGGTTCCTTCATCTTGAGCCACTCCATTTATTGTAGCTTATCACAGTTCTCTGCACACCTGACTGTCTGTTACTGCCACTGGCAAACAAAGCCAGCAGCTTCTTCGATTGCACCCTCGTGATCTGGACCCTGTCACACTGATGTTTTTCAATATGGGGCTTAAAGAACAGCAGTAGATAAACAGCTACCCACTAGCATATCATTGATAGCTGATGAGGGATATTCACACTACCACACTAAAACAGCCAAGACATCTGGTCAGACTTCCTGTATTATGGTCTCCAAGGGTGGTGGAGGGAAATGAGGGAAAAACCAAGAAGGTTAACTAAGTTAACAGGAGGTTAACTAAGCTGTGTAGGTGACAACCACAGAAAAGAGAAGCAGTAGAGTATCAGCTCTGCAGGTCCAGTGACAGCATTTCTGGGCTACTTTACCAACATCTTTCTATGTCTGATGCCTTCTTCCATGGCCTGAGCTACAGCCCTGTAGACAGACAGGGAAGGAGTCAGCACCAGTCCTATTCTGAGTTAGATGTATACTCAAGAGGAAAATTACAAGAGTGGTTGGACTGCCAGACTGGCTGGAAAAAAGCCAAAGAATCAGACCTCTTGGACAGCACTATTTCCAAAGTACGGGCTGTACATTGATGCAAATGCAGACTCTTTTAAAGTCAGCACTCTCTGAGTCTGACTGGTTAGCAATGCTGTGCCTGGTACACTCCAGGACACACTTAGCCCTTCTAGCTGTTCAGGGCAAAATCCTTGACAAATTAGGGCAAAAAAAGCCAAACTTACCAGTCCCAGGAAGATGCAGAAGAGCTGAACTACGTCAGTGTAGGCCACAGAATAAAGCCCACCCACAAGTGTGTACATAGTGGCAATCAGGGCAGAAATAATGACTGAAATATTGACATTTATGTCAATGATCACACTTATAGTCGCACCTAAGGGGAAAACCAAAGCACAGTGTGTTAGTGGGTATATCACAGCATGTGTGATGAGAAGGCCCACCTTTGTTAAGTTGCATTGGTCTGACACTTAGTAATACCACTAATAATTCCCCCCCCTATATTCTGCACACCCTTTCTGCACCTTTGAAGGGAATGGGAAAAGAGATGCTCCTGTTGGTCTAAGTTTAGCATCTGTCATTTTGCAGGTTCTTAGGAAATGGAGGAGAGAAGGGTCCCAACAGCACTTCCTTAATGTTCCTCAAGGTCTGTAAGGACTACACTCTCTTGTTCACTCTGGGTAAACCAGTTGTGCACATCCCTGATTATCACAGTCTTCAGAAGGATACTGAGAATGTTCCTGCAATGCTACCAGACAGCTGCCACAGCACTTGCAGGATGGATCCCCTGAGGTCCCATGAAACTGTGTCTCCAATGTATTTTAAAGTTTCCTCACTTGTTTCTCTTCCAGCAGGTCTTCCTTGCACTGGGCTTTCCTAGGATTCTCAGGGTCCTGGGATTCCTGAAAACTGGTCTTACCAGCAAAGAATTAAGCAGAAGAGGCACTGAATACCTCAGCCTTTTCCACATCTTTTGCCACCACCAGCTGCCCCATCCCATTTAACAGCAGTCCACATTTTCCCTTTTGCTAGGATGAACAGTTCTTGAGCATGAAGGAGGTGATCCCTGAATATCAACCAGCTCTTCTGGACTCCAGGCCAGTATCTCATGGGATTCTTCCAAGCAGAATGTTGGAGAGGCCCATCTGTACTCTTCTGAAGTCTGTGGCTGAAGTTGTGATATTTGCCTTGTTCCCCCTTCTCAGGACCATGAACTCCACCATCCCGTGAACATTGCAGCCAAATCTGCCTTGGACCTTTATACTCCTGACTTGTTCTTCCTTGTGACTAAGTTACAGGTACAATAGAGCACATCCCTACATCAGTTCCCTGATCATTTGTGTCAAGAAGATATTGCCAGTGCACTCAAGAAACCTGAATAGCTTGTGTCCTCTTGCACTGCCCCTCCAGCAGCTATCAGGATGGTTATACATTTCCATTAAATATATTAGCTACTTCAAGTGATTGTAATGTTTTAAGACTGTGTTTAAAAAATTCCTCTCCTTCTAATTAGGATGATTTAAATGAAACATCTTGCAGCAGCTTTTAGTGCTTGCAGGTATTGTAGATAGATATTCTGGAGCACATATTTGGAAGAGTTTTGGCCTTAGAAGACAACATGATGGGTGATATGTAAGAGCTTCTGGGAGCTGACAGATGTGGCTTTTGCTGCACAACGAGCCTTCAGACTTCATATGCTGAAGAATTACAAGCTCAGACCTCTTCCACAGCTTTAAGACCAATGTTTCCCATTTACAACCCTGCCAAGCAAGGAGTCATGATGAAGAGCAAGTAGTGAAGAGTACCAGGATTAAACATTTGTCAGTGGGGATAGGTGTGAGAAAGGAACTAGGTTATTCACAGAATAGTTAAAATCAAAATCTTCTTTATAATCATTGTCAGTCTTTAACTGTCAGCTGTTATATAAATCTAGAAAGGTATTCACACCACTTGTGTTGAAATAAAAGAGAATGGCTTGTCCTTAATCAAAAATATTCCAAACACTCTGCGTGTTCTTCAAGTTATTCAACTCCTATCACCTCAGCATGCAGTTTTTTCTTAGTCTTTTAAGGATTTTGTGATGAAATGGTGGTAAACAAGCTCCCCATTGCTTTGCAGTTCATCAGGGCGCAGTTGGAGAGTACCTTCAAAGTTTATTTTTGTTTAAAATAGCTTATGCTAGAAGGCATTACCACATGCATGTGCATTATTAGTATGATTAGTTGGTAAAAGTCAATTACTGGTGCTTCAACTCAAGGGCTTTCTCTGTTCTTAAAGGGGTTGCTAAATTCAGGCCTGAAATATAATTAAAAACCCTGGAAGCTGATTTTTTTTTCAGGACTGGATGAGTAGTTAAGTGATTTTCCACTGAGTCATGGTTTCACTAATTCTCCAAATCCCTTCTTGAATCCTAAGTATTTTCTTCATTTTGTCAAGAAGAAAGCTATTTAGAATTGAAGAATTCTTCAATTTATTGATCAGGATCTGGGC
Organism: Rhabdornis inornatus; assembly: GCA_013397075.1. Taxonomy (NCBI): domain Eukaryota; kingdom Metazoa; phylum Chordata; class Aves; order Passeriformes; family Rhabdornithidae; genus Rhabdornis; species Rhabdornis inornatus. The sequence continues at coordinate 785,711 of VWZS01009097.1, forward strand.
ATCTGGTTTACTTCTATTATTTGTGTTATGGAATGTTCTGTATATGTAGATCTCCCATATGCCAAGGATTATTTTGTTTAGTTGCATTGGAAATGCTGTTACATATCATTAATGGAAATTTTGACTGGCTTCTCTCATCCCAGAGATGTAAAAGACAAGCTGGGTCAGAATTGACACAAAAAGGGCACTTGCAATCACTAATGTCACCCTATTAACAGAAATTTGTTCCTAAATCCTTCCATGCTCTTTGAAGAGGGAAAACTTAAAGGTATGTGAAAATTGATAGATACTTTGCATGTCTTTCCCTTGTCAAAATATGAAGGGGTAGCATTACTAGATTTATATGCTAGTTACCATGGGTCTTAGAAATGTCACAGTCTGAACCATTCGGCTTAAATAGTTACCATTTGGAGCCAGAATTTTAATGCATTTCTGATATTCTTAATAATTTCTACCTGTAATAAATTAATATTTTACTGCTTATTCCTTACCTAAGGCAGAGAAGATGGCAGCAGCCCAAAACATTTCTCCCATTAAAGCTGGAATAAATAGTAGTCCACCCATCCTTTTTCCATAAAGCTGCTGGAAAGGGTCCAGCATTGTCACGTAGCCTTTGGATCGCATGGGTTTTGCAAAAAAAAGGCCACCTATAAAGAAAAAGCAGCATAAGACACCAGCTGCTGTTTAGAAATGAATTACCATTAAGGGATAAAACATTCATTGTAAGTTAAGGGTACAAAAAGGTCACCAATACTGTTTGTTTGTTTGTTTGTAAGTAAAAAGTACAGTTAAAATATCCTCTGGAAACTCTTACATATGTCTACAGAATTACTTAAACAAACACATTTCATTAGTATCTATAGTCTGATAATCTAAAAAAAGTTTTTTTCTTATTTTTTCTGGTTCAGTTTATGTAATCTCCCATTATGGATGCTGTCAGACTTTTGTCTAATTTTGGATCAGCCTAAAGGAATGGCTTTTCTGCCTAATCCTGTTGATTCCTAGACCAGAACACAGCACATAGTTTTACACAGCCCTACTCTAAGAATAAAACTGTCTGAGTTTCCGGAATCAGAAATAGAATTTCACATATGAAATAGAATAGAAATAGAATTTCACATGTGGTTTAGTGCACGCACAGCAAAGCTGATTCTTTCAGAACAATTCAGATTTATTATGTATATTTGGAACAACTTTACTACACCTGTAGGATAGGTCAGAGGTCTTCTGAGTTCTGTCGGTGTCAGATTTCATGAATCTTTGTCATACAGTTATATCACTTATGTATTTTAAGGAATTTTGTTACATCACAATTCTGCTCTGCCTGGCTGGCACATGGGCTGGACACGTACATAAATGTGCAAAGGATTCCCCTTCTCAAATTCTTTCTGTCTTGGGGAAAAAAAAAAAAAGGACCTATCTCAGGAAAGCAGAAAGAGCTCTTGTATGGAAACCTGTGTAGCTGAGATCTGCACATCACTATAACTAAGTAGGCTTCTACCACAGTAGAACTGCTGTAAAAGGTATAATAACAAACTGGAAACCCTGTCAATTCCCAATAAGACACACTGTATGGCATTTGGCAACCCTTAATTAGGTTCCTCATGGCAAGATATGTCATTTATTCATCTTATTGTGCAGAAGATTTTCCAAATTTCTATGTATTGCCTTTTATAACTCACAGTTCTTCATTTCATCAAGTTCCCTGAACAGAAGGTACTGGTCACACAGTCATCCCAATTTATAGTGCTTATGTAAATGCTGTGTTTAGGCAGGTAGATGCAGAAACCCTTCAGCTATTTTTTTTTTGGCGATGCTTGGTTTGGTAATGGATCCTTTTCCTATTCTACTTGTTATGCCATCATTGCAAAAGAAAATTAAAGAATAATAAAAAGCCATAATCTGTTAAGATGTTCAAACACCTGTCAAAGGAAATAGGAGGTATTTTAACCTTTAGAATTAATTTCCTTGAAAAAATAAGGAAAATATATGGAGAAAAAACAGGGAGATTATATCAATCTTAAATACTTCCTGTCTGAAGAAGTAATATTTCTCCCAGCCTTGTATTTATAATTTTGATTATTTATTTTTTTAAAGAAGGGTAAGGAACTCCTCCCCTCAAACCTTCATGTACAGATCATGCCCACAGAAATTCTTTCCTCTCTGTGCTCCGCAGAGAGAAAATGATTACACATACAAACTGCTTTTCTCTGCAGTGGCCATTATAATTTTCAGAAAAACAAGTCTTGGTGTCCATAGACAGCTGAAAACAAGCAAAAAGGCTGACTCTTCTGGACTATTGCTAATTTGTGTCAATTCTGCAATGGAGGATGCTTGTGTCTCCAATCCTAACCTCTAATCCTAATCTCTAATCCTAAACTGGTTAATGACATCGATGGATTGTTGTTGGAGCCCTGAAGCCTGGGAGTTTTGAACTTTCTGTGCTTTCTGGCACTGACCCCCAGAAGAGCACTGCTTCTGGCTTGAGGCCTAGGAGAAGGCTTCCCAATTTAAGTAATAGAGTTAAAGTCACTGGTGTGTACTTTAAATAAAAGTGTGTAATATCACATAGTAAAGAGTTTGGAATTTGGGGTTTTAGAATATAGTAATAAATATAGGACAAAATGGAAGTTCTGAAGCATTGGCTTCTTCTTCCTTCTTGTTCCTTCTTCTTAGTTTTGAGTAGTATTTTTATAATTAAATAGAAAATGCCGCACTGCAAGTCACAGGTGTTTAGTCATTAAGTCAAAAATAGAAATAATATAAATGTTAGTTTTTGATTAAATAGTTCAGCCTTAAAAGACCTTGTAGCAAGCAAGACACATCTCCATTTTTTTGCTTTTAGCTTATTAGCTAAAAGCACTGTAACACTCACTGTACTATAAATAAAAATTAATAAACAATCAAATCCAAACACAAAACTTGTCTCTCGTGCTTCAATCCCAACTCTAACTGAAAACAAAACAAAACAAAAAGGTAATCACTAATAGATCGTGACCCTCATGAACTCCTAATGACACCAGGCAGACATCTACAGCCCCTGCTTTCCTTCCAGGACATAAAGATACTCTCAGGGATGGTGACCACTGCCAGGACTGGAACTCTGCCCAGGCCAGAGAGGAACATCTACAGTGGGGAAGGTTTCTGCCTGGGAAGTGAGGATAACTAAGACAGGCCATTGGAAAGCATTTTCAAGGGGAAAAAGGAAAGAGGAAGGAAAACATGTTGTATAGGAAGAAATAAAAAGTGAAAGAGGATATGGATAAGCAACCAAAGGAAACGAAGGGACAAATTAGGTAGGAAGACCCTGAGAAGAGACTCAGAATAGACCGAAAGGTCAAGTAATATTAGAAAGGTGAGTATATCAGTCGCATTAAGGAAATATGAAAAACACAGGATCTTTTTCCTGTAATAACATGCTTTTTAAACAGTTGCATCATTATTGCAGCATTAAAACTTGTAATGCTGTCTGTATTTTACACTCTGACTCTGCATATATCAGGATTCTGCATTTGCATTTGGACATGTAAAGTAGAGTTTTGTACTGCATTTAAGAGGTTTCATGTTCCAGTTCTAAAGAAATAGTTTCCAGTCTAAGGAAATATGTGCTACATACTTCCTACACAAAATTAGAAAAGTTACCTAGATTCTTAGTGGAGATCTATAAAGTATAAGCACTTTCCTAGCCCGAAAGGATATTTGTCTAATTCCAAGATTACTAGGTGCACTGATACCTGGGCACCTGGGTCATGTTCCAGATCATATAAGCAATTAAAGAAAACTTGAATATGTAAAACTTAGTATTGACAATTTAAACGCACCTCTCCACCCTGTACCCCCAACCCCCTCCCCCCAAAGAATATGGTTGTAATAATCAAATAGGTCTTGACAAGGAATTTAGGAGACTTGAGATAGCAAACTATTTATTGAGATTTTCTGTTTTTGTTTTTTTTTTTTCCAATAGCCAAACGTACCAGCAGAATGGATCCAGTTTACCTCAACAACCTTTTATCAGACCCTTGTTTTTTTCATTTCAAATAATGGACCTTATATCAGAACTCTTTAAAATAAGGGACTATTAGTATTAGTCTTTGCTTACCTAAAATCAGGCTAAGGGAATATCCAATAGGGGCCTGAGCCCAAGCTAGACCATAGTCTGGGACATACACAGCTTCTGCTGTCCCATTGATGTAACCTCCTCCAACCCATGTGGCTGAAAAGGAAGAGATGGAAAAGTCTTTAATGTCCACAAAGAAAGAAAAGCTCAAGCATTGTGTAATAAAATTGTAATTATGTATGATAGGTTATTTTTTATTATATGAACAATACAAGTCACAGGCATGGCATCCTTTTATTAAAGGCAGCCCTAATTTGAATTTACAACCTAAGCATATGAAAAAAGAAGTCAAATGGACTGAGGCAATCATCGAAGTCTAAGTCTTTGTATAGTCAGTGAAGATGTGAGGGCTGAGTCCCCCACTGCTTATTTACCATTACTATTCTGTTAGTGTTAGTACAAATGAAGGAGCGGTATAAGGGGGGAGTCTGAAGAAAAACATTTAAATTAGGCAAAAGTTTGATGAACACATTATTTACCAGCACCTTCATGAAAAAAAGCCTTTTAAACCCTGTTAAATTTTAAATTGTTGCTACATGAAGCATATTAATAAACTCTGAGTTCTTGAAATATTTCTATATAGAGCTGTGGTGCTTTTTTTTTTTGTTTGGGCCATATAAGTTCTAAACTTTGATCCATTTATTTTATGCTTCCTTGAGCCATGTTCAATAAGGGATATGTGCTATCTCCAATATTTCTGATTTTATCTCTCTCTCCAAAAAGCAGTATTTTTAATATACCAACCTCTGGCACTTAATGAGTGGATTCTCTGCCTTTAAGGGAAGTTTCTTCATTTGAGAATTTGGAATCAACAGTATATATGAGAGAAAAACTCCAACACAGAAATGTATTGTGATTACATCTGCAAAAATACTTCATAACAAATGAAATAATAAAGTTTAAATCTTACTGTTTGCAAATTCCATGCAAAAAAATTCAAAATTATCTCTAATGTATAATGAGTAAGTTTTATAAATATAAGTTTGCAGTTTGAACAAGGGCAGACAGACCATTACAAGTCCTAGATTTTTGCAACGATGTTTTGGTTTGTGTCAGAAGCCCTTACTCTTTAATATAAGAGTAGTTAAGGTTTACGTGCAAAAAATATTGGAAATGTATTTTCCTTAAACATTCCTCAGAATTTTTCCATCATCCAGCATTGAACAAACAAACTTGATTTTGTGTTTAAGACAAACAGTTGGAGAGAAAAACAAATTAAGAAAATTTAATAAAATTCCTTAAGAAATTGCATTAAGAGTTAAATAACCACTCTTTTCCGCTTGACTGTGATATCTCTCAAGTACTACTAGAGGGTATTTTGCTGAATTTAACAATGGCTTTAGAATCACAGATCTCCAGCAACCAGATAATTTCAATTGTTCCCCTTTCAGCAATTTGAAGCGGAGGAATGGACCATTCTGTTGTTGGAAATGGTATAATGGACTTTTATGAGGGGTGTGCATGCAGAGGAAGACTGCAACAAAAGAAGTGACCCAAGGAGACCTGTTACGAGTAGACTTTTGGTTATCAAGAGCTATTTTGTACTACAGAAATAAGGGGTGAGTGATGCCCATATGCGGCCATATGAGGAAGATGGGTTAAGGCTGATTCTTAACGAGAAGAGCAAGGATACATAATCTACATAAAAAGTTGTCAAATATTTGGGATTTTGTGACTCTTTACAGTGTAAATTAAGATAGAGGGGAGTATGATACTTTGTTTATCAGAGTTCTAGAATTATACAATTGTTTGGATTGAAAGAGACCTTAAAAATCTTCTATTTCAAACCCCCCTGTGATGGGCAGGGATGCCACTCACTAGACCAGGCTGCTCAAAGCCCTGCCAAACCTGTCCTTAAACACTTCCAGGGATGAGGCATCCACAATTTCTCTGGGCAACGTGTTACAGTGCATCACCATCCTCACAGTAAAGAATTCCTTCCTAATATATAATCTGAATCTCTGAATCTACCCTCCAGTTCCCTGCCTCTACATCTCATCCTATCACCACATGACCTGATCCTCATCTTTTCTATAAACCCCCTTTAGGTACTGTAAGGCTGCTATCATGTCTGCACAGATCTTTCTCCTCTCCAGGCTAAACAACCCCACCTCTCTCACCCTGTCCCAGAGATCAGTGTTGAGCCCAGTCCTGTTTAATATCTTTACTGAATTATCTGGATGACGGGATTAAGTCTACCATTAGCAAATTTGCAGATAAGACGAAGTTGGGTCAGAGTGTTGATCTGCAGGAGTGTAAGATATGGACAGGCTGGAGAAATGAGGTTCAACAAGACCAAGTGCTGACTTGGTCACTTAGACTTTGGTTACAACAACCCCAGGCAGTGCTACAGGCTGGGGACAGAGTATCTGGAAAATGGTCCAGCACAAAAGGACCTGGGGGTGCTGGTCAACAGCAGCTGAACATGAGCCAACATGTGCCCAGGTGGCCAAGAAAGCCAATGGCATCCTGGCCTGTATCAGCAATAGTGCAGCCAGCAGGAGCAGGAAAGACATCATCCCCTCGTACTCAGTACCTCTAGTATTGTGTCCAGTTGTGGGCCCCTCACTTTAAAAAGGACATTGAGTGCTGAAGTGTGTCCAGCAAAGGGTGACAAGGCTTGTGAAAGGTCTAGAAAACATGCCTGATGAGGAACAACTGAGGCAGCTGGGTATGTTTAGTCTTGAGAAGAGCAGGACCTCATTGCTCTCTACAACTGCCTGATAGGAGGATGTAGTGGTGTGGGGCCAGTCTCTTCTATCATGTCTGCAGTGAAAGGACGAGAAGAAATGGTCTTAAGCTGAAACAGGTGAGATTCAGATTGGATGTTAGAAAAAAATTCAACTGTTAGGGTGGTCAGGCATTGGAATAGCTTTCCCAGGGAGATGGTAGAGTTACCGTCCCTGGAGGTGTTTAAAAGGTGTCTGGATCTGGCGCTGAGTGATGTGGTGTAGTGGTTTAGGGGTTATGGTGCTAGTAATGGGTTGACAGTTGGACTTAATAATCTTAAAACCTGATGATTCTACAATTCTGTGATTCTAAGTTTTTCTTAACAGGGCTGCTCTTAATCCACTGATCACCCACCCTGTATCAATGTTTGCCCTGATCCAGTAAGGAGGATCTTACCCTTGGCCTCTTACGCTTGGCCAGGTATTTCTCTATGGGATCCCTTCCATCCAGATTATCTACCACAACACTCATTTGGTGTCATCTGCAACCTCAGTCCCATTGTCCATGGCCCCCAAAGCTGTTGAATAGTACTGGTCCCAATATGGACCCCTGAGGGACACCACTGTCTATGGAAAAATCTGTGACTACCTGGGATGTGTGTTGTCTATTGTGTCTCAAGTAGCATAGTTTTATGGAATAAGCACCTGTATACAATATCAAAAAGTAAATATTTAGAAAGAGAAGCATATTTATCTCTTCCCCCAGAAAATGCGTAAGCATGAATTCTACATAAATCATATACTTGGTTACAGGTGGGAATAATACCCCATAGTCAAGGACAGATGTCCAACATTGCTGCAGCTGTGGTAAAGGGGCCTTCCAGTTCCAGTATTGATTTGCCAATGGTTGCTACAGAGGTGTCAGGTGTTCTCCAAGGAGCACTTGGATGCCATGCCTAGCTCCCTTACTTTCTCTTGCAGGAGATCAAGTCAATTCCCTTCTGTGTGATGTTGTAGGGGTCATTAACCTCCACTGTCTGCCCTGCAGACAGATACTGCTGTGTAAGGTAGCATGAAGGATTTAGCCCTTATTTTTAATGTTATTTCTTGATCTCTGGATTGGGGTTTAAAAAATTGCTGCTGATCAATTTTTCTGTGCACGTGACCATTCTGGAACATCAAGGACCACAGCTCTAGGAAGATGTTGTATGTTTTTTTTTCTGAGGGGGTGAATGGATAGTCAGCACGTACACTGACACAGGTAAATACATTAGAAGTGAAATAAAGGGATAAGATAGGATAGGATTTCAGCCTTAGATATTAATTTTCTGATCCTCATTTACTAAGCCACAATTTAAAGTTAGTTTAATACCTTTATTTTTGGTTAAATTCTTTTTGTTTTTACCTAATTCCTAAAAAGGAGTATACAATATTTAATAATCTATGGAAGCATTCATGTGGTAATCTATTTTAATCTTCTCTTTGCCTGCCACCTGAAAAACAAAAAAAATGCAGCAAAGACCAACATGCATTTAAAACATACACTGTAAAAAATGATCAGACAAATACTAAGCGTAAGGAGTGCAATTTTTCTTCTAGTTCCTGTGAGACACACAGAAGATCTCTGAGTTCTTGATATATAATGATATATACCAGGAAACCAAATTTTTTGGCACCCCTTCAGGAATAATTCCTCATCTGACCACTCAAATTATTTAATAAACTTATCAAGTTCTGCAAAATGAAAATTCTGATCCAAGGATTAGAATAAAATCAAATAGTGTAATATTTGTTTTTCATGTGGAAGGGTATGTAGCTCTATCCAGCTAAAATGCAAAAATTACATCAATAGATTATTACCTTTTAGGTCATGTTTGTGAGCATTTAGTTATGTAATCTTAACTACTTTCCTTGAGATTTAAACTCAATCACCAAGATCAAATTAGATTCAATTTTGATGCAGATACCACTTTAAAAATTCATTCACAAAAATAAGGAAGGCTAGTATTTAATGCAACATTTTATCTATAACTATGTAAAAATTATACACAGATTTAATTTGTCTACTATGGTACAATGTTATTTCGTTTTAATATGAGCTGCTGTGATCAATCCACAATTCAACCTTTTCAGTCTTTCTATTTTCTTACTTGCAATCACACTCAACTTTCAACAGGCTTTGTGTTCAGCATTTCAGTAGCTGGTTGATATAGCTTTTTCTTCTTCAGGATCATAACATATATCCAAAAATATCCACAGATGTTATTCATAGGTAGTGCTTTAAGATTTTTCAATGTCGTTTAGAAAATCAGCTACAATTACTCTGGAATCTTGACTTTGATGCTTATGTTCTGAATTTTATTTTAAATTTATAGGCTAAATGCTGTCATCCTCTCCAGCAAGTAACCCTAGGAATTTCTACCACTTTCATAGCCAATACCCATGGAACATTGTAGTGCTTGTCTCAGGCAAAAATAAGAGAATAAGACCTCATGTCATAACCCAAAATGCTTCAGGTACATACAAACAACATCCTTTCTGGAGATCTTTAAAACAATTCTTCTTTTCCTTTTGTGGGGTAGGCTTTGCTTTCTAATTTATATTTAGACAATTAAACCTGAAAAATGTAAAGATGATGTTGGAACTGTCATGTATTGCGAATAGCCATGGTTGTGAGGCACAAAATCAGCATCGACCATTTTTTTAAAAAGTAAGTATGCCCTCTAATAATGTGTCAATTTTTGAGAAATTATCAACCTGTAAAAATTATTGTGGATTTTCATTAGCTTACTTTGACAATTGTTTTGTTATGACTTTAGAAATCGAGTGCCCCAAACACCCTCACCGAGACGAAACTCGGACTAACCCCTAGCTCAGCAGATTTGTGCCCAGATCTTGCTTTGTGCGCCAGCTCTGGTTCGCAACAACTGAAAAGTAACTTAGTTGCCATATCATGCTTTAATTGCCAGATTTAAGGAAGGCATAGGGGAGAGTGACAGCTCTGACAGTATAAAATCTGCGATAGTTTTAGCTACCCAAAGGCTTTAGGATCAGTCTGATATTCTACTGCAAAGATGAGAGACTGCGCCATCTCTAGAGCTTGCACAATACAGGATGAACATTTGTGGGAGTGAATTGTGGTGGCTACAGAATGCCTGAGGTATAGGAAATCCCAGTTCAGATTTCATCTGTGCTTCAGCTGTTACACAAAATATTCCTGCAAAATAGGATTAAGGAGACCAGAATTTGTATCTTCTATATGAAAAGACATTAGTCCTAGCCACTTCTGTGGGAAATGCCTTTTTGTTTATCTCTACTCCCCTGATTTAATGTCTATTGTTTCGTGGCAACCAATATTTCTGTAAAATATTCTGGTTTCAGTGCTCTTGAGAACATTTCATTCAGCAGAAAGCAGTCTAACCAGCTCTTGCTATGAGCAGAGTTTCGTCATATCTTATGCACCAGTAGTCGATGGATGTGTGATACCGTAAATTACGGCATAGAGCAAAAAGTAGGACATCTGACTGTATTCAAACTTTATTGACTTTTACAAACATTCTGTACTCAATATCTAAATAGCCAGTCTTTGAATGAGCAGAATGCCCCTGCAAAATAATGTGAATTTATCTCAAATAAAGAATGCAGAGTTTTGGCCCAAGTTTTACCTTGCTCCTCCTTATTAGATAATTGTGAAAGCGGAACAGGACAAAACAGCAAAACATAAATACAGTCAGATAAATTCAATTTGATGATTGAAAGGGCTTTGCCTGAATACGATGTAGATTAAATTAAGAAGAAAACAAAACAAAACAAAACAAAACAAACCACAACAACCAAACCAAACAAAAATGCATAAAAATTAATTTACTTTAATATAATGGTGGGTGAATTCACTCTTCCTATAATGCATTTTTGTTTCAATAACATAATATACATTTTGAGTTTTTGGACAGCATTGTGAATATCTTATTTACCCAGGTAAGACTGCTAGGATGTCTGGTTTGAGTGGCTCTGGGAGTCAGAGGGTACTGTTTACAAAATCAGTGAATTCCTTCACCCAGCCTTTTCTTACTCATACTACTATTGAGAGTAATGCATTATTTTGTCCAACTGCTGAAAAAGAAGCTAAAAGAATCCACAAAAATAAGTTTGCTGAAATCTGTACAATTACAAGTTTGGAGTTATGCCAATTTTCTTTTAGAAAGTTAATTTATGTTGTACACCCTCTCCTTCCCACCAATCTTTTTTCCTTATAAACTTTGTTTTACTCAGATAAAACAAACCCAAGAATAACATACAAATTTGGATGGTTTTAAAAACAATAGCAGTTACTTTAAAACTTTCTAATAAATCTATATTAATTCCATACTTTGGTCCAAACATATATGATCTACAGATGGATATGGAACGAAAATATATGAAAACTAATGAAAATATATTCTTCCTGTAAGATTTACAAGTATTCATTGTTTTTATACAGATGCTACATTTGGCTGGTCATTAAACAATTGGATAAAAAGTATATCTATTTTCCCCATTCTGCTTTACTCAACATGCAGATTGCAATTCATTCAGATGGAAAACTGACAAGTTATACACTGGCTAGGAAATAATAAGTTTTTTTTTACATACCTGTCATTGTAAATCCACCAACTAGCAAACCAATGTCTCTTCCACCGACTATGATAGCTTCGCTGCGATCTCCTTCACTGCCGGTGTTCTTGGTTTTCCAAGCAGCCCATATCCCTACTGCCAGGATTGCCAGGTAGAACACAACTATGGCCACCAGTCCCTCCACATGGAAAGCCATGGTGAAGTCCCAACTGTTTCTTTTACTGCTATTTCATTAAGACCTCTGGAGAGAATGCAATAATAGGTCTGCTTTTAACACGCCTGCTTTTTAGAATCAGTGTACAAAACCCCTCAGATGGTTATTAAAGAGACTATTCTGGTGAATTTCTGAAGTGAGAATTTCAGATGTAATTGAGATTAATGTCACATGCCAATTAAAACGCCTGTGGAGCAACAACCGGTGGTTATAGTCTCGGAACACAAAGGGGAACGAATGACGTGGCTGAAAGCTACACTACCCTTAGAAGTCAGTTTTTGAGCACTGAATTATTTTGGTATCACCAAGTCCTCGATGTCTGGGAACTTTTCAGTCAGAGTAGTTTGGTACAAGAGATAG
>VWZS01009097.1:800102-921250 GCA_013397075.1 Rhabdornis inornatus
CGAAGGGAGGATCGGCTCTTGCCCCGCGGTGCCTACGGAGCGCCGAGAGCTGAGGCTGCGGCGGGGGTCTCGTGGATTAAAAAGAGGAAAATCTCTTTATAAAGGAGGAGGGTTCAGTGGGGTGAGAGGACCGCGTCCGTCAGAGCTGGGGGGAGGAAGGGGGAAAGACGTCAGAGTGATAGGGGACGTTGGGGGGAAGTAAGGATGACTCAAGGGAGACTGATTGTCGTGTCATGGCAGGGAAGCAGGGTTAGGAAGTGAAATTGAGGTGAGAAGACAAAAGGGAGTGAGGGGAGGCAGGAAGGAACAGGATCATATTGAACCAACGGGAAAGAGGAAGAAAAGAAAGGGCTGATCTAAAAAGACATATTGAAAAGACCTGTGGAGAAAGCGAAGAGAGCAGAGGTAGGGGGAGGGAAGGTGAGCTCTGTGTTCCCCTGGCAGCCTTTCCTTGCCACCCCTGGGCCTAGCACTGGGCAAGCACCAAGCCAAGAGAGGCTGGTCAGGACCATCTTTTGCCACACCTCCCTTCCAAACCTGGTTGAGAGCACGTTGGCCTTTCCCAGATTTGGGACAGCTAGTTCTTTGGGAGACTCCTTTTTTTTTGGTGTGCCTCTTATAAACCTTACCTGCAGAGCTACTGTAATACTTTCTACTTTTCTTACATACTACAGTCATACAAGCTTTCCTGTGCTTGCACTTTTGCTCTCTGTCTCCAGACAATGCTGGACAGTGGGTTTCTAAGCGCTGAGAATAAGGGTACACGTGCAAACAGGACCCACATGTGCCCTTGGCCCGGTTTTGACAAAGGGAACATCATGCTGAACTGTGGCATTCTCTGTCAGCTCCTGAGAGGCAGTTAACATGGACCATTGGCAAGTTGAAAAGTAGAAATAAAAAGCCCACAGGAGTACAGAACTGCTATTGGCAGAAGCACTAACTTGAAGCAGAAAATCTGAAATCATCCTAGATTCAAGAGGAAAACTGCAATATGGGAAGATGTAAAATCAGAGAGGAGAAAGGTGGCAATTGATAAAAGCTCTGTCCACTGCAAAGAACAGCCTAAGGACTGGCACTTTCCTGCATATTTGCCAACTGCCTGGCCAGCTTGGCTAGCAGAGCAGCTTTGTCTGCCTGCTCACGAACTGCTGAGCACATCACACCACGTTAGCCCCAGCCATTTATTACGTGCCTCACGGGCAATAAATTACGATTGTGCACTCACAAATTGATTGTGTGCATAAGACTGCTTTCAGGTCTGGTCTCCGTTGAGAAACCCAAATAAAAGTGGCCAAAGAATTAAAGGTTAGAAATGTTACTATTTTTGTCTGCCAGACTCATGGGTTGTTCAATGATTCTACTGGTGTAATGCTTGCCTTGGGAGTGTGCAGTAAAAACCTCCTCCCAGTAGTAGGCAGCTGAGACGTATCTTAGACACAGGTGAGCATCAAGGCATCACCTAAACAGAAATACTGCCATGGAGGAAACACAAATAAGTATTTAATGGTATTATATACATATATATATGTCATATACCTCCTTGGAAACAATGAGGGTGTCTCAGGAAGAAAAAAAACAAGTTCTAGCAATTAAAATATGATAGAAAATGCTTGGATGCCAAAGCAGATGTTAAACTAAATTCACACAAAGTTTTAATTACATTTTAATCTGGTTTTGTTCAGCTTAATATTAAAAAAAGTGTCATGACAATGCAAAGCATGGCTCAAGCCTGTCTTAGGCAAATTAAAAACATGTTAACCAATGGGAAAAAAAAATCCTTTCTGAAATTAGATCCCAACTCTGATCTTCAATGAAGACTATAACAAATTTCTTTTGTCCTTAGTGGGTTATATGAATACTTTTTTGTGGAACTGGAATGGGAAAACTACTTTTTATTTTAATTATTTCTAGACAAGAATTAATTTAAATAAATTATATTTAAATGAAATTCATTAAAACAAATCCTAAACACCTATTATTTTTAATTTATGTAGGCACTTGTGACGAGTTTTGTCTCTTTGATGCTCTAGAATGATTTGCAACTGTTCACCCAATGAATCAACTCTGTCCAAGTTTTGCCTTACATGTCTACTTTACTCTTGTAGTTACTTAACTACAAATAAGTTAAATTACACATCCTCTCATGAGATTTCCATTTAAGCTCTAGGTTCCTTTAGTTGCTGTGGCTTTGGGCTTTGAAATTGCCTTCGCCTGGATGTAGCTGAGAAGGACTGAGATAGTTATTTTAGTGAATATTAGTTGATTTAATAATTTATTATCTCTTGTTTTCTCATCCACTACTACTCTACCAAGTAGATTTCTAATGCTTTCTTTTGGGAAAGGACTGTACTACGCTGGATCCCTTTGTGCCTTCTGCCAGCTGCACCCCAACAGCATCCATCAGCCCCACCCCACAGAGCTCACTTCTCATGATATCTGAGGGTGTGCACAAATGAATGCAGCAAATTTTATGTCGCTTGGGAAAAGACGTGCTTTGGTGCTAGAAATATTTCATGCAACTGCAAGACTGATTCCATATGAGACCTGACCACATTTCCAAAGAGAATTCCTTCTGCTGTTGAAACACTTAAAACTGAGGTCATCTCTTCCAGGAAAAGAGGCAATACATTGGTAGTTTTTTGTCTTCTAAAGCAATTGCACTGCACCTAAACATAATTTTCTTTTTAAAAGGAACATAGCTTGAAAATATGCTGTTTGAAAAGAAATCCTGAAACTTAGTTTTATTTATATTTAAGAAAGGATACACTTTCTAGCACACTCGCTAGGAAGGTGTCCCTGCCCGTGGCAGGGGGATTAGAACTAAATGATCTTTAAGGTCCATTCCAACCCAAACCATTCTACGATTTTATGCAAGTTGTCACTGATTCCTGCTTTTAATAACATTTTTTGTTACACCTATTAAGGAGCGTTTCATGGAAACAACAGAAGTTAGCTTTCTTGCACAATACCTATCTTCTAAGCAAAGATGTTACAATATTACAGAGATTTATTGAGCCCACGTATGGTTATTTGGACTCCCTCTTGGTAATAGCACAGATTTTTGCATTTTTAAATCTATATCCATCACTGAGACTTTTTTTTGGAAAAAGTCACTCTGGATACAACTGAGCTGACAAAAAAGCACATTTTTTTAGGGAAAATTAGGCTTAACAGTCACCCAGTTTTGTTTTTTAATGCTTCCTGCTAGTTGGTGTCTCAGAGGAGTTTAAATAATAGGAAATGTGAGGGACAGAAACTGAAGTCTACTGCCAGTAAACCTTTATGTGGAGAGCTGTAATTCACAGTATTAAAGTCACAGGTTTAAGTCATGATGTAGGATATCTAAATAATAAATATCTATATGGCTATATAAATTTTTGAGGAAAAATTCTAATTTCTCATAGATTTCTATGTTTAAAATTTTAATGGTGTAATTATGCATTTTGTGATTTTAGAATACAGAGTTACTTAAAAACACTGTTATTCTTAAGAAAAAACAAACAACAACAACAACAAATAACTAACTCCAGGGTTTTGAGCTGCGTTCTCTTAATAAAAAATCTTTTACTACAGCTTAGTTTAAGGCCTGTGTTAAGAATTTTCCTGACACTTACAGAAAGGTTTATGTAGAATTATTCTAAAAAAAGGGCCTCTCCATCTTGTGATTTTTGGGGTAGTATCCATCTTAGATCCCTTATGCAGTTTCTTGATTAACCATGGAGTTTCCAAGAAAATTTTATGTCCATTTGCTCAATGGCTCACAAAAATCCCACCTGGATGAGAACGCTTTTGGAAGATATATTTGATGGTAATTTGCAGTCCCTGGTCACCTTGCTGGGAAGATACAGCTGCAGTTCTGAGCTTTTAGGATTCCAGAGAGTATAGATCACTGATATGACTCTTTTGATAGTAAACTGGA
Organism: Rhabdornis inornatus; assembly: GCA_013397075.1. Taxonomy (NCBI): domain Eukaryota; kingdom Metazoa; phylum Chordata; class Aves; order Passeriformes; family Rhabdornithidae; genus Rhabdornis; species Rhabdornis inornatus. Next base: position 804,022 of record VWZS01009097.1, read on the forward strand.
TAAAGTGTTAAAGAAACAGATTTTTTTGTACTGTGACAAATACTATGGGATGTATTTTTTAATACTGTGCTACAGTTCCAGACAGTTTTTAGTGTAAAACAAACAAGCAAAACAAAACAAAGAATTATAAGAATCTAAAGTTTAGTACTTAAAAACATAAGAGAAGCAGAGTTAAAGCTTTGTGTGAAATCTTAATGTCCTCTTGTCCATGTACTTTCTGAGTCTTTAACTGCATAATAGCATATTAATTTTTCTTTGAGATGCCTGTCTCTTCCAATAAGAGTTAATCTTCACTATTTCTTTTTTATATTTCTCATTAACCATGTGGCCTTACAAATACACTTCAAACTTTGCAATGAAAATAAAATGATGGTTTTCTCCAGGTTTCTGTGGTGCAAAGAATTAGTGCTTCAAAAATACAGATAATTTTATCTACAGAGCACACTAAGGGAATATGTCACACATTTGTATAGATTTATGTATTTAAAAGATATTTATAAATTTAAAAGATAGGTCCAGTCGATTTCTGTTGCTGCTTTATGCAAATCTCAGAAGCAACTAATGTTTTGCTTTGTTTTTTTTTTTTTGGAAGTTCTGAAGAAAAGAAAATCAATATTCAATCTAAGTCAGACATCTGGCATGAAAAAAATCAGCTTGTAGTCTGGTGCCTGGCAAAGTTGTATGCAATTAAAAAGAAGCCTTTTATTGTGAGAAATTTCAGGCAACCTGAAGGGAATTAGATTTTGAATACCTGTTGTAAGAAAGCTGTCATTAAAAAATTGAAATTAAGGGATAGAAAGAGAAAATAGAGCATGTTAGATTTTTTTTTCTCTGACACTATTGCATTTTTCATGTTTTACTTTGTAAATAAGAGCAAATCAGATCAAAGATATACTGCTCTATGGTGAACTCCTGTTTCTGAATTATACTGATTAAAATGAAGAAAGTAAGGAAGTTGTGCATTATTATCATTACTGAATACTGATATTCCCAGTTGTTTCCAGAAGCCAGTGACATCAAAGTTCCATTGCAATAACTGCTAAGCAAATGTATTATGAAATGAAGACCCTGATGCAGAAGCTGCTTATTTTCCCTTATTTGTTCCTGCATTTCTGATCAGCATCACTGAACAACATGAGGAATAAGCAAAATAACTGTAACAAAATAAAACTAGAATTCAAACTATGGGTTCTTAATATAAGGCATAATGTGAAATATCTGTTTGGCAAGCTATTCAAAAGTAATGCTTGTCATTATTTTGATTTTTTTTTTAAAATACAGTGAGTTAAGGGGGAATAGATAAACCAGAGGCCCACCTTTCTCTGAGTACCATGAACCAAATGAGATAAAGTTGATTGAAATGCTTATTGGATTTCTGGGGAAATCTGCCCCTGAGCAATAAATCTGTCTGAATGGAGACCCACCATTTATCAAGCTCACAGCAAAGGGCCTTTGAACTGGTGAACAGCTGGCATAGGAACATCCTCAGCTACAGGCTAGCATTTCTACCATTTATAATTCACCTTGTATGGCGACTTACAGTGTGTCAATGACTAATCATAAAGAAAGAAGGAACATGCCTACATGAGCATTATGATCTTGAAAACACATTAGTAATTTTCATCCACACAGGAAACAGAAAACCAAGTAAACCCCAAAGCAGAAAGAGAAGTGTGGTGAGTGGATGCTGCCAGTGCTTCACCCCAGCAAATGAAGTCACACAGCCATGAGCAAACTGATGCACAAGTGGGCCACAGGTCTGTTTGCAGATCTTGGAAACAATCAAATCTCATATCACAAGAGATCGCAGAGCAAAAGGAGAAAGCAAAGGAGGGAGAGAAGTTTCTGAACCACTTTTGGAGCCATTACTGACTCTATGAACTTTCTGAAACCGTGGTGGAGATGGCTTGTAGTGAGTTTGGGTTTGAACTGAAAAGGATCAAGAAAAAATGAAGAAGAGTTTAATCCATGCTCAGCTGTTTTTCACATTTTGTTACTTGGCCCTGCAGTGTCAGTCATGAGAGCTTGATGTTAACCTGTCTGGATTCAAGTGGTGCATTATTTAGGAGAAAAATTTCTGTTGTGGTATTGGAAAAAAAAAAACGTTGAAACTGAGAAAGCATTTCAGGACCTTTAAGTTTTCAGACTTAGTTTAGGAAGGATTTTTTTTTATGGTGGCAGCATGGAAGAAGCCTTTACAACAGCAATTTCAGAAGAGTTTAGAAAAATGTGTTTCTGTACCTTCACAAGAAAACCTGCTCCACCCAGCATTATGCTGCTTTGAACTTTGTTCTGAAAGGACTTCTGTCTTTAGAGGAAACCTCTAAAGAATTTTGTAAACCCTTTGATGACTGCTTCTTTCTCCTGATGAACTTCAGATGAATAACATAATATTTATAGATCCATGGATACCACCATCTACCAAGAAATTAGAAAGCAAATTGAATTAAAACCAAACAAAAATAAAAACAAATAATAAAAATCTTAAGCAGTAAACTAAACTAAACCATACAGAAACTAAATTTTGTTAGCTGTGATCCAAAGATACTATATGACCTTTGCTTTACATGTTACTATTATTACTAGGTATGGTGCTCATGTTCTTATGAGAAACATGATTTTTAGTGCATAATTTTGACCAAATGGGAACTGAGAAGAATGATTGAAAAAAATCCCAAGGTGATTAAACCATGGCAATTTCCTTGGAAATATCTAGTGAGAACAATGTGAAAAATTGGCCTTCCAGGTATTGCTATCAGTAGCTGATCCCAAGCATTAAAAATTTATTTTCTCTGTAGCACTGGGTAAATTGTTTTATCAAAAACTGGTACTGTTTGGACTCAGCTCCTCTTCACTCATGTTCATATATTTCACCTAAAGAATAAATGATTTCTCAAGGAAAAAATCTTGAAAAATTGATTGGATTTTGTGAGGATTTTAAAATTAGATAAATCAGACTTAAAAAAAAAAATTAAAATGCTAGTTTTTGAGTAGTGTAGCTGAAATATCCACACTAGTCAGATGACCCTATTTGGGTAATGAATTAGTCTGTTGCTATGTGCGTGGTCTGTAAAAACAGAAAAGTTGAAACTTTTTTACTTGTCAGTCAACTGCAAATCTCAAGAAAGAAGAGAAATGTATCTGCTTTAAACCAGTTTTTAATAGAACTCTTGTCAGAACAATTCATAGATCTTCTGTATAATATTTACAGAAACTTAATTAAAGTCTATCTGTTTAGCTTATTGTGAAACCCCATAAAATGCAATTTAAACTAACACTTTTTTTTTTTCCCAGTGAAAGTTAGACAATAAAAATTAAGCATATATAGATAGTCAGCCACTGACAGGGAGAATCCCACTAAACCATGATATTGCCATGCTTGTTCATGCTTCTAAAGTTTTCAGAGTAAACATGATACCTGCCTTCTACAGAGCTTTTAATTTCTGTCTTTAAAATTGGCCAGTGTCTCTTTAAACATTCATCTCAGTTCTCTTACTCCACTGCTCCATTCCTTCAAGAAAATTAAAGTCTGTGCCTACATATTGATGTCTTAAATAACACAAACAAGACAGTGCACAGGTGAACAGAGGAAAAACAAACAAGGAAATCCTTCCTGTAGAAACCAGTAATATTTAAAAAACCATCAGCTTTTTAGTAGACAATAAGCTGCATACAGCTATTAGGGCACAGATATTTCAGAGCTGCTCCTTAATTCTGTGATCTAATTTATAAGTGATCTACAAGAAATGCAATTTTGCATTTTCAAATTAAATAATCTGTCTAAATAAAAATAGAAAATATTTTGTTTTGCTACTGTTAAGCCAGAGAGACTGAAATAGCATTTGCAGCCAAATTCGAAAGCAAATGGTAAAATTATTCTGATGTTATCAACTTTGAAGTTATTCCTCTTGTCAATGTCCACTGATAGGAGGTGATTTTAAAAGAATGTGTGCTGCTACCAGGAATTTGAAAACAGTGCCTGTAAATAGTGTGGGAAAATGGTATCATAGTAGATGTATAGTTGGAGGAATATGAAGGAAATGTGTGTGGATTTTCTGGTTTAGTCATAATATTAGACTAATTCAGGAGTTTATAAAGCTAATGCTTAAGTGCAAACTGTATGGTAGTTAAATCTCATTAAACTTTTCCTGAATTTATGCAAAATTGTCAAGTTAGAAAACCTGCACATTTAACAATGTGGTTCACAAAGTCAATACTTCTGGCCTGAAATAATGTCCAGTTTCACCAGGACATTAGTGACACTAGTCATTTCTAGTCACAAGTTATTATCGTATGAGTGGTTTCAAACTTCATGGGAGAAGTAGATTGGATTGTTTATTTTATTTTATTTTACTAATGGGCATTCAGAAATGTTATTGAACACAATACTATAACACTTAGTTGAAGGTGACTGGAATATTTTTTATTGTTTTAAAACAAGTTTGAATCAATGGGATTAAAAAAGTACCACCAATTTCAAGAAAAGCTTCATTTTGAAGCAGTTTCAAATTATTTGGAAGAGAAAGGGAAGACAACTGTTTTAGCAGGATAATCTGGACTTATTTAAAAATACAATATAAGCATATTTATCTCAATTCAAGGGATTTAATTGTTTGGGCATTTTATAGCACTTGTGCACAGATGTATCTGATATAAGGCATTGTTCTTTCTTCTGTGTTTATCACTTTGTCATTTGTTTCAGTCAGTGCTGCTTAGATACAAATATCTTGTTTACAGTATCTATTTAAAACAGAGAGTTATGTGTTTATATGTCCATTGCTATCACTATTTAGTGATTGCATCACTATGTAGCAGTTTGGCTCTACTTTCAGTAACTCAGGTTCTCCTATGGGTAACTAAATGCTCATCATGACAATCCTGTGGATTTCAGTGGTTCCACTAATATATCTACAAATTTATTTAACTCTGAATCTCAGTACCTACAGATATATTGGAACAGATCAGTCAAAGCCGAAAAATTATTTCACGGAGAAGTTCTTGACTGTGGACAAAAATGTCTTACCTTCTCTTTCATTTAAGAATGCTTTCATCCAAACCCCACCTTTTTGTTTCTGTATTTCTTTGATCTGAGTATGTTTTAAAATGCAGTAAGAAAGCTTTTGGCACACAAATCTGTATTGATAAAATTACAAATAATATCTTGTGTCTTCTGTATATCAGTAAGTGTATAATCTCAGTTCAAAGAGGCTGCTTCAGGGTCTGGTAGAATTACTGTAACTGACTTCAGTGAAACTTGTATCAGTGCGTAAAAAAATGGTGGATTATAGAAACAAAATGGAGTCCTCAAATGCCATAGATTTGTTACAGAACTCTTGGTCTCCAAAGCAGAGTGTAAATGAGCAAAATATTCCCGTTGTGAGGCAGAGAATACTTGATAAAAAAGCATTTGATCACAGAAAGAAGGATCTTGAAAGTATAGTTTGAGTTTAGAATGGCCAATGTTGACCAGAAAACCTTGTACCTAGCACTAATTCTTGGGCTCTTTGTGCTGTTGGCGAGGCACTTGAGGTGCTCTGTGTGTCAAAACCCCACACTTCATCATCATAATTGTGGCCAGTTGCTAATCTTGATGTACTCAAGAAATGGAGAATGTGACCTTTCAGGATCTGTGGTTCCTGCAGACCTGGGTCAGAGCAGGTCAAGAAAAAAGGAAGCTTGCATAGCTAAACCAGTCTGTGAATCTGTTAAAGGCTTAAGTATCTGGTTTAAAATACATAAATGCTACTAAAGCTCTGCTGAAACTGACACTTTCAGTACAACATTCTTTAGAAGTTTTGATTAATTCAATTTTTAATAAGAATAATTACTTTTATTGTTTTACTTATTAAAAAAAAGGAATAAGTGAGCTCGGTAACTGATCCTTAAGGTATTAGTGCTTTGACACACGTAGGAAACAAATGTAAATATCACGAAAGCTGGCGTTTTTCTATTATTTGTTGCTCATTGAATTGAAACTGGGAAAAACTGATATTAAAAATTGGAGGAACTTGTGACAATTCCATAGATGCATTTCATCCTGGGGAACTTGCTAAAAAATGTGCCTTAGAGTATGAATTTGGAAAGGGCTCATAAATTAGCTGAGGTGAAAAATTAAAAAATATGAAAAGGAAAGAAGCTAGGCTCCATTACCCGGTACTCTAGCAGATTTATTGGGAAGTCACCCTTTCAGCTAGTGTTTTTATAACTTGAACAAATTACAAGTAAACATCGTATTTGTATGTGACTTTTCATGAGAGCAATGTTTCAAAGCGATTCATTACTTATTACATGCTCGGTGATATACAGGCTATCCATCCAGCTGTTAGAAGTAATGAGAACAAAAAAAAGACCTTGTGGGCTTCAGCAGAAGATTGCAAACCTGGAGTAACTTTCAAACAATATAAAAGGAAGGGATTTACCTACGAAACTGATGAAAGTTATATCAATGAATGAGAGCCTCTTCTGAAATTCAGCAGCCCTTCCTGCTTGCCTCCTGACTCTGACTTAGTGCTTCAAAAGAGTGCCTTGTGTTTATGTACTGGCTTAACCAGTGTTTATGGCTATATACTGGTTTAACTGTCTCTCCCTCTCTTCTTAGAGTAATAAATCTATCAACACATGGGGGAAAAAAAAAAAAGCCAAAGGCATACTTCTCTTCTATCATTAATCTTTCTCTTTTCTCTTTTCTTTTCTTTTCTTTTCTTTTCTTTTCTTTTCTTTTCTTTTCTTTTCTTTTCTTTTCTTTTCTTTTCTTTTCTTTTCTTTTCTTTTCTTTTCTTTTCTTTTCTTTTCTTTTCTTTTCTTTTCTTTTCCTTTCTCATGTTTTTTGTCATTTATAGACTGTTTTTTTGCTTTTATTCCAAGAAATATTAACTGGCACAAAGAATTATGATAATATTTATAATAACAGAATAATTACTAAACGGTTGCTTATTTTAAATTCCTATGTGTATAAGAATTATTATAGATTAATTAAATTAATTTACAATAAAATGCTCACAGTGAAATTTGCACCAAATTTTCACTGGCTTTCCAGTAAAACTATTTTTTTTTTGCTTTCGTTTTATTGTTCCCCGCCACTCTCTCTTGCATTTTCGGGAGGTCGGAGCCAGGCAGGCTCCGGGGGCATCAGCACCATGGACAGAAGCGCGCTGAGCCGGCACCCGAGACCCGTCCGCGGGAATGTCTAAAGCCTCCCAAAGGCCTGAGTCTGATTTCCTGAGCACCTCTGAGCCTCCAGCAGCGCCTGTCAGTGGTGTCATAGATCAGTTTCAATCACCCAAACAACTGGGAGCAAGAAGGGAAAGATTATGGTGTGTGAAGGTCTCATAAGTTCCAAGACCTTAGAAAACACTGCAATGAAAAACGAAGTAAATCATCCTTTGCCAGCTAGGTAAGCTACGTTGGCACTGTTAACTCTTTCATGTAAGGACTGTATTTTTCTTTTTGTTTGTTTGTTTGTTTGTTTGTTTGTTTGTTTTGGGTGTTTTGTGGGTTTTATTTGTTTGCTTTTATAATGTCAGGCATTTTGCAGATACTCTTAAAACATAACAAGGGACCCATCTTTGGAAGTAGTGGTCTAAGCAATACTGATTTTGATGCCCCCACGTGTTAAGTAGCAATCATTAAATTATTATGGACTAAATAGCTTCTAGTCAAATATACAGATTATGTTGTTCTCTTCCTCCCTTCCAGTGGAGAAAATGGACAGTGGACAGTCTCGCTGGGAAGTGGGACTTCCACAGGTATGTGAAAGCATATGGGGTATATGACACAGCATTTATTAAAGAAGCCCCCCAAAACCCACCAAAATCCTGTTAAAGATTTAGATTTTAATTTCTCTCTATTCTGATCTAAGTCAAGAATGACTTAGACAATAATTAATTTATCCATTAGTGAGTTGAAAACCTGTACCAAACCCAGATACTGTGGTGGCAGTAGATAGTGTCTGTGGTTCAACTGTACCAATCTTAACAAAAAATATGAAACCTTCTTACCTAACTTCAGGGACATCTTCATGTGACTTAGTCATTTCAGACTCCCTTCATGGTGTGTGTGCTTACTTGAAGTGAAAGGTGCAGGTCACCTGAATCTTTGAAGGCATTTGCTAAGGACAAGGCAAACTGTAGTCTTATCTTCTTCTGGTGGCTAAAGGGTATCCCTGGGGAAACAGCTTCAGAAGTAGAGTCATCCACTGCAAATGCCTGTTTTTATCCAGACAAAGCCCTCAAACACTGACACTAAGCAGTGTGCAAGCAACTGGGCAAGCATCAAGAACGTCTTTTGGAGGATTAAATATCAAGGGGTGGGAATGCTTCTCGGTAGCTCCACACAACTCATCATTTGCCTGGAGGATATGCCATCAGATGATAGATAGTACCTGACTTGTTCAAACACTTCCACTCTTACTGAAATACAGCCAAATGACAAAATCCGCAGATTAAACTTCCTCTGCATGCATTTTATATCTGAAATATAAGCTCTGCCAAGAGTATTACATATGAGAATCATAACTGATTTAGCTTCGCATTCTCCTCACTGTCTTGGATGCTGGTTATACTTCTTTAGTTCATTTAATTTTTCAACATCCCTTCCATTAAACATTTCAACAAAAAAAAGTGAAATTACTCAAAGAGATGCCAAAAGCTGAAAATATGTTTTAATTCAAATGCCTTTTTATATATATATATATATTATTTGGTATATAATATTGAAACGGAGTGAATATAATATTGAACTAGAGTGAAAGGTGGACATAAAGTTTACATTACAGGATCAGGTGATTAAAAGAAAACTATATAACACTGGCTCTTTTTTATTTAGGGTCTGATTTGAATTAAACCTCTTCTTCCTATCAGTCCAATGAAAATCAGATGAATAAGAAATTAATGCAGTTTTGTCCTCTTGAGTCTGCAAATAGCTGAAGCAACAGCTCTGCTTCAGGAAATAGGAAGGATGCTCTAAACTCAACCAATGAGTTGGATGACTGATAATGACTGGAGGAAAGGCTGAAAATGTGCTACTCAATTTTAGGCATCTGATAGATCTACTTGAGTCAAAAGTTGAGTTTTCCCTAGACTCCACAGCCAAGGAAGAGGGAGGTTTTCTTCTGGACATGGACTGAAGTATGTACTGAGATCTCTCTGTCTCCCTCATTTTGCTGGGAAATTTTGTATTATTAAGCTCTTTCTATAGGCACTTTCACTTACTGCCAGAGTTATATGGTATGGTCTCATTTTCAGCCTCTCTTTGCGTCTCTCCATCCATGTTAGTGAATGAAAAATTATCCTAATAGATTACAATGAGATGTTTATCCAAGAGTTCAAAGCCATTCTCTGAACTCCTTGTATGCCAGAAAGGAAGCATGCAATTGCTACAGCTTTTAGCTTTTCTTCTCATTTGTCGTGCCAGAGTGGTGGACAATTAGTTATATCTATGGTATGCATGGAACTGGAAAACTGTGGATAATAACACAAAGCACAAGAAACATTGATTTTTAAAATTTATTTCCTTTTTTTTTTTACTTTTTAAATTTTTGGCTGCAGTCCAGAACACACCCTCACAGCTCAAGAGGATCCTCAGTAAAGTCTATTGCAAACAAATTTGGGTTTTCAGGAATAAAGTGGCAATACAATTGTAAATATTATTTTTTAAAGGGTCAAAGAAGTGAGAGTTGAATGTTTTTTTACACTTTTTGTAACTTTCTGTGTGCTTAATGGTAACTACAATAAAATGTGGTTTTGCTTTATCTTTATTTATTTTTAATTTATTTTTTATCCCAAAGGCAAATACAATCTTAGCATTTTGACATTCAAATAAAGCGAGACTGTGATGGTGAACCACTGAAGTATGACCCCATGGGAAAAGAAAAGAAATGGATCTAACCATGGCCACAACAATTTTTGGAAAAGAAAAAGACTTTTGGAAAGCAAAATCACTGTCATCAATTAAATTATTTCGTATGAATCAGACACTGACTTCAGTTCTCTGTCCCTCTCCCCGCAGTTTTTCCCCTTTTTCATCACAAAGGGCTACATGGAAAGTGTGTCTCATTGTTAAATGATCTGAGAAAGGCAGAAAAGGGGAAAGGACAAGATCATTTCACTTGTATAGATGAGCAGACAGAAAAACAAGAACAAGGCAATCAATTGAGCAAACAGAGGCTGTGACAGTAACACAAATGATTGTCTTTTTCAAAATCTGAGGCACAAATAAATTTGTAGGGGAGATATTCATCATGACATAATTCTTAACAAATAGGTTTGCTTATAGAAGGACTTTTATTCATGGCTATAAAATACTAAAATACTTAACAAAATCAGTAATCTTTTTCCTCTGTGTCAGATTTGTAAACCTGATCAGACCTCTTTTTCTCATTCAATTACAATTTAAGACTAGATCTCCCACTGCTCTAAATTACCGTGCTTCCAAGACATTTGTGGTACTTTGTTGATGTGCATTACCTGAAGTTTGGATTCTTTTTAGTAGTGGTGAAGATATGAAAATAAAAAATAAAATATGGAGTTGAAAACCTATTTCTGTTCAAGTTATGAACACAACCTGGGAAGTGCAAAAATTCCTGCAGCATGTGAAGGTATCAGGAGCAAGTACCCAGCACATAAGAAACCATATAAAATTATAGTGTATTCTTGTTTGTAAAGGGGTATTTACAAGAAGGAACTCCAAGATGTCATTTAGACTGCATTCCATTCTGGTTTAGCCTTTAGCTTCCAAACTGGAAGGAATTTCTCTTAACAACGAGAACAACAACTAAACTTTAACATGTACCTCTTAGATTTGTTTTTTTCAGTGGATATTTAATACACAGATATGGTGAAATTAAAAGCAGCTGATCACCTAATTCCTTTAGTGTAATCTGGAAATTGCACTGAATAGGAAATCTTCAAAAGTGCCTTTTGAGACTGAGTTTCTGGCATCCGTAGGTTTAAAAATTCATAGAATCATAGAATGGTTTAGATTGGAAGGGACCACGTAGATCCTTTAGTTCCAACCCTCCTGCCATGGGACACATTCCACTAGACCAGGTTGCTCAATGCTCCATCCAACTTTACTTTGAACACTTCCAGGGATGGAGCATCTGCAGCTTCTCTGGGCAACCTGTTCCAGTGTTTCATCAAATACTGAGTAAAGAATTTCCTCCTAACATCTAATCTAAACCTCTCTTCTATGGTCCATCTCCCCTGGGTAATGCCATGTTTAAGAAGCAGGAGCTAAGAAGAAACATTGTAGTGTAGATTTTAGAGCAATTTGGACAAGAAAGGATAGCAAGTTCAGCCAAAAGCTTGTTTTAAATTAAAAAAATCACATTGGACTCTTGAGCTTTTTAGCATCTTTTCCTTTCTAAAGGCATTTTATTCTGAAAAGCTGAACACATGCCCATTAGCAATATGTTCAGGCAAGAGCATCTGGGGAAATATATTTGTTGTATTAAAAAACCCACATAAATATTCCCACATTTGCTGTGGGGGATAGCACACAGCAGCTGTATTGTAAAACCTCATGCTTTGCAGAACACAGTCCATCAGAAGAGATGTGTTTTTGGTTCATCTGAGAGAGAGATGACTATAAATCACCAGGTGGTAATAGGAATTGTCAGGAAAAGCTCTGCTCAGCAGCACAGGAATGAAGGCACAGAGAAGAGTTTGGTGGGAGGGAATCTTCCCTGCCCGCCTGTCACTCCTTCCTTGTGTCCCCACAACCATGTGCTCCCAATTTTAATTCCCATCCCAGGCAGGACAGCTTCCTTCTGTCTTCATTTAATCAGCTTTAAATGCCTTTGCCTCACTTAACCCACCTTTGCCTCAAACAGGAGAGGTTCCCACCTCTTTCCTACCACCCCTTTACCTAAGTAGGCTGCTGAGATGCTTTATTTACTGGCACCCCATTTGAGGGCTGCCCTCTATTAATAGGTGTGATCTCATATCCCCAAAAATCCTTACTGCTTTTCTGTCAGGGACATACAACGCTCATCATGGGTGAGAATTAATGTCTCAGTGTTATAAAATGAATCCCTAATGAAAGTTCAGACCTTGGAGGTTGTGAGGAGCACAAGTGGATAGTGTGTGACACTGGATCTGATTGTGTATCCGTTTTATATTAATGGAGCTGGGAAGCTGCTAAGACAGTTGTGATTATTTCCCAGCTCAGCAAATGTAGATACCTTCCAAACTCCACTGGGATAATTCAGCTACTTTGACAATTCCCAAAATTGCAGGAAAATTAAGTTTTCTTGGAGATATCTGGTGATTTCTTCACCTTTTATTTTGCATAAGAAGGCAAAGTTGTTTTAAAATATTTTTTTCCCCCCAGGTAGAAGCCTGGAATTACAGAATTATTTGGGTTGGAAGGGACTGTAAAGATTATCTAGTTCCAACCCTTCTGCCATGGGTAGTGACACCTTTCACTAATACAGGTTGTTCTATGCCACATCCAATCTGCCCTTATCTATCTAATCAGATCAATGGCATTTTGCCTTGCAGAATGTTTCATTTGCTCATTTCTTAGAAAAGTTCGTTTCTGAAAAAACATATTCTGATGTCCAGTCTATCTGATTTTCTATCCATGACAAAGAGCCAAATTTTGGCCCAAGAATCCTGATGTTGTGGTGTTTTTAAGACAGAGCAATGAGGTTCAGTGTTTTAAATGTACTCGTCTCCTGCAGTAACAGTACTAAGATTCATCTGATATCTGCTTTGAGGCACTGAAATTTAATTAAAACAGAGAAGGGCTGAAAGGATTGTACTGTCATAATTACTTTTATTTCTCTCCATTTTATTTAAGAATATTTTTGTGCTTCAGGCATACTTTTGCGAAGTTACATTGTGGTTGTGAAATACTGTATTTTCATGCAACCTCTGAGATTATTCCTCTGGATTTGCCATGAACACTTGGAGGCAAGGCCCTGCATGGTGCACCCATGAGGTACTAGAGACACTGTAAGTAAGTAAATGCAACAGGATATGGTATCACAAATCCTTTCATCCTGCTTCTTGCTAGCATTCTGGAGCCAAAGAGGATTTCTGGGAGCCTGATGAGTTTTCAGGGGTTTTGTATGCTCTATTATTTGGAAGTGGCATTGCAGGATGATGTCTGCAGAGATCTTCTGTGCATCAACAATGTTGAGCCTGGGGTCAAGGTGGTTCCCTTGGTGAGGAACACAAAGCAAAGCTGAATCTGCCAGCATCTCAAACTCATCTGGGAGTAAAAGCAGAAAGAAGCAGTTTAAATGTACTGTGATTCCAGAGTTTTCATGTGAGAAGAGCCACTTGAGACTGGTAAAGATTACAGCCAAGAGTATGATATCTGCTGGAGTGTGAAAAGCCTAGAATTAGAGAAGATAATTACTCAGCAAGCAGCACCCACAGCTAAGGAAAGGTTCCTGCAGTGCCATGCAGAGATGATCCCCAACAGTGCCAGTGGGGAAACAAAACCCTTGCCTGCTCTTCTCAACATCTGGTTACAAGGCTTCCTTTCCCAGGTGGGTGAAAGGGGCAAGGATGGGAAGTTCACTCTTTAGTTCTCTTACCAGACATCAGAGATACACTGACATGGCTTCTACCCCTTGGATCATTCAAAAAGAGCAAAGAGAAGAGAAGTATTATTTTCACTTCTTCCTCAAGCCTTTTATTTAGAAGTGGACTGTGAAAAATAGAACCAGGTTTTTAAGGTCTTTATCCCATCTGATCTTAGGATAACAAGACTATATATACATGCTGTATTGTATGTTTCTTGAGGGAAAAACAGAGAAAACTCTTGGAAATATCAAGATTGCAATATATAAAGATTGTAGGGTTTTTCTCATATGCAACTCTTGTTGGACTTTTACTATGGTAATTTTTAAATAGAAAGTGTGCAAAAATTTGGTGACTTCTTTTGTATAGTGTTACAAAGCTTAGAACATGGTTAGCATGCTGGGTAGTGCATGCAACCAAGCTAGTGAAGGGAAGCTAAACTACACTGGATTACAACCATCCTTCTATTAATCTGCATTGAAGATAACAGAAATGTCTGATGTGAGTCTGATGACTTTAACAGGTCAACACCCCAAGGTCATCACTACAATTTTTTTGTTTATTCAGTGTTAGGCACTGGCAGGGGTCAGGGCAGCAAGATCCAGTAAAAGCACAACCAGACTGCCCACACCTCAAAGTTTATAATTGAAGAGGTTACCATCTCCCTCAGAGCTGTATTCCCTTCTCTAGTCCTTATTGTGTTAAACATGCTTCCAAGCTTGAAAGCACTGGTATCTCACGGAGCTGCAGCCCAGCTATTTTTGAGAATCCTGCAAGCTGCTGCAAGTCTGGGCCTGCTCAGGTGTCCACCTCTGGAAATGGGTGTTCTCTGGAATGGTCTTCAGGGCCAATAGGAATGAAGTCTTCTTCTGAGGAATATTTTTCTCTAGCACATGGAGCAAAATCTTCATTTGGTAATTAATGTGTGCAAACACAGCACAGAAAATTGATCAGCTTCCTCCCAGGTCTGAGCAGAAACCATCAGCATTGCTCGTGTTCCTGCAGTTGTTGTGAAGGCACCCAGACCTCTTGGTTGTGCACAAGTGCCTCTAGATTTACTCATTACAAACCTAGCTTTTCTTCATCAAAACCATGATAATGGTTTAGGATGTCACAAAATATATACTATATTCACAACTGGAAAGGGAAAAAGGGCAGAACAACACTATTTGTTTTGTCCCCTGCCTCCAAGCCTTATCTGAGAAAACAACTATTTACAGGAAAATAAGATAGTAAAAAACCAAGGGACAATATGGAAAAAATGATTTTTCTTCCAATTCACAATTCAGTCCTAATATAGGCAGAAAGTACAGGCATGTTGTAAGCATTGTGTGACTGCTATGGATAAGCTGAGGCTCTTAGTTTAAATCTTCACTGACCTCAGAGCAAAACTATATTCAGAACTGGCTATTAAAGCTCTTGCTTTCATTTCAGGCTAGACATTCATGCATTCTAATCATCAAGGACTCTGTACATACCTCAGGAGATCTTTACAGGCATGGACACCACATTCAGGAGGAGTGGATTTGCTATTAGCTATTCTACTGCTATTACTCAATTGACATATGCTGCTTCATTTGCAGAGGAGCAACAGCTTAATCTCAGTTTCACTTAGGGATAAGTTGCCTCTCAATTATCTTGTGGTAAACACAAAGAGTTACCACAACAGAGCTGACATGTTACAAATCAACGTATCACTGTATGCAGTGTATCTTATTCTTGTGCTCCTAACCAAAATTATGTTCCTGCCATCTGTCGTGTGTGGCTTCCCTTTTCCCTGGCAAGGGACTTCACCTTCAGCAAAGACACCATTATTTAATGAGATATTCTAAGGATATATATTTTCTTTTGTAATAACAAGCTTTGCTTTTTGTGTGTTTACATGGTGCATCTCCCTTTGGAGTTGAGATGATTTATACATTGCCATAAAAAGGGAGGACTCTGAATCTGTTCTTTCTGTAGCAGAGCCAGCATGAGAGCAGCACTGATGCTGCTACTTGTGCTAGGCTTGTTAAGTAAACAAATACAGATGTTCTATTTCTGATGCTGCCAGTTAAAGACATTCTACAAGTTGAAAACTCACAGAAATGCCAGAAGAAAAAAATAGTGAGAATTTAAGTGCGGCCATTGGTCAGTCAGAAGACATTAGACATTGGAAGAAAAGAAGTCTTAGCTGCAACCCCTTCATCATGAAATGATGAATGAAATTCTTTCAGATTTCAGAGTTTAAAAAAAAATTGAAAATAAAAGAAGGGATGATTTTCAGAACAGTATGAAGCTAGCTGTGCTGCCTAGCCTGTTTGTTTTAGGAGAAAATATAAATACCATACAGCAAGTTCTAAACAGTAGCCTACTGTAATAAAACATGAAGTAATTTGCAGTGACAAAGTACAAGAAAAAAACGTAGTGAACTAATCATTTAAGGAGAAAATGAGAATTTTGATATATGACTATGTAAAGCATATTTCTGTACAGTGTGTGTTTATTATCTCTTTTAACATCTGAGAATAAACTGTTAGCTCATGAAGAACAGTGAATAATGAAGCAAAAATTCCAAAAGAACTTAAAACTTATGTCTCTTATTCTTTGCATTATGCATTCTTTTGGGGCAGGCAAGCAAATAAGAGGTCTGTCTCAGAGAAGGAATTGAAACATAAAAAGAAGAGTGTTTAACAGTGAAACCCATAGGAATGATAGAACTTCACAGAAAGGAGACTGTGGAGTAGTTACAAGTATTTTTGAGAAAGGAGTGATGCTGAGCTTGGAAACATAAAGCTAATCCATCTGGAGATAAAATATTACACATTTATGAAATGGGAGGCAAAAATCTCTGGACCAGTAGTGCTAAAAGCAAAGAGGATGTGGATGCATTTGTAATGCAATATCACTTAGAAAAGCCTGGTGGAGGGGAGGGGGGGGATATGAGGATCAACTGCTAAGAAGCAGCAACATTCTTTGCACATGACCCTACTGCTCCAGGCCTTGCTGGTTACACATGGATAGAATGACCCCTTAGGTAAGTGGGACTGATTTGTTATAAATGTTTTAAAATATGAAAAATAATCCACTTTGACTAAAGACTGAACTCAACAGAAGTATCAACTAGCAATGAATTGGCAGGTGAAATCAGCAAAAGAAAGAGCTGATTATCATTTTATATTAATCAATCAAATATTTTTCTAGTGATGAGCAGGATAAATATTCCGATAATGAGATGTTTTTGAAGGGAGAAAAGTAAGTAAATCCCTGTATGGGACATGGAAAAAAGAAAAAAAAGCAATAGTAAAGAAACTTTATTGCAAAAGTAATTGTTTAAAGCTCTGCTTAAACAAGAATCTCTATGTGAAGGGTGTTGAATGCTCAGGCTTTAAAAGCTAAAGCACTAATTGGTGTCCTGGAACTCTTTGGCCAGATACTGCCTTGAATCTCTTCCTTATAGCTAATTTAAACCTGCCCACATTAAGTTTAAAGCCACTACCCCTTTCCCTGTAAAAAGTACCTCTCCAGGGTTTTTGTAAACCCCTTTAGGGAGGAAAACTAACACACATTTTTCAGAAAAGCTGAATGGCATGTTCTATTTTTGTAGTATTTCAGAGTTGCGTTTGTGGTGGGCCAATGAAATGTAGCCCCCAGGAAACAGCTTTATCTCCTCTTTTTTGGAGAGGTCCTGTGCAGCTCCTGGGGACAGTGACAGTGGGATCAGAGATGAGGAGAGCGAGCAGGGCTGCCCTACCGGCAGAAGGATAGGGGTGGCCTGTCTATTAATTCCGAGTGGTGCTCTAAGAGAAAAGAAGTAAGAGGGTTCCACCTGCCGGTCAGACATTAAGCCAGTTCTTTCTGAAAAGGGATGAGGAAGGTTTCCATCAGCGATTCTGTGTATTTGTCTGTGCGAAGCAGAGGGAGAGCAGCAGCTCAGGTCTGGCTGTTTTGCTGTCCATACCCATCAGCAATCACATCTGCATGAAAAGGGGATTTCATTACTGTAATGTTTTCTCTTGCAATGATTTTCTCTTGAGATTAAGTAGATTAGTATCAGAGGCTCCCAAATTTCCTAATTAGCTACAAACCTAAAAGCAATCAGCTCAAGTCTATTTACATGCAAACCCCACTGTCCTGTCTATTCTACTGGTGGTTGCTGAAATAAATAATATAGCTCTTTAGGAGTCATCTTCCTTGTGACTAATAGGGGCTGAGAGTTGCAGGTCATGATGTTCATTACCTAATAGGAGCATTTTTTCTTGTGAGTCAGAGCTAACCTGATGCCCTAGAATGGAGAAATGAGACAGTGTTTATTAGTCAGGTGTCACTGGAACCCTGGAAACTTGTCACTTTTAGAAGCTGAAATTTGAAACAAAGGTAATAAATTACTGATTTTCTGTCACCTTTCAAGCACTACCCAAAGTACCAATACAGCAGGTTGAATTTTCTGCAGATCCCACCTGACTTGATTCATGACCTTGTCGATTGACACATTTTGGAAATCCAAGGGGCAACATTTTGCATCTTTATAGTTTTTATTTCAAGCTGTCTTAAACATCCTGGGGCAGATGCTGTTTTGAGTTCCTTCAAGCTCTACTGCAACACTGGCAGAACTACCTGCAGGAATTTGCCACCGTGCTGGGCTTCTGGAAGAAAGAGGAGCTGAGGGCTTACCTATCAAAATCTTTATATATTACATATATACACTACATATATGATGCGAACATAATATAGGTAGCATGTAGTATTGAAGTTAGTAACATTATTTCCACTGATTTTTCACCCATTTTTCTATGTCCTGTGGGATGTTGAATGGCATGTAAGGTAGAATACCTCTGAAAACTTCGTACAGACTGCTAGAAAGCAATTGATTTCCTTTTTCTCTCTAAAATGTACATTCATACAGTACACCCTGCAGCAGAGCGAACCAGTAATACCAGTTAGTGAGCATGTTTTGAAAAAAATCTAGTGCATGTCAGAAATATATAAAGCAGAGACAGACAGTAAAAGAAAAAAGAAAAACTTTACTAATGTAGGCAGTTGAGTCTTCTGCGTCTACAATTCCATAACAGTACCAGAAGGATTAACCAACAGAGATGTGTGGAATGCAAATCTCCAGAAGTCAAGGATGTTTGCAGTTAAGAGTGTGTAAACAGTATCTAATTTTGTGGGGGAACTGATTAGAAGCACCACTCATCCTTGAAAGAGTCAGATAACATATTTAAAAACCAGTCTGTAGCTGCATAAATGTACAATTGAAAAGGCTCAACAAATCCCCTGGATTAAATGGATTCTTGTTACAGGTTAACCATGATGTAAAGGTAGCATTAGTTTTCTCTCATTACCCTCTTGGGACTCACTTTCTCTTTTGCTAGATGTTAATCACGTTTGATGGGAGAGAGGGATGCCACCTTGTGGAACTGGTTAAGCATTCCCTCTTGATTTCAAATGATTATCTTAGAAAAATATTGTCCTTCTCTAGGATGTAAAGATAGAAACAGATTTCCTTCGTGTAAGCATGTTGAAATGTGACTGACAAGCAAGCTCCTTAGAGGGAACAAATGGCAACTCAGTGTGTGAAGGGAGGACCAGTCCAAAAAGGAGATCTGGACCTCATAGCAGCGGGTAGTTTACAAGCTGGCTTTTTTGCTTTCCTAATTGTGCAGGAACATTTCACCAAATGCAAGAAGTCAGGTTCTGCTTTTGTCTTTGCAGTCAGAAAAAAATATGAACCTCAAGATTATTATGAGTGCAGAATGGAAAATGTCTCACATGCTGCACTTACTGCTCAGATATGGAACTTTAAATTAATTTTAAGGTAGTCTTTGCTTTAAACCAGTAGGACCACACTAATCTGTTTTAGGGTACTGCATGGCCATGTACATGTACTGTCTGCATCTCAAGAGAAGGCATATGACACATAACGTGGATCACTATTTTTGACATGCTGTTGCACTATAAGGTCATGTCAGGAGGATGTAAGTAATTACATTGGCTGCTGGTCTCCATACTGCTACTTTCTATAACACAATTAATTGTGGTGCAGCTGACAGATAGACGAGATCCAAATATCCTCCAACGTGTTCTTTAAAATGGAATAATGATATTCCTTTTGCTAGTCAGATTTAACGTAGGAATAACAGCGGCTGTCTAGATGCTGTCAGCAAAATGTATTAATTCATTCATCTTGCTTACATTCTGTTAGTAGAAATAAATATGGAGTGATTTTTCTTTTTCAAACACCTGTAGTTTTGCAATCATCAGGAAAGGGTTAGTCACTACTCCTGTGAGCTGAGAGAAAAGAATACAAGAAGAACAGCAGAACAAAATCTAGATACAAAATTTTGCGTGCTGTACAGATCTTGTGCTTGGTTTTAGTTTGGATTTTTTTTTTCTGTTGTTTGTTTGTTTTTGTAGGAAGAGTATGTCAGTAGGTGCAGTAAGGCTAAAGAAGAAAAGAAAACCAGCTGTGGTTGGTGGATGAATGCCTGAAGATGCAGCAAAATGAAGCATGAGACAGCAGCAGCTGCCCCTCCCAGGTGCTGCTGCTTCGCTAGAGGGAGATAGAGCAGCAGCATAGAGTTTTGTTTCATCTGTTTTTAGCCCCTGGGAAGTTTTTTCTGTGAGAAGGCTTCTTGTTAATTTGCCTTCTAAATCCTTCCCTTCCCTTTCGCAAGCGGCTGTGGCTGATAAAAGAGACCCAGCAGAGGCTCTCACAGAAATGTTTGAGATTCAAAATATGCAAAGTGCAGTGCCACTGCATATAGTATATGGATCTTTGTAATATGCTGGCATTGGGCCATATTCTAGGATAATTTCTCCCTTATTCCTGCTAGGGAATGGATGACTGGGCATTTGTACTGTGCTCGTGAAAGGAGAAAGTTTCTCTTCAGGCCAGGCAGGGAGCTGGCATCTGCAGTTTGCCTTTCTTTGTGTTGTTTTGCCAATGCCATCAATCTACACCCCCCTCGAAAAGAGCAAAAGGCAATTTGAGAACAGTGGAGTAGCTACCTTAAATCAAAATAAACCCACAATGACAGATCGAGCTTGCAGCATAGACCCCGCTTGTTCCAGCCCCAGGGTAGAAATAACCTCTTTAGACGCCCTGTCCCAAGTGGCCAAGCAAAGAAGGGCACAAGGATTTGAGGAAGGGGGTCCTGGTTTCTGCCCTGTTCAGGACATGAACATGTGGAGGTGTCCAGCACAGATGGCCAAGACAAGTCATAGAATATGCTGAGCAAAGAAGGTGCTGAATAGGAAGAAACCCACAAGAATCATCAAATCCAACTCCTGGCCCTGTGTTGGACACTCTGAAAGTCCCACCATATGCCTGAGACTGTTGTCCAAATGCTTCTTGAGCTGTCAGTCTTGGTGGTGTGACCACTTCCCTGGGAAGCCTGTTCCAGTTCCCTACCACGCTCTGCATGAAGAACCTTTTCCTAATATCCAGCCTAAACCTCTCCTGACGCAGCTTCCTGTCATTCCCTTGGGTGCTGTCACTGGTCACCACAGAGCAGAGATCAGTGGCTCTTCCCCTGGTGAGGAAGCTGTAGCTGCAATGAGGTCTGTCCTCAGCCCCCTCTTCTCCAGGCTGGCCAAGCCAAGTGACCTCAGGCACTACACATATGGCTTCCCCACAAGACCCTTCATTGTCTTTGTGTGCTTCCTTTGGGTGCTCTCTAATAACTTTATGTCTGTCCTGAATTGTGGAATCCAAAACTGCACGCAGGACTGGAGGTGAGGCCACCCCAGTGCAGAGCAGAGAGGGACAGTCCCTTCCCTCAACCTGCTGGTGAAGCCGTGCCTGATGCACCTGAGGACACAGCTGGCCCCTTTGGGTGTTGAGATGGAAAATCTATTCCACCGTGCATGGAATGGAGGCAACATCCCTCTGGAGAGTACTGTGGGCAAGTCTGGGCATTTCAAGGGAAGGAGCAATAGTCCTAGGGGTCAGGAAAGGGAGGAGAAGAAGGGAAAAATTAGGGCATGCAGAATTCTCTTTGAGGGAGGAGGGAAATGAGGTGTTAAAACTGACTTACAAGGAAAAGAAGCAATCAGGTGGGTTACTGCAACCAGGAGCAGCAAGAGATTTCTTTTTTATTTTTTTTTTTTCTTTTTAAATTAAGGAACAATCAGTATTTCATTCCATTTCAAAATGGAAAACTGTTCCTTTTTCATTAAAAATGTACGTTCCATAAAATATAGATCAGCAGCAGGCCCCTCTGGTGAACAGTGAGTTTCAGTCCTCCCAATTTGAACTAAATTATTTGTGTTGGTTTTACGATCTGAAATGCAAAATCCTGTGCTCCAGTGCTTCTTTCCAATGATTTTAAGCAATTTTTTATAATATTTGCAGCTTTTAAATGTCTGAACAAAGCAATACATTCAGGAATTATGAGAGGAAAAATGGAAAGGAAACCAGAAGAGTGCTACTTACAATGGAAAATAATGATAAAAAAGTTGCAAAGCACTCCTGTGTAGGGAAATGCAGAAAGGGAAGCAGGACTGAGTAATGGAACCTCAGCATATAATCTCTTCAAAATTTAAGTACTTCATATTGAATCATTTGACTTGAATCTGAACCTATAGTTATAATTACAAGTCAGTTCTAGAACATGAAGGGCCTTGCTCCCTGCAAAATGCAGAAAATTTTGCCAAAGGATTGCCTTTTCAAACTCAGTTTCAGTTCTGCAGAGTCTTGTATTGAAACTCTACTAATCATATGTAACATCCATTGTTAGTTGCAGCTATGAAGGAACATCAGAAGAACATGAGGAAATGTATGTTTTATCACTAAACAACAGAATCAAGCTCAGCCTTGGCTTCATTTCAGATTTGAAACTAAAACACTTTCCCATATATTTGCTCAAAATCAAAACTAATAAAGCTCTTGGGGTGTCCTGAGTTGGAAAAAAGTTGGAGAGGGACTTTTTTCAAGGCTGTGTAATGGTAGGGGTAAAGGAGAATGGCTTTAAACTGAATGAGGGCAGGTTTAAATTAGATATTAAGAAGAAATTCTTTACCGTGAGGGTGGTGCGGCATTGGAAGAGGTTTCCCAGAGAAGCTGGAATGCTCCATCCGTGGAAATGCTCAAGGCCAGGAAAGATGGAGCTTTGAGCAATGTGGTGTAGTGAAAGCTGTCCCTACCCATGGCAGGGGAGTTTGAACTAAGTGACCTTCAAGATCCTTTCCAACCCAAACCATTCTATGATTCTATGACTCCTTAGAAGTTATGCATCATACTTGCCATATTGAAAGAGTAATTTGTACAGATTTTTCAGAGTATTGCTCTGAAACTTCCCTGAACATCTATCAGCTTATTTTATTTGAGATGTCTTGAAAATTACCTCATTCTTCTAGGTACTACATTGCTACATGCTCTGTAGGTTCCTTCTACACATATTCATAAATATTATGGTGTGGATATATATATATTATATAGAATTATTCACATGTAAATGCATTTACTCCTAAGGCCTGAGCTATGTCCAGCTGAATACCTTCCTTTCACTGAAAATTGTTGAAATGACTTTGAACTTTAGAGCTGGTCACCAGTGCCTGATGCAGCTCCCTCTGAAGTCAGTGTGGGAGACTATTGATTTCAGGGAGAGATAGTTTTGCTCTTCAAAGTAAATTTTTCTGACAGGTCCCTGAAGATATTAAGGACAGCAAAACTTCTTTGAGGCTCTTCACACTGAATGTCACAGGTATCTAAGAACAAGGCTGTTTAATAATTTTATTGTAAATTATAAGCCAAATAATTATTATGTGGCCTCTAATACAGTTAAACCTTTTTTTTCTCCAAAATTTGAGCCATTGACTCTGTGATCATTAGGATTTTATAAACATAATACTCTTAGGCTAGTTTTTATAAACAATAAACTTTCAATAGGCAAAATTGCCAGTCTGTCAGCAAGACTAATTATGGTTTAAATTTTGTCCTGTTCACAGAGACATATAAATTCTCTCTTTCAATATAACATCTTTTACATAGTATTCCTAGTTGTTGCTGTGCAGAGTTCTGTTGCTGTCTCTTTGAAATGCCTCTCATTTATACATTTAATCTGTTTTTCAAGATTTTAACACTTGGCTGTGTATACATTCACAGCCGTGAAAAATTTCCCCTCTAAGACTCAGACAGAGCCCTTTTTCCCATCAATGTTTCACAGGAGTCTATATGGTTGTCCTTAATTTGAAAGAGTGTAGAAGAAGGAACTTATGGAATCCAGACATTTACCCATATTCCTGCAATCTTCAGCAGGCATCTCAGTAATTTCAATTGGGAGATACTCCAGGAGAAGACACAGAGACAGAAATTCCAAGTGGTTGCTCCCTGCCAGCATTGCAATTTACTAGGATTGAACAGGTTTGGTACTTCTGAAGATGGAGAAGGGAACCTTTTCGCATTTTTCCTACCTTTACCTTTCCAACTGTGAGAAAAGAGCTGCTGCACGTGAGCAGTATGTGCAGTAATGAAACACAGGACGAAGAGTTTGTAATGGGCAGTCTGTGAGTCCTCTTCCTGTGATGGCTGGGAAGATATGTAATTGATACAACACTGTGAAGGAAAATTCTCCTTACTTTCCTCAAGCATTTATAAGTGGTAGCAAGACCAGTAAGAGCAGCCACAGGCTAACTCTGCCTTACCCTCCCAGGTCCCTGCCTTGTCCTGCCAGGCTTGTCACCATCTGGCTGTGTGTGAAACAGAGCCTGGCACCAGGAGTCCTTGAGTCTGACATGGGGTTTAAGTGTGGAATAGCAGCTAAGGACATAAAAGTTGGGGCACAGGTTGTATGTAGAGGGTGCACAGCTATAAACAGCTCCATGACATACAGTTGCTGGCTGTTGAAGAAGAGCAACCTTGAGTGCTGAAAAGAAATTGCTGTATACCAAAATATGTAAATATAAAAAGAAGAAAAGCAATGGCAAAACATGGAAACACCCAAGCTGATCATCCAGGTGCTATCTCTGCCACAGCCTAGAAAAATAACACCCTGTGATGTCACCCTGTGTTTTGCCTGGAGTGGAAGCCTAACCATCCAGAAATATAAGTGTCTAGCAAGAGCACCAGAACCTGAATTTAGGGAGAAGAGTGGGATCACCATCTGCTCTTCCTGTACGTCACCGAACTTGGCAGGAACCACATGCTACAGAGCAAGTGAGTGGGGAGGTTTGAGGATCTGCCCAAATTATATATATAAAGAATTAACATAAAATAATTACAGATCTATGGGTAGGCTCAGGACTTTGTTACTTGCCACTTAAGCACTTATATGAGACTAAGTGGCATAACAATCTATTAAAACAAAATTCCCTAATTATAATACCTATGCAAATTGTCCTGTCAAGATTTTAGTGGTAGAAAATTGAGACTGAGGTATGAGCAAATTTGAAAAAAGTGAAATTTATGACTGGAAAGCAATTGAGTAAAGAAAAAATGAAGGAGAGGACAGCTGTGATCAAAGGATCTAAACAGATTTCTAGACAGAAAACTGAATCCAGTATTTGGAACTATTCTCTGTATGTTAACTTGTATGCTTAAGTACACGTATGTGTACTTCAAATCCCTCCATGTTATAAACACTTGCTAGAATGGATGTGGGTATTCTGTGGAAAAATTAAATGTAGGTTGGGAGTCTGGAGTGTGCGAAAAAGATCCAGGCTAAATAGTCTGAAATCCAGATGTTGAAGAGTCAGGTCCCAGCACACGCCTCCCACAGTGTTGGCCCAAGACTTCACACCTTTCATTGTTTGCTTCTTGGGAAGGAAATCAGGTTGGAATGTTATCGGGAGAGGAATCTAGTGATCTACTTGATACCAGGACAGAATAGCTGTACCCTTTGGTTCAGACCCTGTCCAGCCTAAATCCTTAGGGAGAGCTATACTCAGTTATATTTATACCCTCAGTTTGTTCGGGCTAAGTTTTAAGATGCTTATCTAAAGAGATGGAGCCAGGTCCATACAATGGTTCAGAATTAAGCCACACTCTACACCTATCTCCTGCACATGCTTTAACTGCCTCCTGTTTTTTGTGAATAATTTTACCAAACTTTTGGCCTGGCCCAATGTCAACACTTACATAGCACTGACATACTCCAGTAATTGAACCATACCCCTACTGGTGAAGTAAAGCATCAGGTCTGTTGGTATAAGAAGGATAAAAATAAATTGCCCCTACTGTGAAACCTGGAAAAGGCATATGCAATGGCAGATACCCTGATAGTGAATATGTTTGGAAAATCAAAGGTGCACGAACCAAAATGCACATCAGCATCATTAACAAATAAATGTGTGCTGAAGTCAATGGGAGCAGCAGGAGAGCAGCACCTCTAGGAAAAAGAAAAAAAGGAATTTTCCATATGTTTCGAATTGGAGGCCAGTACATAAAAGAGTGGAATGTGAATCTTCCTAATGCTTAAAGAATACAGAAAGAGTGGAGCTTACTAATTATCTTTTAAATTGGCTAATATGTCACCTGATGAGTATGTGCCTCTGCTGGGCCATCTGGGAGTTTAGTAGCTGCATGAGGCATTAGGTTACATTACAAAACACGCAGGAATTCATTATCTGGGGCAATTCTCTTTCAGCCATCAAGCTATTCTCCCTACTTGAAGCCAATGAGTTTACTTTCCCATGAAACCTACTCTGTATTCACTCCCTAAAATAAGTACTAATTAGCTAAAGATAACAGTCAAATAAACCACTTTAATTGGGAAACAGAAATTGGCAGTTAAACATAAAAGTGTGTATGTAAATATGCTGATTATCTTCAGAGTTTGATAAAACATCTGTTTCCTCTGTAGAGTGCAGGTATTTCTTCCCAAACCATGAGAACACTGCTATTATCTCAATGTCTTAATTATATAAATTAAAAAGAAGTCCAATATAATAAACCCGACACCATTTTTTCCTATCTAAGAGATGCTGGGCTGAGTTTTGCCTTAATACACTCCTCTATGTACCTGTAGTTAAAAATGACCTTCTTCATGTTGTGAGGGAAAAGTGAAGATTTTCAAAGAGCAGATTAAAAAGGGTGAAAAAAATTGACATGAGTTTATTGAAAGTCTTCATACTTAGTTCCTTGATTTGAACTTTCTATTGTACCTTATGCATTTCAAATACTGATGCACTAGTTCAAACAGAGATTTGTGATCACATTAAGTTGCAAATTTCTGAATTATTCAAACAAACAAGGTAAATAATTTTGTGTCAAATTCTTCAGGACAATATATATGTCCTTCTGCAATGTCCCAATTCTGGGATCATTTTCTAATAGAAAAACCTTGTATCAGGACATTTTCAGCCACCTTGATTCCAATCTTACAAGGTCATTCACAGGAAAGCAGCAAGGTCATAGAGCAATTATCCTCTCTAGACTCCTTGTTTTTATTACCTTTAGTGTGGTTATTACCGAAATGCTCATCTGCATTCTGTGACAGAATTAACATATTACTGTAGATGACATCTACTTGGACTGATCTTAATCTCGTGGAGACTGATTTTTGAGGTTCTTGAGCATGCATTAAATTTTAATTTGCCCAGAATTGTCACAGCTAAACAGGTTTGCAGGACTGAAGCCATTCACAAAGCTAATGGTCGTGAATTTTTGCAAAAACTACATGGGATTAGCACAGAGCCTCTAGGTTTCCTGATGGGAAAAAAAGGTTATTTTATTGTTCAAAATATGAATTTTGTTTAATTGGTTGTTTTGAAAGGGGAAATCTGAAGCAAATAGTGAGACAAATAATGCAAAGTCATCACTGAAGTGTTACCTTAAAATGATGCCAAAAATTTGTTTGGAAAAGTACCATGGATTATGGCCCTGGGGAGAAGAGACATCTGAGCTGATTTGATTTTTAAGAAACACTTCTTCAATTTTCAAGCATGTTCCATCTCGACACAAAAGAAGTCAAGTAATGCTGGCAAGAGGTCTGCTAGATGAACAAGGAGATCCTGGTGGAACTTGGACATAAACCCAAAATTTATGTACAGAAAGTAGAAGCAGGGATGACAAAACCCAGGAGAAATGTAGAACCACTGTCTAAATGGGATGGGCGCTTTCCCTGGTTATATCAGCTCTGAGCTGGCCATGAGACCGGACGCTGAGGATGTGGAATGTTCCAAGAGTCCTTGGGTTAAGGTTTGGAAAGCCAAAGCCCATCTGAGGCTGAACATGGCTGTGAAAGGCAACAGAAAGGGTTCCTACAAGCGTATCATGTATCAGGTTGTAGTCAGAGATTTTTATTTTTGCATATTACTAATACAAGGAAACGGTCATTTATCATGAATGAAAGAAGAAACACTTACTCGATCTTCTTTTTCTCTCCCTTTATTTCCTCTCTTTAGCTTCTTTCTTTTTATGCTCAACAGCCAAGGCACATGCCTGATTTGGGGGAACATACATTTATACCAGCTTTCTCCTGGGCAAGGAAGGCAGAAGATTTTAGTCCAGTCTTCCTCCATTCTGCAGTGTCACCTGCCAGCAGATGCCATTGTATGGCAGAGACAAGGGAAAAATTGATTTCCATCAATTCTATGTGCAAATGTGAGCAGGTGGCAAGGCGTATTGAACAATTAAAATTGATTGCATGATTCTTAAAGACCTCTGTATGTAGGTCACTATAAACTTGAATCTGAGGTCAGAGGGCCAAATGTGTGTGCTCTAATTTGGAATTTAAAGTCTTTAGATTAACAGGAAAGTTTATTCTTCCCTAGCAGCGTGCTTACCTCAATCCTGTGGTGTCCTTATTAAATTCAATACTAGCTTTTATTTCCAAGTTCCTTTAACCTATCTTTATTTGCCTTATTCCAAAAAATAGCAATCCCCCTGCTAGTATAAACATAGTACAAGCATGGCAGCAAGAAGACAGCATAGAAACAACAGCTGGTGCAGACACAGTGTCTTTTACTATTATGGTTATTATTAACAAGTGCATAATTTCCTGCACCAGCTTTCACAGAAGCTGTGGTCCTTGGTCTACTCATTCACAATTGTCCCTAGAAAATCATCCATTAGAAACTGCAAAGCATTGAATATGAAATGCCTTGAGACATTTATGCTAGAATTCCAGTTTTCTAAGAGGTTAAAAATACTTGGAAACCCTCATGCCCTGCAGTGTATATTCTGTATTAAGGAGCCACTGCTGGAATGAATGCAGCTGTATTTTCAACTGGGTAAACAGTGTTCCATAGACTTGCACCATTATCTGGGGTTTACACTCCTGTTTCCAATTATGGGCATTTATTTTTCTCATTCCAGTGAGGGAAATGTATTCCCAACGTCAATGTCACAACAAGAGTTGACTGAAAAGTTCCAAAATATGGGATCAAAAAACTAAAAAAAAAAAAAAAAAAAAAAGAAATAGATTAAAAATGAATCTTCTGTTTTCGAGTCAGCTGAAGAACTGATGAAAACAAATATGAGATAATGCTTTAGCAGTCTGGACATCAATGATTAGGTAAGATACAACAGATATAAATTTTTCACAGCCTTTAACAGACTTAGTGATCCTTTTTGGTTTCTGGAGAAGGTATGGAGCAACATTTGATTGCAGCAGCAGGGCTCCTGCAGTCTGTAGCCGTAATCAAGAGAGAGGCCAACAATATGTTATTGCTAGAACTAATGTGAGTACAAAATTCTTACTGGCAGAATTAATCAGACTACCAGCAGATTTATCAACTCCATCTGCTACCTATTCCAATTTCAAATCATAGCACCTCTACACCAAGACATTTCCAGCTTTCTGCAGGCAAAGACAAATGCAACAAGAAGAAACTCTCTGTAATGATGGAGGACTTAATGAGAATGTGAATGTTCTGAACATCCTTGCGCAAAGTGCAGTCAGCTCACACATCTGAAAGCTCCCCCAGAGATAAAAGCCAAGCAGCAGACTTGACTCTGAAACTTAATCGTTATTGCTAGCAAAAGCTCCTCATGCAGCTGTGCCAAAATACATCAGCAGCACAATGTGGCAGCCCCAGGGTGAAAGGGTGCATATAATTTTCATCATTTTAGCAAGTGGTAAAAATGCTTGCTGAAGATGAGGACTTCAAGGCTCTAATCACCCTGCTGATGTTTGAACCCTCCTTCTTCATGGGTGTCTACAGGCTTTGGAGCAGGTTGCAAGAGCACAGAGAGGAGCAGCCTTTCTGCCAAGGCTGACCAGCTGGGCAGCTGTGAACGCCCTCCTTCCTTGAGTGGAAAACCTCATGAAGAGCTGTTTTTAATAGGTCTCAGCTTTTACTTGTGCCCAGGAACCCTTAGCATCACGCTTCATGTATGGACATAACACAGAGCCTATTAGTGATCTCCTCAGGGCCATGGGCACAGCATGAGCATTCACACTTATATTTTAGAGCAGACAGCCAGAGAAGATCACAAAGTACAGAGCTGGCAGGGAAACCTGTGTGCACCAAGCTGGCAGTGAGAGAATTTGATTTCCTTCATTGTGTAGTGTGGTGTTTACGTGTGTTGAAAGTTTGCTTTCCCCCCATCCTCCAGTTAAATGCATTTTCCTTGATGTTTGAATTGATTTTTGGACCCAGAAAGGTGAAGGGGTCTATTAAGCAGAAGTGTGCTGGCTGCAGGGCAGTGTGTTCTGGGGAACTGCCGGCACAGCATGGCAATTCATTTCTTTGCTACTCTGTTGTTTTGTCCTGAAAGCAAAGCCTAATTGAAGATAGTCAGTCTTTAATGAATAAAGCTCTCTGTAATTTCCAGCTGTGGCCATATAATCAGCGTTCATCTGCATGAAAAGGACTTTCTGTGCCCATATTTCATTTTGATGTGCATCTGTGCCTGTGTTTTGCCCTCCTGATTGGGTTGACAGTTTTCATCTCTATTAGTTCTGCATTTCACTTCTGCCTTCCTATTTGTGTTAGAAAACAGAAACAAAATCCCAGAAAGCCCCCAACAGATTATATTATCTAATAGCTTATTAGAGTGTTTCTCTGAACTTTATCATTCAAATTAATTAAATTCTGTTTGGTTTTGCTTACTATTTTCCAAATCATTTTGTTATAGTACCTCAGAATTTTTCTGCCGTGTTATTTTTGGTCACTCTCGCTCCACAGCACCACTGTGCCACTGCAACACACTTTTTAATTAGTTTCACCACAGTCATCAGCTTTGTGATTATCTCCGCATCTTGAACACCTGGTCTAACTTTAGAAATGACTTGCCATCTGGTCAAATACTGGGTAATTATAACAATTTAATGGCAGGATAAAATAGTGTTGGTTAAGAGACTTGATTGTTCCCTCCATTCCTTCCCCTCACGCAGTTTGGTTGCATTACTTCAAATTAAATTAAAATCCCATCATCAAGTTATCGCTCTTGGGTGGGTTTTTTTATCCCTCATTCACAATACTCATAAACATCTCCTGGAGTTAGTTTAGTTATAGACTCTCCAGACAGTATGTCTCTAAGAACAGTGCAAATTACTGCTTTAGATTCACTGATATGGTACTTATTCTATAACTTGCATTGCATATCAATAAATGAAGCAATAAATTGGTCTTGTCTGGAAACTTAATGCTTAGACAACTGCAGGGG
This sequence comes from Rhabdornis inornatus, assembly GCA_013397075.1. Taxonomy (NCBI): domain Eukaryota; kingdom Metazoa; phylum Chordata; class Aves; order Passeriformes; family Rhabdornithidae; genus Rhabdornis; species Rhabdornis inornatus. The sequence goes on from VWZS01009097.1 coordinate 835,087, forward strand.
AGCCATTTGTCAGGAACACACAAATGGAGTCTCACTAATGTTACAAAATGATTTTTTTTTCTGTAGAAGTAGTTTAATACTCCTGCATGCTACTCTTGGCAGCTGATATGCGTCACCAGATTATAAATAAGCTGATTGTTGTGAAAAAGTTAGTGGATCAGATAACGAACTTAATGCAGACTTGTCATTTTATGATCAGCTCATTTTATGACACTTGGGTGAATAAGGGTTTATTTTCCCATTAGATATTGGCTGACAAACTTATTTGAGAAGCAACTTCTCCAGTGTTTTTAGTATACTAAAAGAAGCTGGTTTGGAAAAGTAAATGGATGTGGTTCATATGACTTTCACATTATGCAAAGGAAAAAAACCACTCTAGTTTTTTTTTACATTTAATTCCTTTCAGTATTTTTAGTTTACTGAAGTATATTGTTGTAATTATTCAGATTTCATGATGATAATGATGCTAACAAAAGCAATAATGAAGTATCTTTCCATTGAGAAATGAATGAGAAGAACCCTTTTGTAACTTTTTTTTCAGGTACTACTGGCAAGAAAAAAAAAGCCTATTTAATTTTCTAGGGATTCTTTCTTGTATAAGTAACAAAGAGTATTGGATTGATTTTTCAACCAGGTCCCTGGGAAATTAAATACTTTTGTCATGTAATACTTCCTCCTAGCAAACACCAAGTTTAGTCTGTAACAGCACCACTTCTATGAAACAAAGAAAATATTGATGGTGGAAAATGGAAGGGGACATGGAATTATATCTGGAAAGCCAATGATAATCAACAATATTGTCCATGTATCAAATAAAAATTCCCTTATTACATCCAACATATGTAGGATGTGACGGGGGAACCTGAAACTTCATCCTTATCCACTGGAGAGGAGACTACCGTGCCCCTATTTCATTTTACATTGCCCACTCTACTCTTTAGCTTCACAGCACAAGGACTTCTAATCTCAGGAACATTGGCTCCAGGTCCTGGATGTGGTCCTCTCTTTGTCAAAGATATATTTTTATTCAAATTCTTAACACCTAACAGCAATTAGGCCAAAGTACCACCAGATAGGAGACACCCATATGAGATCTGGTGCATGCAAGAGCTGGTGAGACAACATCAGTCTCTCCATGAGTCTAATGCACATTTCCCTGCTCACCTGCGGGTGACAAATTAGCACTCTCCAGAGCTTTAGGGATTCTATCTGTGAAAGTAAAAACCCTTGAAAACATGAAAGAACCAACTGGTAACAAAAACAAAAACCCAAAAAAGGCCAAAAAAAAGCAAAAAAAAAGACCAAGTATACACGTATATAATGAATACAACCCTGACTTTCCATGTGAGCAAAATTATTTTTGTGATAAATTGTATAATCAATCAAAAGCCAAACCATTCTTTAATCAGAAAATTCAGAGCAACAGGGGTTCTGGCTAGTCTTTTCATCAGGACCTCACCACTGCTACCAATTCTCCTAGGTAAATTTAAGTCTTAAGTCTGCAATAATTTCCCATTGGGTAAGATCTTGCACGGTACCACGCTGGTGTCTGACTGCAGAATTCGATCATGGCAATGCAGTACACTGTGGTCCCATGTTCCTCCTGTTACAATCCTGAATGACAAATGTCTAAATCTTCACCCCATAAATGACTTACGTTATCTACAAAGTCTGAGGAACAAAACCTCAAGGTTGAAGCAAAGTAATTGTTGTTGGCTTGCATGAACATGTAGTAGCAAGATTTTTTTATAGTTTTTAAATTATACATTTACTTCATAAGTAAAACACTCTCTCCTGTAAAATGATAAAAGATGGGAATTAGGTTGTCTCATTTGTGTGTGTGACATTTTAAATACGGCATGAAGCAGCAGGGAGTTCTTCCCACTGTCACTGTATGTTTTCAGGTGGCATCAGGGATGAGCTGCAGAAAGGAGCAATGCTCCCTTCCACACACATTTGTCTTGCTCCACAGGCCCACTTCTTTCTTCTCACTTGTGTCCTCAGCTAGTGTGGTTGTGCTGGCTAAAAAGCACATCTCAGCAGCCAGCCAGCTCTGGATTAAAATTCACTGAACCGAGAGCGGGTCCTTACTCTGGTGCCCTGTCCTTGTTCTTGCTGAAGGGTGAGAGAGTGTGAGGGCAGAGAGCTGGGAGAGAGGAAGGGGCTCCCTCTGGTTGCTCAGCTGGCTGGTACTGGTTGGTCTCAGTACACACAGCCACCAGGGAGCATTCAGAAGTCACTTGTATCTCCACCTTGGCTAAGCATGCCTCAGCTCTGTGACTATGCAGGGATCTTCGCCTTCATGGAGGTGCCCCTCTAAAGCAAATTGTTTCCATGCACACATCAACTCACCAGGACACCTTTGGTATACAAAGGGAATGAAAATTGAGACTTCTAGAAATCAAAGCAAAAGTCCCACTTACTGCAACAGGGGCCAGATGTCACTTGGGAATAGAATAAAAATACAAAAGAGAGGTTGATTTGTCTCAAAATGAAATAAATTCAGGGTATGAACCAGGTGAACAGAGGTGGTCTTAATGCTAAAGAAAGTAACTGCTGTGATGAAACTTAGAGAAATACTTCTATTCATAACCCTATGGAAACTCCAGTCCTATCAATATGTGTATGTATGAATAAACTTATTTCCCACGTCTTTTATTTTATAACAGCTATATTGTACTGTTCCAAGCTCACAAATATGAAGCCACTAAATCTAATTTAAGCTTAAAAAAAAAAAAGTGATATAGGTTTTGAGCTTTATAGGGTTGATCACATTGTTTCTCGTGAAACATGAGGCATTCCTAGCAGAGGAGAGTTTAAGACCAGTTGGTTGATCTACAGATGTATCCACCAAAAGAACTAAGGAAATTTTCAAAACTGCAGGCAGTCCAAACTAGTAAAATAAGCCATATTTAAAACATACATCAGCTTGTAATTCCAACTTTGTGCCTTGACATCATTAAAGGTGTTTTGGCTGATCTTCACTGAAACTAATAGGAGAAACAGAAAATAAAAAAAACAGACTTTATTCTGCATTTCCTTCCCCATAGGTGCTGCAACAAACATCAACAGAGAGGACTGACCTTAAAGCGTACTCTTTTAATTTTCTGTAATGAAAAGATGATGGAAAAGTGAGAAATAAAAATGTGGGGGAGGGAGCTGAGTCATGTGGCTTAGGCTCTGGATGTGATACTGAGATAGCAGCAGCCAAAAGGTGAAATACCCATTCTGCCATTGGCTGCATCATGTCAGTTCCTAGGGGAACTTGGACATGAAGCACTGAAGAGGGCACCATGTTCATGCAATTCCTTACATAAGTTACTTTTCTTTAAGTGTCATCATTTTAGAGAGTGGATCAAATTAATTTTACTCTCTCTCCTTTGCTCCTCTGCTAATACACCTTTTTTCTTATGCTGCCAATATGATGGCAGGTTGGCCTGGGCTGCAAACAGGGCACTCAGGACCTCAAGGTGAGAGGATGAGCCAAGTGAACTCAAAGAATAAATTAATTACTTCAAAGACAGCAGCAGATTCAAAGCTCCAGGTGAAGTCTACCACTCCTGGAAGAAAGACAGAGGGACAGTGTCAGTGTGCTTTATTCCATGTGTCTCTGGAAAACAAAGAAATAATCAATCAGAGAAATAAAACCTCCCACCTATAATTCTTACAGACTAGTGCTGTATATAGCCTTAGCCAAGCTCCAGGGAAATGCTGTTAATCTTGATGTTCCTGGTGCAGACTCAATGACTATACAATGAATATAAAGGAAGACTTTCTTGAATCAAACATTATCCCCCAAAAAAGCGTGTTTTTTTTTTTTTTTNTGTTATCAGAACAGGTTCTATTAGTGATCCATCTAGCCTGATATTATTTCTCAGAAAATGGTGAATATTCCCAATAAATGGGCAATAAATCCTTGTTAACATTTTGTGATAACCTATTAATTCCCTTTCACTAGTATTAGTCCTATGCCTCAGTATGGGAGGATTTATAGTTTTCTAGTGAAATTTCTAACTGCTATGGCAGTGCCACTAGATAATACTGTTGCATGGTTTCTTGATATTTTAGTGAAAATTAAATAGTTCAGAAAATGCTGCATGATTACAAATTTTATGGTGAAATGATACACAACAGATGACATTTTCTGTCTGTCCTGCTGTCTGTATCTGTGTCTGTAGGAAAATCTTGAATCTGAACAGCTTCCCAGGGACCAGGATTTCCCAGCTATATTGACAGTCCTACAAGTTTTCTTTCCTGTGACTTGTTTTGTGAAATTCATGTGTGAATACAAACAGACCAATCTGGACTGTACCATGTACTCCATGCCACTGACTTTTCTTCTTGCTAAATCAATGTATTGTCCCCAAATTTTGCCATTTTTTGACCAGGTGAAGAGCATGTCAGAAGCATCTGAGAACACGGTGTCTGAATGAGGGTCTGAGTGTGTGAGTATCAGGACTCTTTTAGGGGCACCTAAGTCCAGTGGCTCAAGAATGTGGTTCATTGCCTTGAACCAATAATTAGTATAATAGCATGCCTGCTGAAGTGATGCTGGTGAAGGCTCAGGGGCCCCACCAGTCCCATACCTGAACTGGAATCATTGCAAGCTTTCCTTTGCTGCCTGCATGAGTTAGTGCCCACACCACAAGCTGTGTCTGAGAGAGGTGTTCTTGCCCTGCTGTTCACACCCCTGGCCAGACATGGTCTGTTGTGGCTGTCAGAAGCTACCAGGCATCCCTTGCTGGATGCTGAGTGACAGCCTCTTGCTGTTGCAGTCGTCCCACCTACAGCTGGCCAGAGCCCCACCAACTCCAGCAAGCATGTTTCCACAGAACAATGCTGTCTTTGTTGGGTATTAAGAGCATACGAACAGCTGCACTTCCATAGGAATATTGCCCACAAATAAAGCTTTGCCTGTATTTAGGCCCAAACAGAATCCCTCCTTCACACCCAATTTCAAGGGCTAAAGATTGAACACAGTATTTACATTTCATATACAGGCAAGATGTCTGGAACCCTTATAAAAACATAATTATTTTTATACTCTGTAGATGCAGAACCACAGGCTCATTATGCTAAAGTGATGCCAAATCAGAGACTAAAACCTACACCTGATTATGAAGCAATAATATTTTTTTGCTAAAAAATATTTGTGTTATATATGGTATTTCCATCATGTCTACAATAGCACCAGTGATCAATTATAAATCTTGCAAAGCTTACTTGTCTTACTTGTCAAGTGGTTTATTATGAAAAGGTCCCTAAAGACCATCAAGTGACATAAGTTATTCCACATTAAATGGAAAATTGATCTAGTGGCTAAAGAAACTAATGTAGAGATGTTTTCTGCACCAGGAATCTTGAATTTCCATCTTGCTACAGTTAGAAAAGAAATTTAGTTCACTTTATAACATAACTAAAGTAATTTCTAATAAAATATTGCAAAGAGGTAGTTTTTCCAAGCAAACAGAAGCTGAAGTAGCTTCTGGATGGACAACACCACACAGGGTATTTTGCTGGAGCAGCAAAGAGCAGCACTGCAGCACAGTCTGTGGCCTTTCCCTGCACCTCAGCAGAGGGGTGTACATGAGATAGCAGAGCTGAGGGAGCAGTCAAGCCTGCAGGGACTCTGGGAAGTGCAGTGTCCTGAATGAGCACCTGGAGCCCAGGTTTGGCCCAGACACTGCACCTCCCAGAGACTGGCTGCCTTAGGAATATGTAAAAGAGCTCAGGAGGGATGTTGTCTGATACCTAACTGCACAAAATCATTTCTGGTATAGCCATTGCCTCGGCCTTCCTCTATATTTTAGATAAACTTGTTCTCCTGGATGAACTGGGATATTTGAACAAAAAATTGATGAACAGGTATGAAGGCTTCACTGCTTTGGGTGGCTTAGCATTAATCAGGTGGAACCAAAGCAGCAAAGGGCAGTCAGATTGTAGACTGACCTGATCCTGACTGCATCACAACTGCTCTGCTGTGTGCTGCTTTTTGACCTCAGTCTTTCAACTAATAAATGCAAATAGGCTTTATTGTTGTCAGTATATTGACAGTACAAGGTATTAAAGTCTTTGCAGAGAGCAGAGCAGACTCAATAACATCAATTCTGCCATTGGTCATAGGGGAAATTTAACACCTCCTCTACCATAGTGTAGCAAAATGAAATAAAATTAAGAACATTTGCACGGCCAATTGGAAACCCAGGAAACTCCAAGCCTTGCCAAAAATCAAACAGTTACCCATTGCATATTCATGAGTCCAGCAGTTAGTCATTCAGCTCTAAAGGGTATGACAAAAATGGCTGGGATATTACAGGCAAAGATTCTCAGAATTTATTTATTTATTACTATACATATATGCATGGACTGAAATAGGATTTCAAGAGGAGTAAGTTATATTCCCATTGTTTTCTTCCTTTAGGAAAAAACTGCTTGTATATCCACATTTGACTGGACAGCATGACATATCAGGATATGCAGGTCCCCTTCAAGCAGTGGCAGGGGTGTCACAGGGAGGCTCTTGGCACAATGCACAAACATGAACTGTGTCTGGTCTTACTGCATATTTACTGTTCATTCCTTTGTGTCCCACACCTGTCAGCTCTGACCCCACACAGCAATCCTGTTGCAGCCCAAGTGGCATCTTCTGAGTGTTGCTTTGGAATAAGGGCAGCCCAGGACCTCAGTCCTGGTGGATCAACTCTTAGGATGACCCTGAACATGTTACTGATATCCCCCAGTTGCTGTTGTCCTGGAAGAAGTCCTGTTTTCCTGGTGAGTCATCTGAGTAAGGAGCTGGCCATCAGCAGCTTCCAGATGAGTGTTTAAAACCTCCCCGAACAGCAGTGCTTCCTCCTCATTCAAGAGCAGCATTGATATCCCCTATAACTACCATTCAGAGAGCACAGTGTACATACAGAAATGCAGAGTGGAATATGTGCTTGAGAGTTAATCGAGTACCATATAATGCTTACGGGGCTTATTCTTAGTTCTTCAAAGCAAAACTCAGAGAAGATACCAAGTCCATCCCTCATGGAAAGAGTTATGCCTCTTTCTACAGTGAGAAAAATGCAAAAGCTCTGAAACAATGTGGACAGGGACAATCAGCCACCTTCATTGAGAGCCTCCTTTTCTGGAGGAGGCAGCAAAACAAGGTCCAGAGGGCAAATGTAGAAACCCTAGGAAAGTCCCAGACAGCTCAGAAACCACCACTTACATGTTAGTATGACATCACATTCTCCTGTGCAGTGAATTCTACATTTGTAAAGGAGATATAGAAACAGCAAGTGAGGAAAATGAATGGGGAAATTTAATCTAGCAGTATTTCACTCCCACTTAGGAGGCTTGCAGATTACTACACTGAGCTCATTAAAAACAGGGTGAGGAATCAAGGAGCATGAGAGCTGGACTTCAGTGTAAAGTAGAGCTGCTTATTTATTTCTCTCTGTATCACTCTACCTCCTAAGATATTATGTTGGAGTCTATAAGTCAAAAGTCTCTCTGAATTCTTCAGAAAGAAATCAAAATGCAAGAATTTAATTAAAACCTTTGAATGAATTAAAGTATATTAAGCCACTCACACATAAAGTAGAGGTGTAAGTTTAAGTTTTAAAATAAGTGAGCAAGTAAGTAAAAAAGTAAGAATAAGTTTTAAATACTTTTAAAGAGTAAAAGTCTCAAATACCAGAGTAGAAGTGCAAGTTCTAGTAAAGATTAAAAAATATAGTCCTGAATACTAGTGTTTCTGTAGAGGCTCCAAGAACATAGTTTTAAACATAATAAAACTATAGTAAAAATATTACTTACATTTTTCAAATAAAACAAGATAAACCATATACATAGTTTATATGTAATCTAGCATGCTAAGGAACAAGAATTCTAATAAGTTAAAAAGTAATATTTCAAGTTTGTGTCTTTAGCTTGTTGAGAAGTTTGTATATAAAAATCTATGCGTTAGGAAGAGCTGTGTGCTTTTTTCCTTTTTACCTTCTTACTTTTGCCTTTTTGCTTTTGCTCTCCTCACCACCATCATCATCACCCCCCCAAAAAAATAAAAGCTGCCACAACAACATCGGCCCTGCCAGGACCATCAAATGCAGCTTCTGCTTCTATTTAAAACTCTAAACCAAAACTTTAACATAGACTTTAACACTTGTGACTCTTTGCCTTTCAAGACTGATGTGCCTTTGCAATAAAGAACTTTATAGCAACTATTAGCTGCTTGGCTCTTTAAAGAAAATCACTGCAACCCAACAAATGGTGCCCAGAGCACCAGAAAAATAATCTACAATAATACATGAGCAGGTTAAAGGCTTAGATTTTGAAAAAAAGGATCTACATGATGCAAACATGGCACCTTTTTCATCTGAATGTCATTTTTGCTGACGAGATTGCCAAAGGCTGTAGATGGCCTGGGCAGGCTTTTGCAAAAGAAAAGAATATTCACACTAGGGGCTGGGAACCCACACTTTATCCAAACCCTGCAAACCAGATACTGTCAAAAAGCAAGTGGGAAGTTGTCTCCCTCCTTTTCCATGTTAAGAGGTTCCTAGCAGATTATTTGATAATAGCTGCTTTGATATGATAAATGCTTTCTGCCTGAAAAAGTGACACTTCTCTAAAGTGTGTACAGCCATGCATTGTCATGGTAAGTTAACTTTTCGAGTAATTGCTCTCTTTGTAAGAGGTCATTCTACATGTTTTTTAATAGATTTAGCTGAAACTATAAAAAAAAGCAACTGTGTTAATTTTAAATAAAGCAACTTCTGTGGTTTATGAAGTTTTATTACTTTCTTTGATATGCAGATTTGTATTAGCTAAGTATGAAATAAAAGACCATGGTGGCTGCACATGAGAGATAAGTAGGAACATTCACATATTCATGCTTCAGCTCTCTTTTTGGGGTAAGTTTTGTATTTACATTACTATGGACGCTGTCTGGGGGTGGGATTGTCACCTGTGTTTTAAGGCACAGCAAGAGAAGCATGTTAAAGGATTACTTTACTTCTCTTAATTTCTTTCTTAGCTTTGCTTTTTAGACAAACAGGCAAGAACCTCTTCTCAAAGTAGATAGTTTTAAGAGAGAAAATGTGAGGCTTTGCAGGGCATTGCCTTACTTATAATAGTTTTGTCTTTTGATTTTAGAAATACCTATACCTGAGTTCTTGTTACCTCCTCAGCTCAGTCCATTTCTTGATAGTATTTCACACAAGAGGGCATGATAATATTTTAGGTAATATACATCAGATAAACATATATGTTGGTAGGACCTGAGCATAAAACATCCTTTGGTCCTTTCAACTACCCCAAATTACTTTATATTTTGTGTACCTAATCAGAATACACAATGACAACAGTGACATTTTACACCCACTTGGTTTAAGAGTAACTAAACATGCAATACTCAGGGCAATGAAGAGTGAAAGCCCTAATTTTAACCTCATTCAGTTAGTACTTTAGATCCAAGCAATCCATTTCCCAGCCTATGCAATTAACTTTGCTCTCATACATTAGCAGAACAGAGTAGCACAAGAATGCATAAATAAAAAAAATCTATTTTCCCTTGACTTTTAAACAAAGACACCTCGAGTCTTGTCCTTCAAATCTCATTGATTATAATTACTGAGAAGACCTTAAAATTGAAGGTGCTGATTCTTAAATGTTCTTACATCCAAGAGTCATGCTATGTAAATGTCTTCCTCCTCTTCAATTTTTTTTCCTCAAGAAAAATCCCAGAAAAATCTTAAACGAAGCATTTGAAAATTTTACTGACCCAATAAAGGAACCTATTCTAATAACCATATTAGCATGCTCCTAAATGGCATTGGGTGTAAGCAGGAACTGTAAAGTTTATGCATTCCATTCAGCTGTTCTCTCTTTTTCTTCCATTAAACTGCATTTACAGAGGGATCAAGAGATACCACAGAAAACCTTTTAATTAATTTCCAACATAATAACCTCTTGAAAGCAGACCTGGTCCTAATTTTTAGAAATGCCCCAGAAATCTACCTTATTGCCACAACATATTTTTGTAACCTATATATCTAAGGAACCCAAACTAAATCCACTTACTGCTCTAAACACAAAGTCTCATTTATGTCCTGTGGAAGAGAGACAGCCTATAAAAAAGAGGATACATCTAAATGACAACTGAAGCAACTCAACATAATGTTGCTCTTGGGCTTATAGCTCTCTATAGCAGAAGCAGGCAAGGTTCCAGCCTTCTCTAACCTCCCTCCCCATGCCTGCCTAGTGACCCACCATGCCAAAACACTGACTGAGCCACGAGATCTTCATCTGTGGCAACTGCACTGACACTGTGACAATTTCATTTCACATTTGCATAGAGGATGTCAGAAACCTAGAAGCAACTCTTATGGCAAAGTCTTATTCCAGTAAAACCTTTGTTGTAAGAACTTATTTCTCTGCAGAACCATAATTTCTTAGCTATTATTTCTTTCATGCTTAACCATAGCTTTACAGTAAACAAAAGGGTATTTTAAACAACATCAAAAACCCCCAAAATGGAACCAGAAAACACACACAACCACTCTGCATCTTTTACAACCAAAAAATGAGCAAGTTGAGCTGGAAGTTTACTGCCATTACTTAGCTACAACTGATCACTGAAATACAACAGTAACTTGTGTAAATACTGAGGCAGACTTACACACCACGAAAGTGCAGCTCTTTTTTCATGAAATATTCTGATACCATGACTGAACCCCAGTGAATGCAAATGTGCTTTCCAAATTGTTTGGGAACAGGGACTAAGAAATTTGGCTACTCACACAAAAAGCCTTTGTGGCAGGAAAGATGTGAAGCAATGTGGGGCAGACTTTCTATGTTGAGGAGGAAAGTTCATTAAACATTTGAGGACTGATAAATGAGACAGACAAAAGGATGTGTAAATATGAAAGAGATATGGATGATCCTCTAAAGAATGAGATTTTGGGAGAGGAGAAGGCTGAAGCATCAGATATCTTTTAAAAATATAATTTCAAGATCTTTAAAAAAAGCTCCTAAGTCTTTTTTTTGTCACTAAGCTCAGAGGAGCAGATCAGATGTCTCATATCTGAACACTTATTCCAGATAGCAGAAATGGTAAAATTTAATGAAAATGTCTTATTGAAAATGTCTTATTAAAAATGTCTCGCATGGCAAACTATAAAATTAAGACTGTATTGTATTTATCTCATGTATAGAATATTTAGATTAAGCTATTTATCAGTAGCTTCTTGCGGATAAGCATATTTTAGGAGCCTGAAGTTTTTTTGTAATTACTTGCATGCACACTGGTTCCCCTCTAATGAAAATAGGAAATACAATGAGCATGGATGAATACATTGCTACCAGTATGGGAATAAAAAGCCAATTTACTTTTGTTGGAATTCACATCTAATAGGTTAAAATAATTACTGTGTTATTTTTCCAGTGTTGCATGTGCCTCTTCAAGTATTCCCCCCACTCTTGTTTCACTCTTTATGTAGAGTGCTGATAGTATCCTTCCATCTCGTGTCTGTGAAACAAATCTTCCTCGCCCAGGCTGACTTGTTACTGTTATCCTGAAGCTGTAGCTGACAGCTCACTGCTAGTCAATATCTGAATATTCTGAAAGACCAATATTCTGCCAGTTCCAGAAATGACTTGCTCAAAAACCTGATGTTTCCTGTGCTGCTTCACTAGAGCCATGGCAGCAGAAGTGTCTACCTGTGTGTGGCTATGAACAGCCAGTATCTCATTAGGTTGATTAAGCAAATGATCACCTCATTTCTCATGGGGAAATTGCATTTGACTAAATCCTTGTCTTGGGCTCAGCTTTCTTCCCTGAGGAAAAAGTCACATAACCTTTGTGTGCCTATTACCATATTCCCTTCTCAGTGATTCTGGATAACTCAACGAGTCAAGTACAGTGTATTTGGCCCACATGCATCTCAAAACACCAAAAACCAGAACCATATCAAATCACATGGCAAAATATGTGCTAGAAATGCCCAAGACTAGGAAAGCAGTGAGGCTTACATTTTGTAACTCAAGTTCAGTACCAGACATGGTGAGCTGAAGCAACACAATATTATGAAATTCATAACAAATTTGTATGCATATGAAAAGGCAATAGCTTTCTGTCATGCTGCTGTGAGAAAGTATGATAGAATTATTTGAAACAAATACTTGAGGTCACAGTAAAGAAGCTGTGTAGTGACCTCTGTAATAGCTTATGTCACTCTAGATTGTTAAATATAATATTTATAAATATTATAAAGAGGCAACTTTACTGCATACTCCCTCACTATAACTTATGGGAATGATGACTCTCCTCATTATAATAATACGTAATACCATTGCCTTCGTGCTTCACATAAGGACAGGAACCATAGGATGGATCCATTCACTGCCAGAGTCTGCTGTGCTCAGTTGGTAGAGAGTGACACAATTGTATATTGTCACTCTGGGGCAAATGCAAAGAAGGTGCTCCATGGCAGGAGGTGGGGAGGAGGAAGGGCAGGCAGGGAGCAGGAGGAGGAAAGGTAACCCTTTGGAGATCCAAAAGTTCCACCAGACTCCATGCTGGTTCTCCTCTGAAGGTTGAAATTTGCAGCAGAGCACTGAAGTTTGCTGAGTGCTGAGTCCCCAGGTCCTGCAGCAATTTACTTCACTGGAGGTGGCAGAGGAGCCTTGCTTGCTTTCAAACATAAATATATTGCAGGTGTCATTCCAGCTGAAGGAAAGAGTAATAGTTGATAAGAAAGGCATTCCAATCCTTCTCAAGGCACAAGTGTGCACAGCCCACTGCATCCTGCAACATCTTCAGGCAGCCATCAGGAAGCAAAGCTTGGAAGCTGCCAAAACTGGTGAGTCATTGTTTTTAGCTAAACTTTGGCATGGTTGGAGCCTATAGAGGGTTTTTCAGGGAATAACTGCTAATGGCATTTATTACCAGCATTATTAGTAATTTACCCACTGTTAATCAGGGCAGCCAGTTAAGAACTTCTCAATCATTCTGAGTTCTCACTTTGTCAGTTGACTAAAATATTTTGTGCTACCATTAGTCACAAAGCTTTAGAAGACAGCTTGTAAATTTAGACAGAGCCTGGGATCTTGAAAATTTGCACCCTGCTTGTGTCTAATTTATTGTCACTATTTATATTTGTGCCAAGACTTGGGCTTTCCCACTGATCAAGATTTAAAATACATAGCATAGTCATAAAATGTTCTCCTGGAGTGGGCCATCCAATTACTAGTAGAGAATCATGTTCTGCTTAGTGGACATATTAGTGGTACTTTCAGTACAGGAGAGAGTAGATCTTCCTATCTGCAAACCTATCCGGTAGGTTTTGCTGGGGTCATTTAACTTGCTACCTGTAGGACTTACTGAAATTCTTATCTGTGTCTGTGTTCACTGAACTGCAGGACATATTTGCAGGTATGGTGGTGTTGGAGCCTGGTTCAGGACACATGAATGGGCTGTCATCAAGAGAGGGGTCTAGTCCCCCACCTCCCCTGTGGAAGATCCAGTTCTTTCACTTGAACAGAAACAGCAAAAACATCCTTCTGTGTGTCAAGTTATAATATCAGGGATAATTAGTCTTTGCTGAAAAACAGGAGAAAAGGGAAAAATAATGAAAAGCAAAATAATCTCAAGTTAGAACCTCTTTATGGTGTCAGAAAGGGCAGTCTAGCTAGTGATGCATTTGTATAAGGGATGCCCAAAGGGGGGAACAAAGAGGACAGGGGTGCCTTTGTTAACATACCAACCAGTTCTTTATTAATTCATGCCAGAAGCAGAGTCTGTGCTCCCTCCACAAAGTTCTTGTAACAAAAAGCATTTTAGAAGCTAAATGTTTTCTGGAAATCAATTTAAGATGGCCACTCTGCTTAATCAGCATGAAGTTCAGTTCTGCATCAGATTACTAAAGCATACCATTACCCCCAAGGGCTTAAAATTCCTGTAGTTTCATATCAGTCATTTTGCCATGAGCACTGCAATTCCCATAACATGATCCAGGTCTTGGAAATAAGGATAGGAACACTTAAAGTATCAACATTAACTTGTCTGACACAGGCTACACTGATAAAATATATATTTCCAGATGTTTGGCTTCAGAGCATTATTCAAACTGACATATTGCAAAGATTTATCTTTATCCAGCCTACATGATAAAACCTGGTCAGACACAACAAAAATTGAAATATTTTCTCTTTAAATAAAATTCTTTATTGCTTAAATAAAATTGTTGAAACCTACAAGTGGAAGTCTGTCCAATTTTGATAGTGATTTACCCACCCCCTGGGTGGTTAGCCAGAAGTGTGTCAGAGGGGAGGGTGGTAACTGGAGGAGCCCTAGATGCCAGTGCCCATGGCCTTGGAAGGACTCAGAGGAGGTCAGCTAAGCGAGGTGCTGTTCCCAAAGCTACGCGAGGTACAGTACTTTCCTCTCCAGACTTTTTTAATCTTTAAATTGCAAAGCTTTTTGTTCAAGTGGGAATAAAACCAAAATATGCATTTCTTCCTAAAAATGAAGTTATTCTCAGCTCAAGTCTAAACATATACATTCCTGCTCTGTCTGTCTGTAGGTAGGTAAGAATTACTGCATTTGAATAGCTGAAATGGTCTCAGGATATGTGGGAGTGCAGGGCTGTAGGGAGATGTAATAACTTTGCTTAGATCAGTGAACCAGGCTGGGCAATACAAATACATTTCAGGCACAATCCTTTCCACAGATATGAAACACAAGTGTGTCTTGGGCTCTGCCTAATAAACTATTTATATCTTTTAATCTAAAAAATCTATTTCCTTATAGCTCCGTGTCCTTCCATGAAATATTCGTGGGTGCCTTTGGTAAGAAGAAATGCTAAAATAGTCCTTGTGTATATCTGGGGTCAGATCCTGGGTAATTTCCCAAAAAGAAACGGGTAGAGAGTGCTCTGTTCTGAATTCGCATGCTGTGGCATTGAAATTATTTCCTTTCAGAAGTTCAAATGTGAATTTAAGGAACTGCCAGTGACAGTGGATGTCCTCTTTCAGGGTTACAGTGGTTTTACACTGGCCTGACTTGGTTTTGGCATATTCTTTAACATCTTGATACATGCTGGAAAGGCCTTTTGGCCTGCCCCTGTTAGTGTCTCTCCTGACCCCATGAGAGCAGGTCATGTACTGATGTACAGTCTGGGGGGTCCTTGACCCGCTGGAAAGGCTGAGAAACGTGCTGGGGATGCAGAGGTTGAGGTATTCGGTTAAGGTGTTCCACTACCCTGGTTTGTAAATTCCTGCAAATCCTTAGGGAAGGAATGCTTTGCTGTCAGCCAAAATTGCTCTTAATTTAAGCCATGTTAAGGTAGAATGGTGGGGGAGAGTGTGGAAAGGGTGGATTTATTTAGCAAAATTGACAACACAGCTGCCAATGTTTATAAAAGACATCAGTCAAGAAATGAAAGAAAGAACTTGCTTACTCTATTTAATTTAAACCAAGGGTTTTTCCTCACCTTTCTGCTCCCTGATTTGCTGTAGACATTCCTAGGTCTACCTGCTTAGAGATTTTGTCTCTGCATTTTTTCTGTCTCAGATGGCATTCACCACAGAGAAAAGTACTTCCTGATACGACAATTTTGCTTTCCTAGCTAATCCTACTTTCAGATTCCACAAAATTAATATTTTTCTTCAGAATACGTCTCCCTTCTTCTGCAAAAGATATAGTCTAGCTGGTCCTTTTTTAATTAAAATAAACAATGTTATTTTATAGTCAGTCTGCTAAAACACCTGTTATCTTCTTTCCTTGATTTTAATTAACCCTTGTGTGACACTGTTATCGATGTTATTAATGACCAAAGCAGAAGTTTCAGATGAAAGTTTGAGGGATCTGCCAGAGTTAGATAAGTAGCCAGGATAGTGAGAAACATAAGTGGCAGTAGAAGGAAACTCATATTGAAAGCACTTTTCATCCAGATTTTTCTTTTTTAAATTTGCTGTCTAAATAGAGAGGAAAAAATATGTCTTGAGGGACGAGGAAAACACTGGCCTCATGAGGAGAGGGAATATAAAAACAGATAATTAGAAGATATTGCATGTATCAGCGTTTGAAAACAGTCTGTGAGTCAGTGCTGCATTAACTGCATGTCTTATGCAGTTTTGGTCATTGTTGTCACTAAAAGGTAAAACTATAGTCCAGATGGAGTAATGAAGTGATTACTGGCATGAAAGGTTTCTATGTGATATTAGGAAGAAAGCTAAAAACCCATACTTTCAATACTTTTGTTCAGAAAAGAGAATATTTTAACAGATACTGCTTATGAAACCTTTTTTTTCTTTTTTCTTTTCCTGGCTAGCTACTGTTATGACTAGTCTAGAGAGGAAACGTATAAGGTGATATTAAACTGTCATCTAAAATGAATGGGAAGATATGTGTTGGATGCTGGAGATAAAATGAAAAAAAAATCAATTGGAAAAGGAAACATTTAAAAACTAACATTTAAAACCAGAGTACATAATTCAGTCCTGTAACCCCAAGATAAATATCACTCAAAAGAAACACTTTGCAGAAGGTTCGAAAGGATTAGACAAAGATAGGTGATCGAGATGAATATCATTCAGTTACACTTGTTAAAATCAAATTTATAAGGAAAAAAGCCATTTGTAGGCAAATAGCTCCCTGAAGTGAAAAAGAAACTTCCCTTTAGTTGTATCACAATGCAATAGCTCCTCACAGTTGGCTTTCACCTTTGTTTAAAGCCCTTGCCCTCAGCTGCTGGCAGGCACAGGATATTGATCAGTAATGACTGGTAGCTGAGGGCAGGATGGAGGTGACCTGCTCAGAGAGATTTCTTGCCCTTTTCCCTTGCATGCACCCTTTTCACCTTTTACTCCTCCCGCAGTTTTCATTTCATGTCCCCACATTTTCTACTTTCTATTTCTTCTACACTTCTGCTTTTATTTAACCTTTCTCTCAGCCTCACTCCAGGTAGCTGGACTTGTGTCAGCAATTCTCATCCCTACAACCTTCTCATGCTGTGTATTTGTCCTATTGACAGAATCATAACATGGTTGTGTCGAAAGGCACCTTAAAGACCATCTAGTTCCAATCTCCCTGCTACAGGCAGGGACACCTGCCACTAGTTCAGGTTGTTCAAAGCCCCGTCCAACCTGGTCTTGAACACTTCCAAGGAGTTAAACTGCATTACCTTGTAAGTGGATGTGGACTTCAAACGGGCGGGGACTGGCTTCTGATCAAAGCAGCCCATGACATCTCATCCAGGATTGTGATCTCTGTGCTAAGATGAGACACTGAAGATCACCCAGTCTATTCTAGACTCTTTCCCATGTGCATTGGTTTTGCACAGCCTGATTTTTGGTAGCAGGGGGGCCACAGAGATGGCTCCTGTGAGGAGCTGTTGGAAGCTTCCACCATGTCCAGCAGAGCCAACCTCTGATGTCTTTCAAGATGGACATGCTGCTGGCCAAAGCTGGGCCAATGAGAGAGGTTGATAACTCCTCTGTGATGACATATTTAAGAAGAAAATCAAAACAAAGTCACGCAGTTTCGCTTCTAGTTGGAGAAGAGGAGGAAGTGAGGACATGTGAGGGAAAACAACATGGAGACACCAAGGTCAGTGCAGAAGGAGAGGAGGAGCTGCTCCAGGTGCCAGAGCTGAGATTCCCCTGCAGGCTGTGGTGAGACCATGGGGAAGCAGCTGTGCCCCTGCGACCATGGGGATCCATGGGGGATGCAGAGATCCATCCACAGCCCATGGGATCCATGGGGATGCAGAGATCCACCCACAGCCCATGGGGATCCACGGGGGATGCAGAGATCCACCCACAGCCCATGGGGATCCATGGGGATGCAGAGATCCACCCACAGCCCATGGGGTAATTGCCCATGCTGGACCAGGTGATGTCTGGAGCAGGCTGTGATCCAGTGGGAGACGCAGTGGAGAGAGGGCCCTGCTTCCAGACTGGAGCAGCCTGTCCTTGGAGGACTGCACCCTGTGCAAGAGAGACCCACCCCACATCAGTTTTGGGAGCACTGTGTGCCCATGGGAGGGACTCACATTTGCAGCAGGTGCAGTTTGGCTGCTGCTCATGAGAGTGAGAGCTGCCTCCCATGGGAAGGACCCCATGGTCTCACAGGGGAAGGACTCCTCTACTGGAGGAGTGGAAGAAAATCTCAGTAATGAACTGACCCAAAACCCCCCAGGCCCTGTCTCCCTGTGTTGCTGGTGGGCAGGTGGGAGGGGCTGGGGGGAAAATGTGTTTTAAGGGCTTATCTTGCTTCTCATTATCCTCCTCTGATTCTGTTAGTAATAAATTCACTTTGCAACTCAAGTTGAGCCTGTTTTGCCCTTGACATGTTTTCTCCTGGTCCCTTATCTCAACGTGTGAACACTTTGTTGTTTTTTTATTTTTTTCTCTCCTCTGCCCAGCTGTGAGAAGGTAAGCGAGCAGCTCTTCTGTGTGCCTGGCGTTGGGCCAGTGTAAAACCACGACACCATGCATCCATGCCAGGCAGCCCACTCTGCATGGTGAAAGCATCCTTCCTAAGGAGGATTTGGTAACACCCAGCAAGCTTTACTCAGAGCACTGAATAAAAGATATTAAGATCTTTGCTGTAGCTGGATAAATAGATCAATAGATTGATTTTAGAAAAGTCCACCATTGCCTGACATAATTATTTTGCCATTTTGAGACTTTGGTATGTGCATCCTGTGAATGCTGAAAAGGAAACTAATCCAGTCAACACAGAGCAGTTTATTTTTCCCTTTATTTTGGCTATCTTCCTTGTACGTACAGGCACAACTTAGTAAAAATGTCCAAGCAGCTAGATGTCAGGAACACCTGGTCAGGATGGCTTCCTTTCACTGTTCAACTGTACGAAGCAAAGCAAAACACGAAGAGTCCCCAGGCAGGTGCAAAGGAGAGCCCCATTATTGCAAAAACCAGGCCTTTTAAAGCAGTTAGCCCATTATCAATTACATTCCATTCAAGTATAGCAAATATAATTCAACCAACCACCATAAACCATGATGTGAGCACATAATGGTTATATAACTTGTTTTAATACTTCCAGTTCAGCTGAGTCGCTTTCCCATAGCTCTTTACTGCTTAGCCAAAGTAGCAGGCCTGAGCCATGATTTTACATGGGTAACAAGGCCCTTATTTTATAAGGCTTTATCTATATGCAACATTCAACTTCTGGTCTTAGAGAAAATTAGGACATTATGACTCTTCCATTTTCAGTTCATGTGGATCAAATGGATCCTCATCCATCATCATCCCCACAGAAAATGTGCAAAAACTACTTAAATGATCACTACATTCACTGCTTCCTGGTGTTTAAAAGGTGACTCAGCTGATGATGACAAACTCTGTTGTCTTTTCATGAACTGCCACTTAGTGGCCCAATAAAATTTCAGAAATATGTAGTCTTTTTCAAAAAGCAGCTCCCTTTATATTAATTTCATTTCCTTGATATTCAGCATGAAAGCAAAATCACAATTTTACTGCCATTTCCTCCCCAAAGGCAAAGCCTGTGAAAATCCACTGGAAGAGAGAGACTTGAGATAGTAGTCTCCTCTTTCACTGATGGCTTAGCTCATGTCATGGCTGAAGTAACTTGCAGCGTGTAGGAAATGGTGTTAGAGATGACAAGCCTCTCACTGATGTGTTAACAACTCTCTTTCACAGTGTGAGTGAATACAGTGGCCACACATCTGTGAGAGGAACAGACTCCAGCCATTATACTAAGAGAGCTGTGTGACTCCTCCTCTGAAGATTTATTTGTCTTCAGCCTCTGTTATGGTGAGGTCAGTCCAGATCCGTGGCTGCAGCTGAGCTGTGCTGGAAGCAGTGAGCACTGGCTCTGCTACCACCCTGCTGCACTTGAGAGTGTGATGGTTCAGACTGCACCACTGCTCGAATGCTGTCACCAGTTTCTTTCTCCTATTCTGGCACAACTGACAAGTATGAATGTGGCTGGAATAACAAGAAGGTTTTAAAAGACCACCAGAAATGGAGAGTGCACTAATAAACAGAAGCCTCATTACAGATATTAACCAGTATTCTTCCTTTTGATGTCACTAGGAGTGGGTTTGCCTACAGGCTATTTTTTCTTGAGGGCTCTGTTGGTTTTGTTTTGTTGTTTTTTTTTTTTTCCAATTAAAAACAAGCAGAAGGAAAGGAGAGATGTAGGCAAAATTAATTCCTTCTGCCTTCAAAGCAGGAACATTTCTTCTTTTAAATTCTTTGCAATTACCAGACAGTGTTATAGTGATGTGGAGGTGCATAGACAGTACCATATACAGCACATTCCATGCTGTAAACACTCCTAAACAACAATCAGACAGAGGCATGCAGCCACTTTTCTATTTGGTCCAATGAGCCAATTTACAAGAAGAGGATTTCTTCATCTAAAAGGTCTGAGATCTCAAATTATTAGCATAAATTTACTTTGTCCAGACTTGACAAGTTTTAAAGATTAAATAAAATCCAGGCAGTTTCCAGACAGGTAAGAAGGTAGATTCCTCCCCCACAGGAATTACAATCAAAGCATGGACAAATGGACAGATGCTAAGGAAGGGAAGCCAGGAGACATGAAGTTCAGCACAAATTCAAAAGGTGAATTAGGGAATTGCTTTTAACCCAATCATTTCCCAAACATATCAGAGTGATGTTCATTGTCTTGACAGCTTTTTTTGCCTGCCTTCCTTCTCCTCTTTTCCTTGATTTTTGTTGGCATCTCTTTCCTTTTCTTTGTCTAGTGCATATCTTATCCTGTATATGTGCAAGTATAGGTGTTTAAGACAATTGCTCAACCTTGAAAGGAATTCCTTTCTGCAATCACTGGCTGCCTAAGAAGGATTTTGCTCCAGCCCAATAATTGTCATTCACCTGTGACCTCTTTTTGGTAAACTCTTGGTTGTCTCATTATTACTTAAAAAGATGGTGCTTGGAATAAGAATGTGTTCCATTAAGCAGGCAAGTTGAAGCAAGTGTCTAACACCAGTGCCTATGAAGTTCATCAGAGGAATGCAGATTGATTTTCTTTAAATAGACCAGACAAAGGGTAGAGCATTAGGCTTGTCTAAACAATATGCAAGTCAGCATGGGGTTATGTGTTTTCAAGGAGAGCAAAAATGGATTCATTCCAACAGCAGAATATTGCACTGAGAATACCCTAAGTATGGGAATTTAATCTGAAACTTTAAAAGGCATAGTTTCCATTGGGTTTAAGAGGAAATATTCCCAACCTTCATGAACAGATACTCCTACTTTTAAAATCATGGCATTAGAACCTGAACACAGTTTATTTTTATCAGTGTACCTGAGGGTTTTATAATAGCTACGAAATGATTACTCACAGAGGGATGTAAAGGGGACTTGAATTGAAGAAAAATAATTTTGGTCCTTAGAACTAGAGTATTAATATGTTTTAGTGCTCAAAGACTTGTTAATGAAATCATAAAATCACAAAATCATAGAATATGCTGAGTTGGAAAGGACTCATCTGGATCGCTGAGTCCAAATCCTGGCCCTGCGCAGGAGACCCCAAAAATCACACCCTGTGCCTGAGAGTGTTGTCCAGATTCTGAACTCAGACAGACTTGGTGCTGTGACTGCTTCTCTGGGGAGCCTGTTCCCATGCAATAACCTCCCTCTGGGGGAAAAACATATTTTCCTGATATCCCACCTAAACCCTCCCTGACTCAGTTTCATGCTGTTTCCTTGAGTCTTGTCACTGGTCATGAGAGTGATCAGTGCCTGCCCCTCTGCCTCCCCTTGTGAGGTCGTTGAAGACAACGAGGTGTCCCCTCAGCCTCCTCCAGGCTGCAGGAACCAAGTGTTAAACACCTAGCAAAATTTTCAGGAAGCTGAAATTTGTCTAAGACAGCAGACTTTGGTTTCTTACCTGCTAAAGGAAGGCAAAGACCAGAACCCCTGTGGTCCCGAAAGTCCTGTGCCCCTGTCCCCAATAATTTTACATCAGAGCAGCACCCAGCAAAATGGAATTTCATATTGCATAGAAAAAGACTAATAATTTGTTTCAATATATCAAAGTGCTATGCCCTGTCAAACAATCCTAACCATAATTGACAAGATTCCCTGATCTGCCTAGGTTTTCCAGCTGTCTGACTTCAGAGCTCCTAAGAAGCTCAGCATCTGGCAGCCTTTACCTGCCTTGATTTTATTCCCAGGCTTTGAGGTTGCCAGGCTTCCTTCTGCAGAGTTGGGCCCCAGCTATCAGGATGAGCTGGCAGAGGATCAGTCAGGAAATATTCAGGGAAGTCCCTATCCACTGACAAGTGAATTAAGGTTTTCTTTTCCTTATTTGATCTGCACCAGCAGGGAAGGAAAATTTGGATGGTCAGTTCTGGGCAAAGAGCAGCAACCATTCTGATCAGCAACATGTGTTTGCTCAAGGGTATCTGCTGGAGACAGGAGTTGTATTTGTCACAATAACATTGGTTCTTGCATTTGAGTTATGGTTCAGGACAGGTGGTGCCAGTACATCTTGAAGAGATGTTCCCATTGGCAGGAAAGTAAGGGCCTGAAGCTCTGCTTCCCTCTCCCTCACCAGCATCCAAACACTGCTAATAGCTGCCACTCTAGACACCTTTTTTAATCAAATCCAAGGCTGCACAGATAAATCTCCTTTCCACACCCCCACCCCATTTAAATAATAAAGGGCTCCAGCTCTCATTTAATTGTAATGGAGAAGCACACTTGGATTATTCTGAAAGTTTTGGGGACAAATTTGCTTATGTATATTTTCAACCAGTTATTCAACTTTGCTGTTCTTGGCAAAACTCACAGAACTAATATTTCATGAATGCTTGGAATTGTATCAGTTGTAAATAGGGTCAGAGCCTATGCTGGTACAGATTGTCTCAGTTTTCTTGAGCTGCCCGGAGGCAAGTCAGTGTCTGCACTTGACCAAGTGCCCCACTGTGAGTACTCAGCAGCACAGAGAGGGGGGAGTCCCCTTCCAGCCACAGAGGTAGGAAGGAAGGAAGGGCAGCTCTAGCCTAATAACAGCCTTTGCACCTTTATTTATTGTGCAGCCTGACAGCAGGAAAGGAAGGAGAGGGAAGCCTTAATTGAGGGTTTTTCGTGTGATCTGCAGCCCCTTGCAAGACAGGAGTGATAAGTATGGAACAACAGCAACATAACTGACATCTCTGGGGAAGCCTTTGCTCTCTAACTTCGAGGTGTCTGTGGATTCCCACTGGCACTACACAGCACTTTGCAGTGTTGCTGCACACGTGTGTTGGGACTCTGTGCTTAGACACAGTTTTTAAGTGCACTGATGAGAATTTCTCCGGGCAGGTCTTTAACCCAGAGATGCGTCAGTTATCTCTGTATTACTCAAGTCACACAGGCTAAACACCCCACGGAAGTCAAAGGAATAGAAGATACGGGCTCAGTGTGCACTGCAGACTTTCAAATGCTTGCTGACTCATTTCAAATAAGCCACCTTTTTTTTTTTTTTTCCCCTGTGCTATGACAGGAGCTAATTCAGTGTCTATGTCTGTAGGTTACATGCACTATCATTTTGGTGTAGAGACAAGATGTAGATCAGAAACTGGTGCTAAATGCAGGATGAAAATTTAAATAAAGCTTTTCAGAATGAGGCTCATCCCTGTCTCTTCAGCTGGTTTTCAGAATACTTATGATTTTGGAAAGTGTGTTCTGGTTGCACAGAGTCCAAATCAGGACTGCCATGGTTATCTAGCTAGTACAGCCCATGCAAATGAATTGCCCTTGACACAGTATATTTTCAGCCGTTTAATCAGCTCATTATTTCAGGGGCTGTTTTGAGAAGACAAAGTAGCATCTCTTAAATATATATATCCCTTCAATTCTCTATGAGCTTCAAAGGCTCAGTTGTAGAGAGTAGAAGGAAAAGAGATGTTTGGCAAAAGGAGCTTTACAAATTATTTAGAAAAAATCCAAACCAGCATGGCTGAGATATTGTCCGTAACCAGGACACAGACACCAGCTGTGAGAGCAATCCCAAAGCTAATTTATTTGGGTACCATCATCACAGAAAAAGAGTGGCATTTCACAATCCCTGTACAGGATTGGAGGTGCCATGCCACATGGAATTCTGATGGAGGGGTGCTTCCTGTCTGCTTGACCCCAATAAGAGCTCACAAGCTAGATTTTTTTTCAGTGACTTCCACTCTGGAGCAGCTTGCCAGCTTCCAGGGTGATCTGCAACATTTAGGAAAGCCTGTTGATATTTCTGTGAATGGTGTGTGAGTCCTAAAGGTGGTAATTTTCTCGGTGTTTGTTGTTCCAAAAAGTATAAAATAAAAACTACACAGCTGGAGAAACCTTTTCCATCTTTTACACTTGACAAATTCACTATTCTATATTTCCCTTATCACAGCCAGTAGCATCAAAATTGAAAATAATATATAGTAGTCTGAAGGTGCAGAAAAAGACACATTTAGATACCCACAGAAGGGGGTAGAAATGATTATAAAGAATGTGCTTCCCCTACCTTTGAATTTTATCTATTCTGACATCTAATGTTACAAGGACAGAGCTCAGTCTACAGTATCATACAGTTTAGGAAAATATCTTTTNCCTTCCCCTTTCCTCTTTCTAATTTTCTTTTTTTGCACTAGGATTTCATCTTTGTGTCCGTGTTTTCATGAACTGGTTTGTTATCTGTCACCAGCAGCTCAAGAAAAAAAAAAAAATATATTCCTTGATTCAGGACTTCCCAAGTACACATGGAAGTAATGTGCCCTAAGGCTATTTTCTCTTTTCACGCTATTTATTTGAAGTTCTAAAGAACTGTCAGTCAGACCAACAGTTTCACTAGTACCACAGTGATTATTACTGCCCCAAAATCCTGCTCTACAGATTTGTGTTGTGTTTTGGGATAAGACTGCAATCTTGCTTTGTAAGTTTTGGAATTGTTTGCCACTGTCTTTTTTTTATTTTTCTTTTTTACCCTAAGAGTAGTGATTACTGCTTTCACGAACAAGGAGTGACTTCAAGTTGAATAACTAAGCCCCCCAAAAATCCTCATCAATTTTCTATGGTTTGCAAATTTATGCCCTTTTGTATTGAGGAATCATAACAAGACAAGTAATGAAGCAGAAGACACTGGCAAATCTCTAAGATCAATGAGGACGCTATGGGAGAAGCTGAGAGATAATTCAAAATGTGTAGAAAAAAGCATGTTAGAATATTACTAATCTCTCACCTTGAAGTCATTCTTAAAAACTCAGTCATCTCTTAACTAACATAATAGTCATATAAAGACACCTATTTGAGATACTTGTTTCTGAACCTGTATCTTCTTTCACAATATTCATCAAAAAGTCTAAGGTTTATTAAAATATTTTTCACTCACCTGTCAGAGGATCTTTGGACTGGGATATTTTTTTAAAATTGAAACTCAGTCCTAAAAGGAATTTTAAAGAAAACCATCCTCTGAAGCCCCTGAAGTTTTTCAGATGTAAGTCTGTTTTAGTTTCTCAGATCTCTTCAGTTCCTCTGGCAAACCTTCTCCAGCACTGAAAAGTCCAGGACAGCAACTACATGCAAAACTCACAACTACAGAAAGAATTTTGGTGTTGGAGTTTCACTGAAGAGAACAAGTTTCTGCCTATGGTCATGATACCTGCAAGTGATTGAGGGAGCGGTGACTCCCATTACCTCTGGAGAACCTATATTTTTGAGTTTTTCTATTAATTTATCTCAATGAAGCATGTCATGTATCTCTGCTTCTTAAGCAGGATTTCTCCAAAGTCTCCCCATTTGAGAAGAATTCAAGTCTTTTCAGGGAAGCATCAATATTTCACATTTTTCACATGGCATCTTCTCTTAATCCTATTCAAGGTCCTAGAACATTTCAAGGACTCCATATTTAGCACAGATTTTCCCAAAATCTGATAGCTGTTATAAGCCTGTCACCTGTCTACTCATATCTGCACTTCAGATATGATACACCGTGGAATCCAGAGGTTCCATAAGTACTGTGCTGTGCAGACACAAATTCCAGTACTTTTGTGAAACTGGCTGCACTATACAGTTGTTTTCCTCAAAGAAAGAATGCTTAGACAGATTAGGAGAGAATTAATGGACTTGCTGAGTATGGACTGTGTGCATGATGCCTCTGGCAAGTTCTGAAAGCATCCACATGGAGCTAGATGAGCTCACAAGGGGTCTGGTGATTCCCCAAAGGACTGCATTGATGTCATCTATACTCTTCTGAAGCAAATTCTAGTTATTCTTTTAGAAGACCAAGTTTCTGGGCCTTCCTCTCCTGCACAGGGTGCTTGTGAACTGTCTGAAGTACCATGATGGAATCAGAGGTGTGACTTTTATGGGAGTTCAGGCAGAAGGAGTATTGCTTTAATTCAGTGTGGCTGGCCTGCCTTGAAATGGGGCCAGTCTTATCAAGGTCTTCATGGGAAAATGCAGGGTATTGTCACAGAGGTTATGAAAAGATATAAACTCAGTATAAATAATCAGATGATGGCTAGCACTATATATTTTAAAGAAAATACTTTATTGTTATAAAAAATCCTCTTTTATTGGCAAGAGCCTTGTCAAAACTGGCTGCTCCTGCCCAAGTAGATGATCTGGCAGAAGCATCTTCAAAATATGTACACTCTCTAATGGATATGGTTACAAGATTTTAATCCAAACCTATAAATACTGAAAGGAGTGGAAATTTTCTGACTTCAGAAAATAGTATTTCTTTTTAATACATTAAAAATGTGCAGCATCCATGATAGCACAAAAATGCCTGTATTTGAGAGTGTTTGCCACTGTAATTCAGACATACAATACATCAGGCTTATTGTTGTTTGAGACATCAGGGCCAGCGACTATCACAGTCCCAGTGCCATATCCAGCTACATGGGGAACCAGAAAAACACAACTTCTTGGAAAACTAATGTGTGAGGGAACAAATGTAAAGACATTTGAAAACAATTTCACCAAATGTGCTGCTATTCAATAAACTAAAATTGTGTAAATGTGTTTTTTGTTGGTCTGCAGCATGCATATGAAATCTGTATTTGTCATCCTAGGGAAAAAAACCCACAGTCTATGCAATGTGGGATTTTTTTTGTTTTTTTTCTTGTGCTCTTTGACATTCTGCTACTCTTTGATCTAGACCTGTACAAATTTATCTGATAGGTGTGGGTTTCGTGGGTACTGTTAACCATCTGCTGTTGTAATCAATTTTATGATACAGGCACCAAGTTGGACCATCACAAATAAAAAGAAAAAAAAGTCTCAAGGAATAAATAATTTAGTGCTGCTATTCATTGTGCTGGATTCTCTTTGAAACATCTTCTTTCTGAAATGGAATCTAAATAGTTATACCCTAAAGCAGAGTATTAGGATTTTTATTTGCATTGGGGAGCTGAAGGTACGTGAATCAGCAATAGATGAGGAAAAGTGCCAGACAAACTGTCAAAAGTAAAGACATTTGATCAGTTTAAGGAAAAGGCAGAAGGAGCACAAGAGACTTAGGTCAACTCCTCAGTATTGCATTTAAGCTTACTTCCTGGTGGATTAGATGAAATTCAATCTACTCAGGTTATGTTATGTTTTTCTTCTTACATGGAGCATGCACAGTTTTCCTTCCTCCAGAGGACAAGCGAGCTGTCAATTAACAGAGGGTATGACCTCTGCTCACACAACAATATTTTAGCAGAGGTTAGAGCTGTTGGAATCTGGAAAGCAGCAAAGGATCTGGAGACAATTTTTATGCTAAAATAATCTCCATGGTTTTCATTCTGAAGTTTACATATTTTTGCCCTCAATGTGATATTTTTAGGGAATGTGCTAATAGATTCTGCAATTTTTTTTCCCATTTATTTTGGTCTCAATGGCCAGTTGGCCAGACCAGCAGATTTAACTGGGGAGAAAGTATACTGCAGTTTCATCTGCTGCAGTAATATCCCAAATGCCAAACAAATACACAAATCACCATTCAGTTAAGACTTACTGTATTTGCTTTGTGTTTTGCTGCACATTGATTACCATATAGTCTTTCCTGTGGATCTAGCAGATGTTTGCTAAGGAAGGATAAACAAAGATGAAGAAAGTTTATAAACATTGAAGGAGCATGCTTCTGGGAGAGGCTTCCAATTAGAGGAGAATGGGGAAAAAATCTGAAATGGCTGATATCAGTTCTATTGTAAGGTGAGAGTAATCCCAGAGCCTGTAATTCAAGCATGTGATTAAGGTTTCCAATGCTTGCTTTGCTGATAGATGCAAGTGAGGGTTGAAGAGATTTGGTCTCTGTATTTTTATTCCACAGATTGCTAGTACTTTAAACTGAAACTATGTTTTGGGGCTCTTGACGACATACAGGGCACAGGATAAGATTTGTGGGTTTGGTTTGGTTTTTTTCACTCCAGATATACAACTTGGCTTTGATGAAGAGTGGGGAGGAATTTGGGCTTTTCTTTCCTTTGGAAGACTGAAAACCACCCACGGCTAGCAAAGGGACTTTTCATTGGCATCTACAGTGCTAACAAATAGTCTTTTGGACAGTGGTATGGGTCTTGCTTATGCATTCAGGACTAAAACAACTGTGTTATAGGACACAGGGAGGATTTTTCCCTCCATTATAACATCAGGGACTGCTGACTTGTGGTTTTTTGCCTTCCGTATTGTGGTCCACTTCCGAGGATCGTATGGTCATTTTTGCTTCAGAATTGTCTTAACGTTTCTCAATTGGAAGTCCTCTCATCCTGCAGGCAGAAATTTTGGGAAATTCTAGTCATTGTTCTGAAGGGATGAAGACTGTTACATGGTGTCAGGGAGGGTTTAATGAATTTTGGTTTGGGGGCTTCTGGACCATATTGATCCAGGTGGTGTCATACTGTCAGATGACACAGCAAAGCAAACTTAGCAAACAGAATTAGACTCATTATCGGTGGAGCATTTTGAGAATCATCCACAAGAAATTAGGAGATGATGAACTTAAGAGGGTTCACTTTTGGATGCTGATCATCTGAAAGGACGTGGCTTCAGAGGCTATATTTAACCAGATACACATCTTTGAGTGTAGGTGATAAACCAAGACATACAATCATAGCTGACACTAGTAAAGTCTGTATTTAGACTTTACTAGTGTCAGCTATGATTGTATGTCTTGGTTTATCACCTACACTCCTTAATTCAAAGGTCTGAACTAGAAATGCAATTGATCTACTATTTTCTTAGTAGGGTTACTGCAGCAATGCTTAAATTCTAGACTGTTTATTTTTGAAAGGACCGGCATATATTTATTTCGACTAAGAGTATAAGGTCAGTGAGATTGCTCATGTGTTAAAAACTACACACATCGCTGAATCCAGTCTTCCTGCAATTTGAGATTTGCTTATCTGACAGCCAGCCAGCTTTGCTTTATGGAGGTATTTAGCCTGTTGTTCTCCTGGCTTAACAAGAGGGAGCTGGTTTCAGGACAGGGCTTATGAAAATCCTGGCTTAGAACTCACTTTCAGCTTTAGTAAAAAACTCCCAGTATTTATACCTTAAAACCATGTTGAAAAGCAAATCTTTATTTCTGCTCAGAGGAACCTAAAAAAATCTCAATATGTTAGCAGGAGATACTTGCATGAATATGATTTGGAGTTCATGACTGAGTCTGGCTGGATCAATCTTTCTTTGTTTCTATTAATTGTGCATTTTACATAATTTATATATAGATGTGACAGAAGCATACAATATAAATATATGTATAAATATACATATGTGTACATGCAAATATAATCTGCCTATTTAATATAACAGGCTTTATCAAAATTATAAGTAAAGAAACAATTAAGGAAAGCATGGTTTAAAATTGCCTGAAATGTTGAACTGGTGAGTCAGGCATTGTGTTTATCTTTTTATTAACCCAAAATACTAGGCATAATACAGAATAATGTGAGCCAGTCAGGCTGCACTTGAAAAGAATGCCTCATGAATCACCAAGACTTCTGAAAATAACCAATCACCAATGAACCCATCTAATAAACATATGCACATCATCTTCCTGAACAGTTTTAAATGATGAACAATAGTTCTCCACCTGACCCTCCTACCAAAGAACTGATTCCATTCCTCAGCTTTAAAGAGCACTCCTACACACAAAATCCCCTGGAGCTGGAATGAGGAGACTTCAGTACCTTCTGATGAAAATACACAACACCTGTTCCCTCAGTGCTTTTTGTTTGCAACCCTGCATGTGTTCAACCAGAGCTCTGTGTGGAGGATTTCTACAGGACATGGCCCTGAGAACATGTGGAATATATATGGATGATTACTCAGATTTCCTCTTGTAAGAGCAGAGATGACTACTTGAGGGAAGATCAGAAAAAGGTAGGGAGGTAGTTTATAGTAGCTTTAACCAGCACATGCTGGATTAAGAGAGCCAGAGGTACAAAGAGGGCCAGATACATTAGTTATGCAACTTTTCCATGGTCACAGTCTCTGTCTGGGGTGTAAAGAAGGACATTAAAGCAGATCTCTGGTGATTCTGCACCTGCTGGGAATGTGTCTGTACAGGTCGAGTCCCAGGAGTCTTGTTAAGGCAGCTTTTAATTTGCTTTACTGCTTTACTAGAGACTCAGAACCTGTGCTTCTGACCTCTGGCTTTAAGAAACATCAATTGTATTATTTCTCAGCAGGGGTTTGGCCAGTGTTTATTTTCTGGATTAATAATTTTTAGTATTCACCTCCTAAAGCAAATGTTTTACATCCTTGAGTGAGGCAAATAAATATGCACACCAAGAAAAACTCCGTGTTTTTCTTTTCTGTGACCCTTTTCTGTGCAGCAAAAGGTGGCTGTATGAGAACTACAGCTCTAATGTGTGCTCATAAAATTTTCATTTATTATTTATATAATTATTTGCAAAGAGCTGTTGCCATGACAACTGTTACACGTGGTGAGATAAATCCTTACATAGACAGTAGTCACGACTCCAAACACTGTCACATGAAGATAAGTTTACATGGACATTTCAGGTTTTGCCAGTTTTTTCTAAAGTAGTTATTGATATGAGAATAATTTTCTTCTGCTAAATTAGAGAAAATAGCCTTGTTTTAGCCCGACTTCCTGAAAAATGTAAGTTTAATGAATAATTTTTTCCATCCATCTGCTTATCCTCTCCTAATGTCCTTCGAATCTGTTGACAGAATTTCAATTACCTTTCACTATGATCTCTCAAAGATACTTAAATCTGACACACTTCATGGAAAGTAGTTGTGTGAAGGTGCAAGAGTACTAAAATAATGTGTCACAGAAATAAATATTCCACCATGACTATGAATGTACACTTCTGTACACTTGTTCAAGCAGCATCAAACTGTCCAAAAATCATGCTATTTTTGTTGTAACTAAAGGTGAATCAAGGCAGAAAAGGTGGAGCTGTGGGAAGGTGGAGGCATGAAGGGTTCTGGTGGAGACTGGAGATGTGGCAGGGAGGACAAGCGGAATGTTCTTGTAGTGATGGGGCTGTGGGCTTGCAGACACAAATTAAAATGAAATGAAAGCTTCATTGAATGATATCACTCAAGGAGAACAGCTTCCAAATTATGCAGCCTAGAGCAACCTCCAGTGTGGAGAGCTAGAAATTAGCAATATCTGAGAAAGCCTAGGCTGCTTGACTCCTCCAGTCCCACTCTTTGAGGCAGAGACTTCCAAGCATAATAAATTACATAGACTGCATATGCAGGGGTTAGGAACTTCCTGTCAGACAATCCAGGCACTCAGCTGGCACCACAGCCTGGTACTTGAGTAGTGACAGTGCAAGGCAGACTTTATCCTGGGACAACCTGAAACGGATTTTCATCCTTGAGCTGAAGGAAATGGAGCTCCTCTAAATTTCACAGCTTCTTGACACACAACAGTGACACCAAAAGCCACCAAAAACTATCCAGGCTTCTCAGCATCTATTGGATTATGGGGATCAGGTTTCACATTTGGAAATACAATATGACTTTGTTTGGAAAAGCAATATTTATTTGGAAATGCAATGATAGACAGTTTTTGTTAAGCAAGTCTATATTTGTGTGTGCACTCACTTGTGTTAGTTGCTCTGAAGTATAAGGATTGAGGGAAAGAGACACATTCTTTGAATGCTTAAATTTGAACAATTCCAATCACAACATTCCAAAGCAAAGGAGAAATAAGGTCAGATTTTTGCACCACAATGCCTAAAAAAGTATTCTGTATGTGTTCACTTAACTGACTTCTTTACTGCAGATATAGGTCTATCAATGTTATCAATGATGCAAGTTCAGAATCTTTAAAAGTCATTCCAGCTTTAGATATCTGTACATGAGAGTTTGATGCCTGTGATCAACCATTTTGTTTTAATTTGATTATTATTCACTACAGAACATGTCAAAAACCTTAGAGTGCATCAGCAGGCTGGAAAGTGGATTGACCACGGCTGGATGCCAGATGCCCACAAAAGCCACTTTATAACTCCCCTTCTGAGCAGGGCAGGGCTGGGGGGGCTCAACATCACATTAGATGATGATGAAGAAGGGCAGGTTTCTTTATGGCATCTTAATCTATCCACTGTTCTCCTTAAATTCTGCCTTGAAACACATCACATTTAACACTTTTTCTCTTAATACACTTTCTCTTCCACTCTTAAGGAAGCTTGGCAGTCAAAGATGAGTGATTCATGCACTGCGTGATTTTTCTATAAAGTCCTGAAATTCTCTAAATTCAAAGGGAATTAAATAAAACATTTTCTAAGAGCACAAAGTAAACCAAATAGCCAAACAACAGTGTGAGAAATTTTCAGGCAATGCAGAAGTAGCCAATAAAACCAGCCAGTCAGGGCTGCCAAGAAGCCAGATGCTGTGATAGGAAGAGCATTTTTCACAGCTTTCAGCCGGTGTCATGTGATTTCCAGCTGAGGAAAGAAAGAAGACACTCTAATAGTATTCATTTGTTAAGATTGGTGACACCTTAAGTGTTTAATTTCCTAATCTTTTTCTTTAAATTTTGACAGGAATTTGAGAATAATTAAAAGCCCTTCTGATATCTGGGTCTGATTTTGGTGGCCTCATACTTATCCTCATTCATTTTTATTACCAGATCACCATAAATGTCATCATAATTCATTAACTAGGCACTATTTGAACAAGAGTGGGCTGGGACTGAAGTAGAAAGGGTTTTGGAAATTAGGCTATTAGGTACTTAAGTAAGCTTTCCCCTATAGCTCTTCCACAATTTCCTGGCACTATGCCTGGCTTGAGCTAGCACTGATAGTATTTCGTTTTCTTAAGCACCACCTTCATTAACAATTTTGTCCAAAATGAAATAATGCACCCAATCTGTAAGTGGAACATATTTTATTTAACATGTATATTTTCATTCCTCTCTATATGCAGTTCATGGGCTTTGCTTTCAGAAAGAGGCAAATAGAATTAATATTTTGACATGAAAATGGTGAAAAAATGTTTGGAACAATATACAAGATCAGGTGATTTTAACTTTTTTTTTAACTACTTATAACTATGATATATTTGGTTTTATGTATCTGTATTGCTTGTGATACTGAAAAAGTCACAAAACAGAAAAAAAGGGAAAGAAATTTGATCTGCTTACATACTCTCACAGACATGACACCTCATTAAATCTGGTTGCCACATAAGGGGCTTGAGTACTTTGAAATATTTTTGAGGGTATTCCGGGGGATCCTATGACAGAGAATGCCACCTTGATAGAAAGTCAGTCTGCTGAAAAGCAGCACTGCTTCAGGGCAGGAAAACAGCCTCCTAGATAAGCAGATTTTCTGACAGTGTCTACAAATAAAGCAAAAAAGGTTGGCATACTTCCTGGACACTTTCAGCTAAGGCATCAATTTCCTTTTTGTCTTTGCAAACAACTTTTCATTATAAACTTTGGAAAGCTTCCAAGAGGATTTGGACTCAGATCTGTCTATCCCAAATGGAAATAGATTCTCCTACCTGCAACACTCATGTTACTATAATGAGGGCCACTTTTACTGCTACCAGGCTTTTTGGAATTAGCCACTGAGCAAACCACCTGTAACTCTGAATTACTTTCATCCCACTGTATTCTGAAAGAGAAAAATCTTCTTGTAGCCGTAGAGAATGCTGAAGAAAGAATGGAGCATGCCTACTCAGCCAAAGAGAGTGAAGCAAAGTAATAAAGAAATATATTTCCCCTAATCTTTGCTGAGGGTCATGCATCACCACAGTTAAACACACAATGTTACTGTTAATTAAGGAAAGGGAGATGCATAAAAAAATTTAGAAAACTATGCTGCAAAAAGAACAAAATAAACTTCTTACATACATCTTCTGAAGAAGAAAAGAGTATTCCTCCCTGTCAGTTCAAGGGCACATCTCAGGAGCCTTTCAGCTGAAGGAATGACAGTCTTGCTCCACTACTTGACCTTCTTACCTCAAACTGCAGCAAAGAAATGCATCTTCTTTCACAGGAAAGCATATTCCTTCAAAGATGATGAATGTGAAAGTAAGAATTAGTCAAGGGCCTATTCCAAGTGAGAGAAGTGCAGAAAATGGTGGAAATAACAAGTGTAGAGAAATGGCTTTAGTTTTCTTTTTCATCTTTCCACTGCCTACAGCATTCCCAGCTGCAAAGAGCTTTCACACCTCCCTCGCAGAGAAACCCAAAGGCAGCACATGCCCCAGACTGATCACACTGGCATGCCAACCACATGGCAATTTCAGGTGCTATGTCATATCAGTTAAATCAACACACCAGTTGATCTGCTGGGTAAGACATTTGAAAAGCTCTTCTCCCTGAAGAGAACAAAGTCTCAGTGTTGTTTTCTGTTCTTTAATGTACCCTTGTAACTATTCACCCTTCCCTTGGGAACAGCAGGAGAAACCAAGCTACTCAAACTGTGCTTGAACTGCAGACACCTCTGCAGAGATAAGAGGCTATGATGAGCTCTCTTTTGCTGATACTCAGCTTATTCCTGAGAGTACATATTATCACAGCAACGCACCATCTTTCACAAGAATGACATAATCTCCCCATTGGAAAGACTTTTTTGAAACAAGACTGCACCCTCATTCACCTCCTAAAACAATCTCTCAGCGACTCTCAGAAACTGAATGCTCCCAGGACCATCATCCGTAGCGGAGTGTGTGTCCTTGCATTGTAGGAGGCTCTGGTTATCCACCTTTCTGCTAGAACAAGCACCTCTCTCAGCATTCATTGATGCCATTGTGAAATACCGGCAAATTAAAATGCAAGTGGTTTAACCTTGGACACTGCAACAGAAAAAAAAAAGCACTTTAGGCTGAAAAGCTAAATTTTCGAAGTGACATATGACATAGACTAAACCACATGAGAATTCACCATCCAAGCGTGTTGTTTAGTTTTGAATGGAGACAGTAATTTAATTGAATTATTCCACTCAGGAATACTTCTCTTTGCTGTCCACCTCAGGGGATTTCCCTCATGGGGGTGGCACTGCTAGGCAGCCAGGGACTCTGTCCAGAGCACCACCACAGAGAGCACTAATTGCTGGCGTGCACCCACTGGCTCAGATGGGTTCAGTTCAGTGTTGACTAAATTCATACATCTGGAAGAATACTTAGCCAGACTTTACTGGCTCAGTCAGTGCAATCACCTTGCCATAAGGCACATCAACGATAATGGGTGATGTTAATCTCCTATCTTCTTAAAGAACCTCAAGCTTGCCCAAACAGGTCAGTTCATTTTTGACCTGTTCTGAAGAAGGACACATGTTCCTATGATGTTACATCAGTTTGCTTGCTGTTTAATCCATTACTTCTTGTATGCCTGGTATGGTCATGGAGAACTGGTTCTTCTTCACCCTTTCAGTAGCATTTTCTATCTTTGAAAATTGTTGTCACATCCTCCCTCAGGCTCTTCTTTGCAAGCTAAACTGCCTCAAGTTCAGATTTTTGTTGTAAGTCATGAATCATTTCTAGATGGCTTGAACAAGCTGAAAGAGAGGATTTGATGCAGCAACTCTGACACATTTAACTTGAAACAAATGATCATTTTAGTATTTTCAAAGGGGAGTTTTGTTTTGTTTCTTTTTCTTAATTTCATAAGTATTTTATGGCTTCATATCCCAATGTGAGATTAAAACAATTGTAGGAATATCTGATTTCACATAGAATTTAAATTTTAGCATCCAGATGACACCTGTGGGTGGTTTGCCTCCCTGCAGCTTCAGGTCAGACATGATGTACGTGAACATGCAGGTTGTTAGGTTAAAACTGAAAGATGGAAAAAATGACCAAACTGCAAAATATCTGTTCTGTTGATTGATACTGTAGCAGGCAGGTTATTATAGACTATGTGCAAAATCTGTTTTGGATAGTTATTTCTAATGGGTGAACCTTGTGCACTCTGAACTTCACTGTGCATAAATTGACAGCACAATCTGAAAGCTTTGTCTTGCAGCTCCCTGGGGTGCAAACTGCTCCTCTGTCTGGGCCAGGGCCTTGACCTGATTTAACTGTTCATTTCAATGACTACAGTTCTAAGCTTGATCTTTGGCATTTCTGACCCTGATGCTGGGCTTAATTTTTAAATGATTTGGATCAAAATCTGTGTTCCTGCTGACAGGGTTGCTCTCATCACTGTGGATCTGAATTTAGAACCTATGTAAGCCTCACCTTGTCACTTTCTAAGCATTTAACACTAAGAGTAGGTGGAGAAATGTTGCAAGCATTTCAATACCTTCCAAGCCAATGTCCACCAGATGCTGAGTTGGCTGAAAAATAATTGTTTGCTGCTCTTTTTGGATTTAGACTTTAGTCCTACAGCATATAACTCGTGTTCATATAGGTGGAATGCTGGGAATGTGTGACTGGAACATCTTTTTGAGTGGAAGCTGAGAGTTTGGCTTAGGTTGTTGTGTGACCGCTATATATTTAACTATTAGCTTTACAATTTCTCCAGTTGCGCTGTTGTTTCTGGTCATGTCTATTCCTTTGCAGAGCAATTCGCACACATTAATCCAGCAGAAAACCATCTGAAAAAAAAAATCCACTTAGTTTGCTGAAATGTCTCAGGAGGGTGTTGGGCAGTAGTGGCACAAGAGTCAACTTTCCTTGTGTGAACCTTCATCTGTGGATTAAGGATGAAGTAAAACCTGGCACTTCAAAACCCTTGGTGACCTCAGGGCTGGCAACATCAAGATGAGGTCCCTTGTATGTGATATGCTCATGTTACTGTAAGGATGATCACTTTGAAATATGCTTATTTTCTGTGTTGTTATGTGTGTAATTTTGTTCAAAATCTCCAATTACCAGCTTTCCATTTATAGACAATACTTCCCCTCCATTTTTCACATGCTCCTGGACATTTGCTTCACAGATTCTTCAGTACTCAATGCTTCAGTATCTGCTACTTCACATGATGCTAAATGACTCTCTTATAATACTAGAAAGAACCCTCTGTGGAGTACTAAATTAAGTAGTAGCAGGTAGCTGAAAATTAACAGTAATATATCCCTTAACCAGGGATGTGCAAAAGAGAATGTGACTTTCCACTTCACTTATTGCTAAAAAAAAAGAGTTGCTAAAGTTATAGTACAGCTATTTTGTGTATAATTTATTTTTAGATGCAACACATCTATAGAATAGTTTAGGGATTCATTTGATTGAGCGTGAAGCCACTACAGATTTTCTTTACAGCTAGTGCAGAGAATTCCTCTTACTAGATGGCAGTTCATAACATCCTTGTGTAGACCAGGTCACCTGAATTGTATCCTTAAATTCTATTGCCCATAAAGGGAAGCCATAGCTATTGGTTTAGATACAGTACTGGTGGTACAAAGCCAGAGAAAGACAGGGTAAGGTTTTTTTTACATAATGCAATGTCTGTCATTAGGCCAGCTAAGTATTTTTGGAAAAATGACACTAGATTTTGGGTGAATCATTTTTTCACATATAAAAGAAAAGATGTAGTTTTAGAGGAAAACACAAACTGAGAACAACTTCTCAGCATTTATTTAGAAAGGGATGCAAAATTGACAGTCTTTCTCCCAGGCCCTTGGCCTGCCAATGGCATGTGTAAGTGATGAAAACACAAGATGGTCTTTCAGGATAGAGGGAAGATGCAGACTGGGGACAGGCTTATCAAGCTTGTCAAGAGAAGCAAAAGCAGGAGAAGGGGAGCCCACAGGCCAGTGATCATTGCCTTCACCCACATGAATGACAATGTCAATTTGAGTAATGACCAAGAAATGATTCGAATATCTGTTCTTTCTCTGTCTGGTTCTGGCTCTCTGGATTGTTTTGTCCTGTGTATTAGGCAGGACATTCAGTAAAACCCAAACACAACTCCTAAAAGGAAAGAGGTTTGCCCTCTGACAGTGGTGTGCCTTCTCCAGTAGACTACAGAGCTCCTGTAAATACCTTCTGGTGATTCTTTTGTCTATTTCCTCCTCCATCCTATCTCAGAGCAGCATGAGGATGTGAATTGGTGCCTCATGCTGGGGTCTGCAGGCAATCCCCCTGACAGGTGACAGTCTGGGGGGTAGGAGAAAACCCAAGGCAAAAATGAACTTCAGAAGACATAGAATCACAGAATGGTTTGGGTTGGAACAGACCTTAAAAATATCTGGTTCCAACCCCTCTCTGACATGGAAAGGGTCACTTTCCACTAAACAGGATATTTCAATAGGATCAATCTTTGGGCCAGTGACAGCTCTACGTGGTGCTGAGGAACAGGTCTCAGCCTGGAAATCGAAAGACCTTGCTTGGATCTATGGGAACCCATGGAGTTATGTTTTTAAATTACTGTCATGAAATCACAGGGCTCTGTGATTGCGTGCCCACAGGGAGCAGTCACTCACTGGGGTGGCTCTTTGAAGCTGCAGCTGGCCAGTCAGAAGCTGCTCCAGGTGACTTGGAGAGATGAAACTCCTCACTGAAATGCCCCTGCACTCTCTGGCTGCTTGTTAGGCAGCAAACCTGACCCACCATCAAAATTAAACCACTTCTTTAAAATCCATAATCCAATGTACAATATAATTTGCATTTAGTAAATGTTTGTTAATTGTTAATGAGATAACAGTTGGTAAATATGAATTATTTAAGGCCTGACAATTATGATTTTGGCTAAGTTTTTAAGGGAATAACTATACTAATAGTGAATTAGAGCTAGCTGCATGCTTTTGTCCATAGAAACTGATAATTATAGGGCTAACTAAACATTCTGTGGTGCAAATTTTACCACGTATGATTTTGGCTATGCATGGATCCATAAGAAAATTTAAAGTCTGCATGTGAAAGCAAAACACCCTGTGATTTAATGTATCTTAATCTCTAAAAAATAAAAAATTCCATTTTAGCAATTTTTCACTCTAGCAGACTCTATTTTGTTTTAGTTTTTTTTCTGTTTTATTGTTATGGAAGAAATATGTTCTCATTTTTAAAGTGCTTATTTTATATTAATTAAATATCTTAATAAACCTAAATTAAATGTATTTAAAGTATTTAAAGTATTTAAGTACTACTAAAACTAACAAACAAAATCTCCATGAAAAGGTAAAATCCCAAATAAGTTTATTTTGACTGCAGTTTTGTTTTGATTTTCATCACCATTTTTGCATGCTAATATTTTTAGTGGGCTTCAAGAGCATGTGTGCAAGATCTGAGGATTTCATATAATGAATCTTTTACATCTGTTAGCTCTGTGGTTCCACTGCTTGCTATTGAATAACCATTAAACTTTTCCAGGCTGCTTCTGTTTGCCATATGAGAGCTGCAGTAGTTTCTTCATGTTCATTTATTCTTCTTATCAGAGTAAGGCCACATTAACAACCATGATGCTGCTGTTGTTTAACAACAGAAAAATAATAGTAAATAGATCAGGGAACCTGCCTAGGTTTACCTTTCCATTGAAAACAAGGAAAAAACATCTAGAACCTGCCTTTTGTCAGTGGCCATGGAATGTATGCCTACGTGGACATGAAAACACCAGCTACTATATATAGTATATATATAAGCTACCTTCTTATCTTCCACTAAGACACGTTAGTTAATTTCAAGGGAAGCGGAGTTGTCAGCAGTGGCACTTGAAGATCTGTGCTCATTTCCACTATTCTGTCTTTGTCATAATTTCCAGGTAAGCTTGCACCTCATCCTGTGCTTTGATCATGTAAGTATTGTCATGGAAATAAATTACAGGTGGAAAACTTCCTTTTCTTTTAATATTGTGTTTTTCATTATGATTTAGAGTGCTAAGGAAGAGACCTGATTATCCCATTACTCCAGTGCAACAACAGAGATGGTAGGTGAGCTATAAGTAAAGCTATTGGGACTTAGAAGCTAGGTAAGGTATGGCAGAGCAGCTATGTCATCACTCATTATATTCACTTGAAAAACAAAGCATAAGGGGCTCCCAGAAGTTAAGTTTTGCAAAAGAAGAGTGTAGCTGACATGCTTGTGAGAAGGAGAATTGGATGTTATTTTTACCTAAGAGGCTGGGAAATGATATGCTAAAGGCTGTAGAAGAGAAAACATGTAGGGTTGAAAATTGTCTAAATAGCCACGTAGAATAAGGACATGGAAAGTGGGACAGATCAAGCACACTAGAGCAGACCTGTGAGTCCTGAGAACATAAATATCTTTAAAAAATATCAAGGGAAATATATTAATCCTCCACCCAAACCAGAGCATATATATAAGAGGAAAAAGGACCTTTCTCTAGCCAGGTAATAATGACTATGACAAACTGCAAGGGAATTGGAACCTTTCTACAGCTACTTAATAATGTCTATGACAATGTGTAAAGGTATTAATCTGTTGTGTAAACCCAAATAGAAGGTTTAGTATAATCCTTATAACAGAAAAATAATTTGCATTGTGCAATCAAGAAAGAAGAAATGTACCCATCCACATACTATGTTCATATATATATAACGAACATGTTGAATGCCAAAGCAAAATCAAGGAGGACAGCTTGTATTTGCTTTTGACAGCCTATTTTCATCAGGGTTTAATTTCTGAAGTTTTATATCCACTCAGGATCCAGCATTATGAAAGAACAATGTTTTTCAAATTCAGATCTGAGCAAAGTAGACACTGGTATATGTAGCTATTATACTGCACTACATTAGCACAGCTAATCAGGAATGATAGTCCCCCTTCAAGGAGACAGAAAGACCACAATAAACTAGGCTAAAATGTGCTCTTGGGCCTGAAGAAGTTTTACAGCTGCAGAAACATTCATCACTGGTAACTCAAGGCTAATAGCTGTGAAATTTCTAAAGGGAGTATTTTGCTTCAACATTCAAATGACCTGAGGTTTAACAATGTTTTGTTGCAGCTGAATTAAATGTTTTGATATCTGGAGAAATGATGTAAAACCCTCCCTTAACTCATTCTGTGCCCTTTCTGTTCATGTGTGTCAATTCTTTTTGTTTAATGAGAGAGACTTGTGGATCTGTAGATTTGCACACAAAAAGAGAAAAAGCCCTGAAAACAATCTGTCCATAGTCCCCTGCTTTTGTGGTGTTGTTTTTGTGGATTTTTGTAGTTGTTGTTTTGTTCTGTCGCGTTTTATTTGTTGTGTTTTTTTTTATTTTTTGGTGTTTGTTTTTTTAATGATAAATATCCCCAAGCTTAAAAAGTTTTGCATCCGAGGGCACAGTCAGATGTAGGTCATTGCATAGTCCTGGGAACACATTTCCTAATTTTGCCATTAAAGTTATATGGAGCCATTTGGCTTATGTGTAGATTCTGGGGATGATTAAAAACTTTGGAATGACTCTTCAGTTAGTTAAATTAAAAAGGATTTCATCCAGGAAGAAGAAATGAAGCTAAATGTTTGTCATTTGCCAAAATAGCTCATCTGACTTAAGGGTACTATCACCAGAAGGATAACTAAGTATAATCATTAATGAACCTTTGGGGGAAATTCACACACAAGACCCACTTGAAACAGGTTCATGCTTATCATTGCCTGTCTTTTCTATGCTTAATTAAATTAGCATAAATACTTTAACAAGAGATGAAATATGATACTGAAATGAAACAAGTTACAGCACCTTCAAAGTTCTGTTGAAGTTTCCAGCAGGCAAAAGACAAAGAGGTAAAATGAAAACCATATACTGTCTCTCATACAAGTGTCATCAGGCCTTACCTATAAACCCTATTTCATTTCTATCAGTTACCTTACACTCCTGAAATTTTCCCTACATATCTGCAAGACTGAATAGAGACTATGATGTAAGCTCACCTATATGAGCACAACAAAAACCTGAAGAAAGATATTCATCCTGGCCCTTCTGCCTTTTGTACCCAAGAAGCAAGTACAAGCCCAGTATACCTTTTTCACAACATTTGGGATCTTTCTTAGAGACATCAAAGTAGAATGTAAATTTGGACTGTTGGAAGGACAAGGCATTTTTATCTGGGGTGATTTTTGTAGCTATTGCATTCACATCCCTCATTGCCCATAACTTTATAATATCAAATAGTGCATTTCATGTTTCTTAATGAGGGCTTTGCATTAAGGCTGAAGTGCTTTGAACTCTGTATGCTTCTTTTCAGAACAGCACGGATCCTTGGCAGAAAGTCTACTGATCATAAGGAAGACCAAGACGAAAGAACATTAGGGCAAATCAGGGCATTCTTGTGGAAGGTAAATTTTGTCTTCTACCACCAGTGAAGACTATATTTTTTTTGCTGAGTACATCAAGCTGTGCTGCTAAAGTAATATGATTGTGGATCTGCCTGCAGTTCCTTTTTCTACAAACTCCATCTCATTCACAGGAGCTGCATGGAGTAACACAGTCCAGGAAAGTAAGGGCTCTAAGCAGCATGCATTAAAGTGGGGAAAAGAGGAGAAAGTCATTTGCCAAAACTCAGAGCAAAGTAGTGGCAAATGTCTTGCTAGAGTTCAGGGATATTTTGCTGCAGAGTTTTGTTTGCCTAGTAACCAGCCATCTTTTAAAATTGCTTGGTGGCCCCAGACGTTTAAGCAGATAAGGTTTATTAAAAGAGAAATCATCATATAATAAAAGATATGACAGAAATCAAACCAAAGAAGTAATAGAAAAGACACGAATTTGCAAGCACAACAAGAAGAAAGCATGGGTGCAAATCAACCCTGCTTCAATATTACAGGGAGTTTTTCTTGAAATAATTGCAATCAAATTCATATAAGATGTTGTC
The DNA here is from genome assembly GCA_013397075.1 of Rhabdornis inornatus. NCBI lineage: Eukaryota > Metazoa > Chordata > Aves > Passeriformes > Rhabdornithidae > Rhabdornis > Rhabdornis inornatus. The sequence goes on from VWZS01009097.1 coordinate 878,230, forward strand.
CTGAGAAGTTTTTCCACTGTCCTCACTTCTCCACACACTATGCTGAATGGTGACCATGTTAACCCATTTCAGTTATCTTGCAGTTTCCCAAGGAACTGAACTGAAGGCACTGTTATGGCCTAGAGATTCAACTATTCTAATTAGCTTAATTAAGTGATTTTTTAGAGCACAGGAAAGGGAACAGTATGTTTGCATCTCTATTTAATCAGAAAATTTTGCTAATTTGAAGACTCTGCAGTGATACACCACTGACACAATAAAAGTTACTGCCACTGGTCAGTCCTCAGAGACCTTTTATGACTCCCATGAATCTCAGGGAGGGAGTTCAGATGGCTATCCCGGTGAAAAAAACCGAAATTAACACCCAACCATTTTAATAAATCAGACAGGAGCAATTTCTTTTCCTGTAATCTACAGAAACATATGACTCTGCAGGATAGAGAATCAAACGGGATGGTGAATGACATCATTCTATGGACAATATGACTGGTATTCTAAACTTCTTTCCTTTTAGGGTGGTCATCTACAGCTGTCTAATATTAAACTACATGCAGGGAATCTTGCCCAGCCATTTCCAATGGAGCCCCTGAGCAAGAGTGGAAGGATTTTATTTGGCTCCCCAATAGGGAACTTTGTGCCCAGAATGAGCTGGAAAACAATAAAGGTTTTTATTGTCACTGATGGAAAAAATTATAAAGCAGACCAAATCTTGTTACCCTCATAGAAAAAGAATGAGGGATTATGTTGTATTTTTACTGTACTGGCAATATGTTCAGTTTCTGAGAACTTTTGGTGACCAGAAAACTGGGCTAGAGGGAATTCTAGGTCAGGTTAGAGTATTTAACCATGTGGACATGGCATGCAAACCCAACTTACAGCTTCAACTTACCATGTGGTAGATTTATACTTCAGGTTTTCTTGTACAGTCAGATGCATTTTAGCAAGAATTGTTTTGTTTCACCTTTTTGGCTCCTAATGTTACATTTTTTTACTCTCTCAGTGTCTCAGGAGATCAGATTTTTCTTGAACCTCTTTGACTAAATATTACCAAAACTAATGGTCTGTCAAAAAGTTTGAAGTAGAAATAGAAATGAAGGTTGCTGTAGTCACACTTGCAGTAGACTTTAATATTTTTAAATTAACTCCTCTTTTAACTGGTGTTGGAGCTTTACAGAAGGTATCACTATCTTTTACCATTAGCAGAGATCTGGCTGTATTATCGAGGGAAAAGGGTAAACCACAACTCATTATTCTCTGAGATACAGAACTGAAAGATACTGAACAGAGGAATTTGAGACCAACCCAAAACAGATGTTGGAAGCGCAGGGATAAAGTAAGAGGAGCCTCAACCCCCAAAATGTGCTGACCAATATACTAAAAGAAGGATAAAAAATCAAATCAAAACAAAACCCCAAATATGAAACTGATGCTGGCTGGGTGCCAGACACTCACCAAAGCTGCTCTATCACTGCACTCTGTGGATGGACAGGGGAGAGAAAATATAATGAAGGGTTGAGATAAGGACTGAGAGAGATCACTCGCCAAATATTGTCACGGGCAAAACAGGGTAGAAATATAGCGTAGAGATATTAATTGAATTTATTGCTAACCAAATCAGGGCAGAAAAATGAGAAGTAAAATAAGACATTAAAAAACTCCTTCCCTCCACCCCCAGGGAATGGGGATTATGGTCATTTCATCACCTGTGGTTTCCCCTGCTGCTCAGGGAGAGGAGTCATTCCCCTGCTGCACCCTGGGGTCCCTCCCACGGGAGACAGTTCTTCATGAACTTCTCAGATGTGGCTCCATCTCACGAGTAATAGTTCTCTGCAAACTGCTGCAATGTGAGTCCATCCCATGGGCAACAGTCCTCCCCAAACTGCTGCAACTGAGTCACTCTTCCATGGAGTGCAGTCCTTCAAGGACAGGCTGCTCTGGCAAGGGCTCCTCTCTCCATGGGACTCCCATGACATCACAGCCTCCTCTCAGGCATCCACCTGCTCTGGCACGGGTCTCCTCCCTGGGCTGCAGGTGGATCTCTGCACTCCCCTGGACCTCCCTGGGCTGCAGGTGGATCTCTGCACTCCCCTGGACCTCCCTGGGCTGCAGGTGGATCTCTGCATCCCCCTGGACCTCCCTGGGCTGCAGGTGGATCTCTGCATCCCCCTGGACCTCCCTGGGCTGCAGGTGGATCTCTGCACTCCCCTGGACCTCCATGGGCTGCAGGTGGATCTCTGCACTCCCCTGGACCTCCCTGGGCTGCAGGTGGATCTCTGCATCCCCCTGGACCTCCCTGGGCTGCAGGTGGATCTCTGCATCCCCCTGGACCTCCCTGGGCTGCAGGTGGATCTCTGCACTCCCCTGGACCTCCATGGGCTGCAGGTGGATCTCTGCACTCCCCTGGACCTCCCTGGGCTGCAGGTGGATCTCTGCATCCCCCTGGACCTCCCTGGGCTGCAGGTGGATCTCTGCATCCCCCTGGACCTCCCTGGGCTGCAGGTGGATCTCTGCACTCCCCTGGACCTCCATGGGCTGCAGGTGGATCTCTGCACTCCCCTGGACCTCCCTGGGCTGCAGGTGGATCTCTGCATCCCCCTGGACCTCCCTGGGCTGCAGGTGGATCTCTGCATCCCCCTGGACCTCCCTGGGCTGCAGGGGCACAGCTGCCTCACCATGGGCTGCACCACGGGCTGCAGGGGAATCTCTGCTCCTCCCCCTCCTTCTTCACTGACTTTTGTTTCAGCAGAGTTGTTCTTCTCACATGTTCTCCCCCCCTCTTCTCTGGATGCAATTACAACAGTGCCATAACTTTTTTCTTTCTTCTTAAATAGGTTATCAGAGAAGTCTTACCACCATTTGTAATTGGCCCAGCCTTGATCAGCAGCACATCTGTCTTTGGAGCTACCAAGAATTGGCTCTGCCAGGCATGGAGCTGCTTCTGGCAGCTTCTCACTGAAGCCACCACTGTAGCCTCCCTTGCTACTAAAGCTTGGCCATGCAAACCTAATACAGAAACATATACATGCCATTTAGGAAGACCTGGAAAACAACCTGAAATGGGAGAAATTCTTAAGTGACCTAATCTCGGCTCTATTTTAAGAATTTTAATCCTGGTTTCAGGTTTCAGCCTGTCAAATTCTTGCAATGTATGCAAAAATGAATAGGGTGGAGTAAATGAAAAGTCTAATTTTCTAAAATTGCATCAGCAGTATGCTGCAAATCATTGCAGCATGGAAGGAAATCAGAATTTGAAACAGTTTACTTTTGTTTCATTCAAGTAGAAATGACTGTTAAAGATGTAAGACAATTTAGAAAACACTCAAATCCAAAGCAGTAGCTTTTCTGCTGCCTACAAGAAGACAAAGAGATTTTGAAATACCTTTTAATTTAGAATAGCTACTTATCTATCTATCTATTTTTAAGAGAAGACAGAGAAAGAAAATCGAATGACTGCCCAAAGAATTCTGAAGATGCAGCTTTCTCAGCTTTATGCATGGGCTGTCCTTTTATGTGTGAGAAAGCTACATGGGAGTGAAAAGTGCTCAGAAGAGTATAGTTTTTCTGTTGACATAAAGGGCTTGAAGAGCTCAATGTGTTTAGTTATCAAAAAGAAAACTGAGGGGTGATTTGATTACAGTATATGAGTACCTCATGAGGAGAAAACACCAAAAGAGTGTTTTGTATAGCTGAGAAGAGACTTAGCAAGAATCAGTGATGGGAATAAAAGGCTGACAAATTCACATTGCTGATGACTTTATTTAGTGAAAGCAAAGGTATGTGAGAATTGAAACAAAGTCCTAACCAGATACTGGAATTTATTCTTCAAGTAAGAGAGTAGCTTTCTATACACTGTGTTCTTTACTTGTTGGACAGAATATAAGGGAAATAGCGTGCAATATAACAGCCACAGAACACAGGAAATTACTTCAAACTTTAGAGGTGGTGTGTACAGCTGTGCTAAATCCTGCTTAAAATTTAAAACTTTAATGTTCTATGTCTCTAAGCCTGAGAAAACTGTCCAAGATCTCCCCTTGGAGAGATGGCTCTTACATGCCACCGAAGAGCCTCATATCAGTCAGTATCTGCATGTTAGACCAGTTCCTACGTTGGCTTGTCCTGATGTTCTTACTGTGGTCAGCTTTAAACACATCCCCCAAAAGTACTTTACTTGTGGATGATGCAGTTTTTATCAGCATCAGTTTAGCTGCCATCTTTTGTTCAGTGATCTATAGCACATGTCTAGGACATGGAACATCTCCCATTCCAAGTCCAAGAAGATAAGTACTATGTTCACATCTTCTGAATGTCTCAGTCATCACAAAACTGGGACTGAACCACAGACAGGGTCTGATGGCCTGAGGAAGATACAGACTGACTCTTTTGCCTTGGGTGGTGGGGGGAATCTCAATTTCTCTTCTCAGTGTGCTTCTGGTGCTTGGGCCACTAAATTTTATAGGGAATCAGAGAATGACAGAATGGGTAGAGTTTGGAAAGGACCAGCTGAATAGTAAGGATGTTCTTCCCTACGATCAGATGGAACTTCCTATGCATCAGTTTCTGCCCATGGCCACTTGTTCTATTGCTTGGCACTACCAAGCAGAGCCTGGCTCCCTCCAACCTCTTGACACCTCCCTTCAGATCCTTGTAGACATTCACAAGGTTCCCTCTCAAAACAGAAATGTGAAAACACATCTGGGAACCGTGGCTTGGGATACCCCTCTGTTCCAGATGTGCTCATACAAATACCTACATGAGACACGAAAACTCCATGTAGGACCCATGTGAAGTTACACATTTATTGAAAGTTATGCACAAGTTACTTCTGTTATGCAAAGCTTTCCTTGCAACAGTGGATCATGAGTCACATGTTGCACATTGCCCTTCACAATAGTGCACAGTGCCTAACAGGGAAGAAATAACTCTTCCCAGTCCTGCTTTAGCTGTTTTATGAGAGAGCTTTTCCTTGTGCAACTTAGAGGGAGAGAAGGTAATTGGTGTCATTTTATCTAAGATTGTTACTGTTTTCTGCTACTGAAAGTAACAGATTGTCAGACACTGGGCATATGTGTGCTTCATGTTCTTTTCTATTCAGTTAATCAATAAATATGAGAACATTTTCCACGTCAAAGAGAGAATGTGTTGCCTTTTCACACTGAAATACATTGGGGATGGGGGATGGTGGCAGCAGAAAACAGTAATTTTAAGATGTGGAAAGACAGAGTGTTCAGTGTGCTCAGTCTTGGGTAAACTGACAAGAAAAAAAGGAGGAAATGAGAAGAATGAATCAAAACTGACTCAGCTACCTTAACTGTTTTTAAAATGAGGTGTGCCTCATCCTGTGCTGATAAGAATATTGACCAAGCCTCCAAATCCTACTATATCTACTGAAACATGTGTGGCACTTGTTACCCCAAAATTGTGTACCCTTTCAGGGACACCCTGGCTAAAGGAAATAACATTTTGTAGGCTACTCAGACTCACAATGGCCAGCCTGGCACATAGTTTCTCTCTATCTCAGTCACGGCTGAAAATCTGGGTGAAAAGACAGGTATCAGACTAGGAAACTGCATCTTTATAAATGGGATGGGTAAAACATGTATTTGTAAGAGATCAAACATATGCAGCTGATTATATTTGGACAATGGACCACACTAATGTCACTGGGATGAGGGTTATTTGCAGTTGTGTGGTGGTTCAGGGCCTGGCTGAAAGGGAGAAGGAAAAGTAGAGCAAAGTATAACTGAGAGGAGAACAGTTTGAGGGTATTGAAGTTGCCAGTAGGAAAGACAAGTAAGGCCCTTTTATTTTTTTTTGTGAGTTTGACAGAGATAATGAGAAAGCAAGTGGATATAATCCTTTCAGTTGCATGAGTGTGCCTGGGGATTTCTCTGGGTTGTGGTATATAGGTATCTTGGTTTAACTCAGCCCATGACTACATACCACTCAGCAACTTTCTCAAACCATCCCCATGGTGGCATGGGAAGAAGAATCAGATAAAAGTAAAAAAAGCACGTGAAAATTCATGGCTTGTGATAGTTTAATAATTGAAACAATATAAAATTATATAGATAACAATTAAAAAATGAGGAGAGACTGAGAAGGAGAAATAAAATCCAAGAGAAAATCCAAGCAATTTATGATGAAAGTGCTCAACCCCAACAACCAATGCCTTCCCCATTTCCAGCAATCCCCCAGTGATGATCCCCTCCAGACCAACTTCCTCCAGTTTGTGTACTGAGTTTGGCATTCTATTGTATGCAAAATGTCTTTGGCTGGTTTGGGCCAGCTGTCCCAGATGTCCTCAAGGCAACTTGTACAACTCCTCACTGACAGAGCATGGGAAAATGAAAATTCCTTTACCCAGGTTAAGCACTGTTTGGCAACAACCAAAACATCAGTGTGCTGTCAACATTATTCTCATACTGAATCCAGAACACAGAACTGTACCAGCTACTAGGATGAAAATGAACTCTATATCAGCTGAAACCAGGGCAATAGGATCCAAGTTCAAGAGAAGGGCATGCTTTAGGTGTAATGAGCCAAGAATAATGTCAAGCCTCAGAAAATAGGTGGAAATTTTCCTCCAACAAATGGTATGTAAGAAACTGATTACAAAAAGCAAACACACAGAAGTCAGTCTACTTTCTTTGGAGAAGGTTCATTGTGTAAGGGCTTGCTGAAAATAAGAAACAGTTTTATATCAGCTTTTTTTACATTTCCCAGGGGAGACATGCTGTTCACAAGAGGATCTCCTCCAGAAATTTATCAGAGTCTAATCCTCTGGCATTCACCACTCTTCTCCATGGATGCCTACAATAAATGAATTAAAGTCTGAGACATGCCTAGATTTTGTGCCTTCTCAGCAGAGAGGAATAAATGCTTACAGGACACAAACCGTCTTCTCCTAAGTGGACTGCTGGAAAAGATCAGATGAATCATAAGCCAAAAGTGCCTATTTCTCTTTATTGACTGTAAAGGCAGTTGAAGTAGTATAGGCTCATCCATATGCTGCTATATGTGTCATTTTCTGTGAAAGCTCAAACAATTTATTAGTCACCCTCAAACTGTCAGTACTAGAATTAAGCAGGAAAAGGCTTTGCAGCACTCAGGTGTGTGGTCGTTAAGACACACAGAGAGAGAGAGAGAGAGAGACTCACACTCTTGACTCTGATGATTCATGCAGCAAAAGGAGCACTTTATTTACATTACATGTCTATTTATAGAATTCCAACAACGACCATGGATTGGACAGTGAGGGTAAGACCTCCTGACTCCATAGGTCCCATCAACCATCCATCAATCCTCTCTTCCTCCAAAGAGGAATACAAACAATCATTATTTACAAGAAAGAGTGTGAGAAACTGTACAGAGACTCTATCAACAATCAGGACACTGGAACACAAGGCAACACAGGTGCTCAGATATTTACTTTCATTCTAACTTGGAAAGGAAGGACAAAATGTCTGAAATAACCTGTAAAAGAAAATGAAGACTCCTCACAGAGTCCTAAGGCTCTGTATATCTGAGAATATGTATACAAAGGAGATTTCCAGACAGGATACTGAATGGTCAAGGAGATAGAGGGCAAAGAAATAGTCTGATGATACCCATGTTCTGATGATCACATTAGAAATCTTCCCTTTTTGACATTTTGCCATGTTTCCCAGGGTTGTTCTCCCTTCAGAGGTAAAAAACCACCAACCCTTTCTAGTTTCATGATGCTCCTGAATTGATTCCTTTACACCAAAACTATAACCTTCCCTCTCTGGAGGACTGAAAGGCAGAGGGACTGGCAGATGTTATAGAGATAAGATTTGGGAAGGAAACTATTAATTTACCAATGACGGGCTCATGCCGCTTTGATCTATTTCAGCCTATGCTCTCTTGAGAAGTGGTTTTGGAGTCCTATCATACCCAGTACTAGAAGACCACACTGTCTTCCAGATTGAAGGCAACTGTGAACTTTAATTAAGCTCTGAGCTTTATTTCACCATGATTGAACTACTATAACTGGGGAGGGAATGGAAAATAAGATGGATAGCCATGGAAATAATTAAGAATGAAAAGTGGAAAGCATGGCAAGACAGCACTAAAAGGCAGCAAGAAGTGTCTTTAGTAGATATGTATATGATGTAATTTCAAGTCCCTAGAAAAGTCCAAGTTCCTCCAGAGAAGGAGTTTTCCCCACAAGTGGCTCTGCTGACAGAAGCAGGATGCCCTTTGGTTAAGCTTCTCATCTGTGTATCCAAATACTACCTCAGGCAACCACTATGGTTCAATCAGTGCTGTTGGTAATGCAGCTTGTGTATCATTGGGATAAGATAAACCTGGGTGAGAGGAAAAGGCATAACCTGACAAAGAAAAAAATCTCATAATGCCTGGGTATTTCTCAGGACCATCTGGCTGCCACACAGAGCTGGGAAGGGTATAAACTCATTTGTTGGGAAAGATATGTACTCAGTTTCAGCAGAGTATGATACAGCAGTCATTTCTCCACAGGGGTCAAAGAGAGACACTCAGCTTGGCATGCCTCTGGGCCAAACATCAAATGTTGGGCAAGGACAGAAACAGAAAAATATTTCATCTTAAAGTACATACAACAGGACAAAGACTTTAGGAATGTTACCTACCCCACTCTGCCTTTTTTTAAAGTGAAATACTTAGCTAATAAAATTATCTGTCTTTTTCCTACAAGTGAAGCAGGTAATGTAAAATTGCTTAACTACTAGCAAGTTTTTTTGTCTGTTTGAATTCAAAGAAAAAAGTGTAATCACACCATTATTAACTGAAATTGCATTTTAAAAAATTGAATCCAGTCAGGGTTCTTTTTCTATGGTTCTCAGCTAAAGCAGATTTCACCCCAGAAGACAGCAAAGCTTTGGGCACCCAGTGAATTGACAGCAGAGACAATACACATAAAACCTCAGTATCCTAAAAGACTCTAAAAACTTTTCACTTTTTATTCCTGTTGTTAGCTTTGATCAATTTTCATTTGAAAGAGTACTTGTAAAGCCCTCTTGAGTCTCAAACTCCACTGTAATTATACTACAGTACTCTTCAAAACATATATTCAAATGAATAGAAACTGCCTAGTCAAAGAATGATAGTGCAGTTATCTTCTGGCTTTTTTTTTTTCCTAAACACATTGATCCCCCTAATTGTAATCTACAGGGAAAGGAAATAGAAATAAAAGTTTTCATTCTCCTCCAAAAAGCAACACCAACAACAAAACCCGTGAACTAACCAAACTGAAATCCAAACAACCAAAAACCCCAAACAAAAAAGCAACCCTGGATTAACAAAAAAACCTCTGTGGACAATGAAAAATAAGTTCTCGGTACACAAAGCAGACTGCAGGCACAGGATGCAACCTGTTCTTTTGTGCCTTGGTATGGATAGGATTGTACTGACAGGGAACATCAACATGGAAGATCAGCTCCAAACCATTTGGCACTGCTTGGCTTTTCAAAGCAATGGGATCCAGGATGCATGGCAAAAGACAAGAGTGGAAGAAATTGCTGAATAATTTCTGCAACCATAAACTGAGGACTAGGCCTAAAGGGGGGTTTGGCTGCAGCCTTGAGCTCCCATAAGTGGGATTTGGAAAATAATAAGACTCGTTCCCATTCCTGTAATTTCTGAACCTTCCAAATGCTTCCTGATATCTGTAACAATGTCAGAGTTGATGAGCCTCCCTTCTGGCAAAGAAAAGTGATGTAGGACAGGCATATATATCATTGGATGAAGAGAAAGTTAGAAGTATCCAAATTATGTGTATCTATCTGTGGGAGAGAAACTCCATAGGATATTCAGAGGGAGTTTATCCACTCCTTCTGGACAGCCAGCATGAACACCAAGATCCCCTGAAATCCTTCAACATCTGCACTGAGTCACATAAGCTGATGGTCATCACCAGCACATGTAAAAGGATGTGACTGAGAGCCTATAACCCTTATAAAAATTAGTAGTTTTGTAGGAATGACCATTTCAGGTATGAGAGAAGTAATTTTGCCCTGTCCTTCAGGTAGATGCTCCCTTAGTGGCTTTCTTTTAAGACTGGTATTTGAACACTCCTAAAATATAGCAACTTAGTCCTGTGATGAATATGGAGCTGGAAGCAATGATCCTTATGGGTCAACTTGAGATATTCTATCATTCTATGAAAAAAATCATCACTATTGCTTACTTTTGCATAGAAAACAGGTGGAAATGAAAAGTTTCATCAGAACTTAGCAGACCATACCCACAACTCTCCCGACACAAGGGAAGAATCTAGATTTGTGCTACTAATCATAACTATTGTTTATGTTTTGATAATATGACATCTTGTGGGAGCCAAGTCACTGAAAACAGGATCTTACTTCTCCTGAAATTATTATCAACTTTTCAGTGGATTGCTGCTAAATTTTGCAGGTTTGCAGTGAAAACTGATATTTGAGAGAAAAGCAGCAAAATGAGTTAATATGTGCCAGAGATATGAAAGCAGTATAACAGCTTTTGGAAGCTTACCAGAGGGCAGAAACTCAGTCTACTCATAAATAAGGAAGACACAAAATTAATAATGTTTCAGAAGTGACTGAGATAACTTACAGTGGTATCAAGCCTGTCATCAGTAAAAATATACATCAAAAGAGGTTGAAATATTAGGTACAGAGAAAACTTACTCAAATAGATTTGGAAATCTGAATGCATACAATCCAGTTGGTCTCGATCATGTCTTAGGGCACTCACCTCCCAGTTGTTGAAGCTGTAGGCTTCACCTACTCTTGAAAGTTACAGCAATAAAATTGATGATGTGGCCACATAATTGAGCATGATTGAATTACTGCAGGTAGGCAAGTTACTTCATGCCAGCTAAGCCATAGTGACTGCCTCTGAGCGTTCTCCACTAAGTAATGTCTATTACTTTCCCTAGCAACATAAAACCAATTTACAGAAACTAAACCTAAAAAGCAGGGCACCTCTTTTCCAGTTAAAGAGTGGTATATTTTACTTTGACTTAAGTAGATTCATAATTTTTGTCAAGTAAACTGTAAGTTGAGAGGTATATATATCTGGGTAAAACTGAGATAAAAGTAAATTACTTAAGAGTTAATTAAAAAAAAAATACTACTGTGGCCTTCAGACTAGGAAGGAATAATCTTTGGAAATGCTCTGTGAAAAAAAATCCCAAAACTTCTAAGAATTAAGGTCAGGGGAAAAAAAAATCATGTAAAAAAACAGCTCACAGCGCTGTATTTTTCCTCTATTATTTAATGAGTGGATTCTTCTTTTTTAATAGATTTTCTTGCTTTTCTTTTAGCAAACTGTGGAACAAAATATTTTGAAAAGTCAGTGAATTAATCAAAATAAGGCTCTAGTTATCTCCATGCTAGACAATACAAGAATTGCTGGAGAACAAACACTGGCCAGAAGATTTGCTTTTCTAGAAATGCTAAAATTAAGCAATTCAACAGATATTTGTAGATTTACTTACGTACTAACCATGCCATTTCACAAGGTCTTATCTGGAAAAAAAATTTACAATTACCCTGGATAGAAGATACCCTCTGTATCAACAGCCTGGAAAAAAGTTTTCAATGCCAGAATAAGTTTCAGGAGCACTGCATTTGTACATTACTGAAATTGGAGAATTTTCTCTTAAACTGAGTACCTCGTTAATGAGAAAGTAAACAGCACATTATTGAAAGCCTGCAGGTCATATTGCATAGAAATTTGTATTAGAGTAACCCAATCAAGCACGAGCTTAGTACCATAAATATAGATAGAGAGAGAATAAAAGGGATTTAGAGAGATTTAAAAGCCAGATTGAATCGAAGACTACCCCTACAAATCTAATACATGTTCAGGATAAAAAGAAGAAAAAAATGAGAGGCAACAATGCTGAAAGGTACAGAAAGATGACAAAACAGCATGCATGAATTTGAAATGTGTGATGGCAGCTGAAAGTACTTGTGCAAATTGATACTGAGTATGCAAATGCTTGGTACACAGCACAAGATATGTCTGGTTCTGTGTTCTCAAGCAGTGTCTTTAAGCCAGGATGCTCAACTCACGCATTCTAAGAGGAGAAGGATGCCAACAAGTTTTAGGAAGCAGAAACACAGATTATGAGACTGAAGGATATGGGAACCTTTGAGGCATCTCATTTAATGAAGGAATGAAAAACCAGGGAAGAGAAGGAAAGAAAGGTAATAAGTGGCAACTACTTGAAAGAAGTAGAAGCCTAGAGAAGGTAAAGGGGCTAAGAAATGGAAAAAATAGATTAGACATTAGGAATGTAAAATGGTAAATTAGCTTATTTTTCTTTTATTTTTTTACCTTCTGAAATAATCTGCAGATAATCAAAGTTCTTTGACTTGTTATTTTCCTGGAGGCCAAAGTCACCATCATAATGAAGTCTTTAGCATGAAACACATACTGGCAGCGAGCAGGTTAATGGGAACTAACAATCTTCATTTTTCCATTAATTTTACCTGCAGTTTTTCTCATTCTATACCAAAGTTTCCTCAGAGGTCCAGTTATGAGATATATAAAATTGAAAAGCTGCTCATATTTTTTCTGGATAACCACGATTCTCTGAATGTACGTTGCCTGATCCATAAGCTTTTCCTTTATTGGGGAGTGATATTTCCAACTGGTTGTGTGTAAAGCAGGTCCTTTCCTTTATTTTTCTTTCCAGCAGGTTTAGAATGAGTAAATGTTCCAAATCCACATTTCATTAGCTTCTCCTTCTTCAGCAGTTTTTTCAGCATCTCAAATCACCATTTCTTGTGCTTGTCACAGAGACAGGAGTTCCTCCATAGTAACATTTGTGTAACTAAGATCAATTTTCTCCTCTCTAGTTTTCTCCAGACTCAAGCAATCTATCCAAAATTTCACACACACATTTTCCTAGCAGACCATACCCCCAAAAAAATTACGGGGAAAATCGGCCAACTTATTTATTAGGAGCTATAGCTTAAAAAAAAAAAATCAGGAGGACTGCAGTCTTTGAAAAAAATGTTTTGAAAGATGAGTGTCTCCAAATTTACAGTGTATAAGCCCAGGGTCTGCTAGATTCAGCAAAATCTAAGCAAGATCTGATGCCTCTGGCTGAGAATAGTCGAGAAATCTTTTTTCAGACTTGAATAGTTCAGATTTTTATGAAGGTATCTCCAATGAAAACAGGTTCAGAATGACATCACTGTGTGCTGTGGCTTTTAGAAGGAGTGTGCAGTTGTGAAGGTAAAGGGCAGAGCAGACCAGCCTGAAATCCACAGACTTTTGAGTTGCTGAGCTGAATGCATGTTTTAGTATTTCCCATTGCAAAAATGAAACAATTTTCAAGGATTCTCACACAGTAAAATAACATTTTGAAATTGTTCAAGGTATTTTTCCTACTATTTCTATATTATTCAGATTGCTGGATTTTTTTATTATTATATAACTATTGTGGAGATCTGTAATTAACATCCCTTGGTTTTTGTGGTTTTTTTTCTAGATCTAAAGAACCTATCTGGTCAGTAGTGAGTAGCTTGACATAGGTATGTTTTTTATTTCACCAGCTGTAGGGGTGGGCATCAGCACCACATTACATTGCCCACCTGTATGTCATGTCAGCAGTGCCAATGTGCACCCTGCAGAACTCCAGACTCTGCCTCCCTGGGGTGCCTGAACCATCTGCACAGGTCAGACAGTGAGGACACAATTCCCCAGGGTGAGCTGGGCTGTTGTGAAGTAGCAGGCCGTGTCTGCAGCTGGGAGGACCCAGTGGACTTGATCCTGGAGGTCTTCTCCAACCTTACTGATCCCAAGTGACCATAACTGCTACATTTAGACAGTAGGATTGCTCTCCAGGCTCTGTCGCCAGCATTGAAGCCTTTGGAATCTTGGACAACTGGTGCATACACAGAAACTTAAATTTAGATGTCTTAATCTGGAAATTAATGCCACCTAAAGGGCAGGATCTTGATGCTTAAATTTAGGCACCTCGTGCCATGTGAGCTATTCTGGCATTTCTAAGAATCCTCATGGGGCAAACAGATATAACAAAAGACACACAGGTATCTCAGGCCACAGTGGAAAGACAACTGAAAGTCAGGTAGGATCCCTAAAATGTCCCACATGGCAGTAGACATCTAAATTTAGTCAGCTGAATCCACAATAACGGAATAGTTTCTAAAAATCTTCTTTTCTACTAAAAAAATAAAAGAAATAAAAAAAAGAAAAAAAAAAGTATCAGACACCTTGGTTTCACTCTGTAGTCCAATGCTATCTGAGATGATCAGGCTGCCCCACCTGTCCTGCCATTCCAGGTGGAAACAGATCTCCCTAAGGATATCTTAGGCACCCTTGTATCTCTCAGATGACAAAGCATGCCTACATCATTTACTGAATGAGGCCCTCATGGAGTGCTTTTCTTCTTGTTCTAAGCTTGAGGTCTAAACCAAAGTAGACAATACACACTTTAGCAGTGCTCTAACTTCACTATGAGGGGATTTTTCATATAATTTAGCCCTATAACACCTAAAATGAATCCCATGTAAGGTGTCGGACTATTCTTAAATAACTGTTGCTCTTAAAGATTAAAGCAATGTTTTGGCAGCTTTTTTTAGCTGCAATGTTCTCCAGGTCAGAGTTTGAAATGTGAACTGCAAAATGCATGAAAAATGCAAAATCAAGGGCACCAGAAAATTATATAAAAATGTACAAGTCAAAATAGCTCTATGTCATAACATTAACATTTAGAATTTTGAAGTCTGTAAACTTTCCAAAATAAAAATGTCAAGACATTTTCTTTTTTAATTTCTCCACAGTAGCTTTTGCAAAGTTATTATCAGGAAATGTTTTGAAAATGGATTTTTGACAGCTCCAGATTTTGAAGAAAATAAGGCTAAGATAATAAATGCAAAAGAACTACCAATATGGCATTCTCATCAGCTCCCCAGTATCATGCTGCATAGCTCTTTCTACAGGCTACAGAGTAATTGAGACTCAGTCACCATGATTGGTAGGTGGGTGGCTATTACAGATTTCTCCTGTTCTCAGTTTCTTGTTAATGAACATGAACATTGATTTTGGTATCTCATGACATATCTCCTGCTTATGGGTACATTAGGAAAATCAAAAATTAGTGTAATTATCAGTAGAAATTTTGGAGGAGGTGATCATGATGGGGAAACACAAATATCAGGGTAGTAAAGAAGAAAGTACCAGTGATACTTTCAGAGGTGGTTAATTATTGGTCTCGCTAATAATGGTCTAGCTGGAGGAATTGGTAAATATCCTACTTGTTCCAAGAGCCCAGAATGTTACACATTTTGGAAAAAACCTTAACCTACTGCGAAGACATGGAAAGAAGAGGAGAGGGCCCAAGTATGAGCTCATTTGACTTCTGAGGCTGAGGGAATGGATTTATTTCTGAAGGCTGTTCTAAGACTTCCTTACATAGGAAACACATAAGTGAAAGAAGATGGAAGTTTCTTTCAAGACTTCCCTATGTGGGAAGCACATATGTAAAAGAAGACAGAAATTTCCTCTCCACACTGAAATTTCCATGTGAATCATGATGACTTAGATTTGAAGAGTCTCTTAAGCTTGGGACCAATAGTAGAATTAAGGTGCACTGCTCTGAAATGCCTTGCAATGCAGTAAAGGAGCACTTACTGTGTGGGCAATGGACCAGAGAAGGTGTGTGTTCCCACAGATGTATTAGTATTGATACATTGGTGAGCTAGGAATTCACTGAAGAGGACACTGCAAAGCAGTGCTTGAGCTCCACCTTCCTCACTGGCTCCGTCTCCCTCATCCCAGCAACACATCTCTGCAGAGGACTGGCATTCTTCTCACATGGACCTCCTTCAAGGTTGTTATGACAGGAGCTAGATATGTGTCAGTGCAATGGGCTTTTTATTTCAGCTTCTTTTAAGAAGGTCCAAAGACTGCTGGTGTGTAGATGGGACTTCATGTTTTTTATTTTTATTTTCTTTCTCTGCAAAGAAAGCTTATGCATCCTTACCTCTTGATGAGACACACTTGTATTCTCAAATTGCCTGCGCTGATGCTTTTCCTGTGCCAGTAATGACATCCAGCTTCTCATTCCTTAACCTCTTTCCACTGAGACTACCAACACAGCCATCCATATTTATCTATTCATTTCTACCTTATTCAAGAAAACAATTATTTGTATTGGAACAAATGGTGTTATTGGAACATATTTTAACACAGCAGATGAAATAAGGACTGAAGACTTCTAGTTTTGAGGTCAATTGTAAAATTCACCAAGCAGAAGCAGAATGAGACCCTGAAGCCCAAAGGTAATAGAACAAGAGCAAGCTAAAGAGTGGAGTGCCCATTAATTATTAAGCCTTCATTTCCTCTCTCACCACAATAGTATTAAAAACTACTACAGACATGTAAATTAAAAATAAATACTCTGTAGTTCAAGGCATTCATTTAACCTTAATACTGAGGACTCTCTCTTGGGATACAGGCTGGGATTTTTTTTAATTACAGGCTGCTAATTCAGTGGATGCTCAATATAAATTAGAACCATCTTTTTGCGTTAAAAACACACAGATAATGTTCCCAGGACAGCGTTTTCTCATCTTCAGCAAGAGTGGTGACATCTCTGCTACCTTTAGGATGTTTGCTCAGCCAGAGTGGAGCGTGGCACCCCACCCTGTCCCTCTGACCATATGGCAGGGAATGGGACTGCTGTGCCCCAGGGGATGATGGATCTTCTTGTTTCTGTGCCATCCCTGTGTTTAGTATGCATGGGGATGGAGATAGGAAAACCACTACATCAATAAGAATCCCTATCCAAATGATGTGTATTCATCCTCATCAAAACACCACTTTTACTCCAGTTAGAAGCAGTTGACAGTGGGAGAAAATCAGTCCAACTGCTAGCTCAGAAGCAGAAACAAAAATTAAAAATAGAATTTTCAGGTGAGGCCAGAAATATTTCATTCCTATGTAGTCTGTGAGGTTAAAAATGGCACATAAATGTATTTAGCTCAGTAAGAATTCATACTCTTCTGCATGCTCCCTTAGTTTCACACAGTTAGTGATTGAGACAATCCCTACTCTCCATTTTTCAACAAGAGACCGAGACAATGCCTATATTAAGCACGATTTTAGAAAATTCATAAGGGTTGTAACTGAGGTGGGAACTGAACTGTATCTTAAGCTGTGTGTTAGTGCTTAGTCCTTCAAACTAAAAGCCTACCCAGATTTAGTTAGGCAGCTCTCCCACAGTTAAGCACTCATTTCTCATCTGCATTGTAGGACCATCCTCTACACTTGACTGTTCTGGAGATATGCTGGGAAGGTCTATCACAGCGTATTAACCCAGTAAATATAGCATTCCACTGCCTGGAGCAGAGTGCAGGCCTCCTGTTAACTAACAACAATGGTCCTATCACTTCTCACACTTTTTCTGGACTTTGTTTGGCCTTTCTGGAAATTTATTTTAGCTAATACCAGCAATTCTTAAGACAATGTACTTTGATTTGGCTTTTGCTTAGCATTGGTATAACAATTTATGCTATATGTATACTTATAACATCAACTACTAATAGTAATAACAAATAGATCTTTCATGTAGAATGACTTTTGAAACCAGAAAGAAATACAGCTTGGAGGATTATAGGCTTGGGAACATAGGTGACAACCTTGAAAACATAGGCAAAGGATGTGTTCCCAGGGCTATAAGCAGTTCACCAATACTCAGTTACCAGTCACCAGAGGAGTGCTACCCTGAGAGCTGGGTGAAATGGTTTTAGAAGTGACTTCAGTCTGACACTGTAAATTGTGGTATTGAGAGATTTACTCGTAACATAGACCTGCAGATCAATGAAGAAAGAGAAGGGATTGAAGTTTCTTGGCAAACATGCAAAAATAGCCCCAAACTTTCCAAGGATGAGAAGGAAGTAATGATCAGTGTTGCATTCCACCTGGAGAAGACTTGTCTGCAAATTCCCAGCAGCAAGTAATTTCAGGACTCTTGGGGCAGTGATGGGTACCAAAGAAATGTCGCTATTTAAAAGTTTTTGTATATATCATTTAATGCTATGTACTTTGAAGTATTTGTGTCAGTATCATCATAACTGCACTGATAATTTTTTAACTGGACTATTAAGACTAATTAGAATAACAATGAACTATTGTCTTTGCCTGTATAATGTATTCATTTTGCCCATAAAAAGACTTTAGGCATAAAAAAATTGGTGAGAATTTGAGCAAGCTCTTCCATAACTTGCATGCAACAAACTGTTAACAGTGTGTATCCCAGAGGCTCTTGAGCACCTTTAAACATTTAAGAAGTGCAGCCTCCTTCTGCCTTTCTGCTCATTTCACCATGGCAGGATGATGCAATTTGTTTGACATAAATTTGGCAAGAGAGAAACTGAAAGTCTCAGAACCATAAGCAAGAAGAAGGTGCAAAAGACTGGATGACTAACTACCTCATCCCACTTGCCACAGCCCTTAAATTAATATCTTTTGCAGGGTGGTAGAAATGGCAGAGGGTTATGGATGATGGGGGAAGTCCTGCTGAGTCACCCTGACCTTGTAGTACCAGCAACTCCGTGCTGAGCCACGCTGTTCTCCTGTGAGGCTCCGGAGGAATAAGGTCACTACAGTGAGTTAGCATTGACTATGGAGCAGCCAGGGTCTTCATCTGTGGGAAGATAATTTGTAAGGATAGTGCAGAAGGCAATTTTCCTCAATGAATTACAGCCGTACTGATTGCTGAGAAGTGGAGACAGCCTTGCCTATCCAATGAGGATGGGTGTTATAAAACAGTGGGTTAATTGGCTATCAATTTGTTGGAGTCTGCTGCAGTTCAGGATGGAGTCTGCTGGCTGTGCTGTGAGGAGGAAGGGTTGTGCAAGGGACAGATAAGGTAAGAAGATGTTATGTGAGGAATAGACATGGTAAGGTGGCTGGGTAAGGAACAGGTTAGGGTTTAGCCTGTCATACAGAAGGGAACTTGCAGAGGGAAGGAGTCAGTGCTGTGTGGAGCTGCCTGAAAGAAGGCATGAAAAGCTTTTAATAAAGGACGGGTGATGGTGCCAGTTGTGTCTGTCTTGGCAACTGCAACATTTATCTGTCCAGTACTGGGTAAATGAGATTGTCAAGAAGCTGCCTAGGCCACTGTGCCTACTGGTTTATCTTTGTTGTTGCAGTGCTGTGAAGTGCATAAAATTGTGTGCTGTGTCTGGCTGAATGTGTTCCACAACACTCTGGACATCATTTAGGAAGAACATCTTGCTCTGGTCTGTTAGGTTGTTTTTAGGAGAGATAGTCTGACTCTCCTGTCAGGGAGGAGGAAGGGACTACAACTGCTGCAATTGTGAAGGACCAAAGCCTTGCTAAAATCTGCAGCAAATTTATTCTAGAAATCTGGAATCCTCATCTTATTACAACATATCACCTTATTCTTGTATGCAAGATTGATGTGGGGGGTGTGATGATACTAAGCTCAGAGGCAAAATTTATTCCCTGTGCAGTAACAGATGGTGTCTGATCCAGGGATCCTTGCCAGGAGTTCATCAGCTCTGTGTTTGGGTAGCTCGAGTCACTCTCTGTGAGATCAGCTTGTTGGTAGAGTGAAGAGCAACATCATTACCACAGCCTGCTGCACATTTCACATGCTGCTAGTGAGTGATGTGGTGAAGGTAGATCAGGGGCTCCACTGGATCCCACTTAGCCATAGGCAAACTTGGGGGATTGCATAAGTGACAGCAGCCTCTGGGGAAGGAAAGAACACTTAAGTGCAATGCAATACATGTCCTGTAAACACCATGGAGTTTCTGCCTTGTGCACAATCTCTCCATTCTTTCCTTAATTTGTCTCACCTTCCTCAGTCCTCTCTGCAGAGAACAGATTTCTCTCTTGATCATTTTGAGACCAACAGCAAAATGCCCAATTTAATATGTTTATGATAGTGATCCCCAGTCTCTTCCCCCAGCATAAAGTAACTTCTTTGTAAGAAACATTATCCTAGTGAAGAGAGCATACAGATAACTCTTATTCCATGCTAAGAACCATCCATTTCTCTCCTTTCTGAACGGTAAACTTACCAGAGGACTGTGGAAAGATCAACACATGTGATGCTGCCCAGACCTCACTGGAAAGAGACCTGTTGTGGGATTCCTCCTCAGAGAGTTGGAACTCCTGAAAACAGGTGAATCTTGTAGTTTGCTTCAGTTGTAAGGGCAACGGGGACACTATTCTCCTCAAGGAACTGGACTAATAGTAGAAGATAATCTATTCAATTTTGGTGCAGTGCAGGCATGGTGATAATATGAAGTATGAGAGAGCTACTAATCTTTGAGAAGGGATCTAATTTGGGAAGGGTACATCAATGAGCAAGGCCACAAATACAGCTAGGGCTCAGTTATCAGTCCCACTGGAAGAAGATAAAAAGCTCAGAAAAAGATTTGATTTGGCTTGGCCTTTCTTTTTAAATAGATGCTTGCCCCTTTTTCATAGGAGACTTCTTAAATTATTTCTTTATTTTGCTTGAGCTTTGAATAAAGTTCATTCTTGTGAGGACTGGCTTGGCTTTTGTGTTCACACACATAACTGATTGCTAGACAAGCTATCCTTGATTAGTGAGGCCAGCTTGTATTAGTCATAGCCATCATCACAGTCAGCTAAGGCTGCTGCAGCATCGTCTAGAATTCACCTAGAACATTCACTTAGAGTAACAGCATCCTGCACACCAGCACTGGCATTTTGCAAGGGAAGCAAAGACTGAGCCTTTGTATCTCTGATCCATACTGAAACTAGGAGTGGCACAAAAGAGCTTTGTGTCCTAGACAGGTGTGTACATGGGACCAAGTGCTATACATTCCTGACGACAACATCTAATATAATTATTCACTAAACAGTTGCTGGAAATGTTGATAGTGTTATATTAGATGTGTTTTCAAGAGTTGTGAGAATGTCATAGAGAGTCATGGAAGATAGTCTTGGATTAAGTGACAATGGTTTTTCTAAAGAGAGCAAACTTCAGTAAACTGGGAATATCAATTAGGAAATTCAAATGACCTCAGAAACCAGGGACTAGAATGCTGAAGTTATTTGGGATTTATTTGGACCAAAGTTACAATGACCAGTCAGGAATGTGCATGACAAGCAAGTTGCAAGGCTTCCTTGCTTTAATAATCTCTCCCTCCTTCCCAAGAGAGGTATTAGAAAGAAGCTGAGAGCTTGGAAGGAGTGAAAAAGGCTAAATCAGCTCAGGCTATGACTGCATTACTTGACTGGGAGCACTTCCAAGGTCCTTTGTCTGGGTATATGCTTCTGATGTATCCCAAATCCCATCCCTTCTTCCTCCAAATGCACTCTGATTACTGTGACAAGGCAAGTTTTAAGAAGTACTGAATCTGAATCACAGCATGCCTGAACGAACTTCAGGTAAGTCTGTACATGGCCAAAGAAAGCTGGAATCAGGTAATGATTTGATACAGTAAGAATTTGCCATGGTGGAGACAAGCTAGGTTTAACTTTTAATCTTAAAGCAAGAAATAGAAGATTATTCAGGTGTCAGATAGGGAGACCATAAAAAGAAATAGATGATAATGCAGTACACATACATGGAAAAAAGTTAGGACTGCTTTTGGTTTACCCTGGATAACACATGCCACAGTGATGAGCAGAGGTGCAAGGCCAATGACTTTGGGAGACACGGCAGCCAGAATGAGGACAGGAAAATGGAAGTCATTACAAGGAAACTGAAATAATGCTTAGACTACACAGACAACAGTAGTACAAATATTTTTGAACAGGTGTATCAGCTTGACTTGTCAGTAGTCTAACCATCCTTTCAGGACAGCATACTCATCTTCTGTAGAGGGAAGCATGTAGCAGGATGTTCCCTTCTGCCTATCAGCTGGTGTGGTAGCCCAGGACATCTTCCCCTTCCCATGAATCTGCTAATTGGTGAGATAATCCAAACTGGACATCTGTCCAGTAGGGAGTTATCTCTGGGGCCCTGGAGGTGGCATTCCCATCTGATAATAGACATCATGCCTTGAGAGCAGATTGAAAGGAGATAAGCCTTGAATTTCTGACTGACAGACACTTCACTTTACAGACTATAAAAGATAGACAAAACTTTTACAAAGCAGAAGTCTTCTGCACATTTGCTGGAAGTCTGTGAGGGGATCCCTTCTCAAGGTTTGGGCTGCTGGCCTTTAAGTTACACTCCCAGATGTGGAGTGAAAGGAATCTGTGTGCTCTATCATCAGCTTGATGTTAAGTTGCATTGACTGCTAATATATGCTAGCCATTTTATAGGTATATTATACCTATGTTTTATACCTATCTTTATGTTCTGTACTGCCTTGTGTATATCTACTAGTAGTTCTTTGTTTTAACCTGTGTAGTAAGTAACTCTGTTTAAGGCCTCTTGTTTGTTAATCTTCTGTCTATCCAATAAATAACTAATTTTATGTTAGACTGGATTTGCCATTTTTTAGAACTTGTGAGCCAGGGTGGTTTAGGTGTAGGTCACCTGAATTTAAGCTGCTGCCAAAAACCTGAACCTAAGGCAGGGCTGTCTAATGCTTTTACTCAATCCATGACAAAGTAGGGGCATTGGTTCAGTGAAAGCTCCATCTCTTTAGAACCCTAGCTGATTGCCTGCACTGTATTAAAATGTCCTCAATGGCACTTCCATGAAAAAGGTTGGAGGAGGTTACTCCCACCTGGCTGCAGAAGTGCTTCTCCTGAAGGGAGACACTATCTTAGGAAGCTGACTAAAGTCAGCAGAGACTGTGGTAGTATATATTGTTGAAACTGGTACTGGGTAGAAAGTACTACAAACTGAAGCACAGCACATGAACATTTGACTTTCAAAGACTCAGGAATATGAATTGGCCATGAATAGGCAGAGGCTGGAGATTAAAAGGCTTTTAGGCATCAAGGCAGAAAATTTCCAAAGGAGTCTTCCAGAATGATATAGGGCTAAGAAAAATAAGTGCTCTAGATAATTTGCAGATGAGTCTTGGCTGGATTGTGAATGAGTCCATAAGGAAGTCAACTACAGAGAGAAAGAAAGGTCATGTAGAATTTGCTGTAAGCTTTTTTTTCATGTACAGTTTTTTGTAGGCTTGTCTTGGATGATATTCCTGCAAAGGAAACAGTTTAATTTACAATTAGTCCTGCTTTGACCTGGCCTGTGCTGCAGAACGGCAAGAACAGTGCCAAGAGTAGTTCCAGCTCAGGACTGGGAAGTGCTTGATAATACAAGAGTCAACTGACAACCCAAGGAGTTTCCACAGATTTTTATTCCATTTGGCTCTATACTTCTAAAATTATTAGAGTTAGAATAGTGTTTCCTTTCTCATGAAGTATGAAAAATGGTTATATGCTTTGAAAAAACCCCTTTTGGGAGGTGGTTATAGTAAAGCCACAGTGCTTCAAATCAAATTGGCCTCACTGTGGCAAGTTAATTCTTTGATGTTACTTGCATTGGTCTTCATAAGTTTGCTTCCTAGGCAGAGCCATCCAAAGAGTCAGAAGGTAGGAGAATTTTCAGGGTTCTTTCCCAGTCCCAGCTACTCTATGGCTACCTGGACCTGATCCATGGGCATGGTGAATTGAAGAAAGACTACTACTCTCTTTCTCTTTCCTTAGTCTAAGTTAGATGTTTGTCATGGAGAGTGGGATTGAAGTAGCCCACTTCAACAAACATTTGGTAAGTACACTTATGTATTTGAAAGAACTCCTTTTATCTGTTGCTGGAGGGGCTAATGGGTTTGCTAAAGAGATGTCAGTAGCAATAAAGATCTGAGTAGTATTGTCATAAATGATAGCTCTTCACTGGGTGATCCTTTATTGCACAAGACAGCATCTCTAGTGACCGTGTTCTTTCATATATGTGACTTTAGTTGCTCTCCAATGAATTATGCATGAGGTAGATATCCCAAAGTCCCCTTTGCAGACAGGCTAGAGAAATTTACTTTCATACTGGAGCCTTGTAATGAACTCTCAGCTCACATTATCACCAAGATATTAATAGTGGCATTTACTTTCTCCTATTACAGAAGGTACTCACCTATATGAAATATATATATAGTGTAAATCTGTTTATTTCAGTCATCTCCCATGTATTTTAAACTGAATTAAAGTGGAGTAGTACATGCAAACATCCCCTTTTATTGTCAAAGACACAGGTTTCTGTTTTAGCCTATCATAAAAATTGTTCCCTTTTTATCATACTGAAAAGTCTGGAACAAAATATTCCACATTTTGGAAGCTTACCTGTGAAATGAGGATTGTGTTTTTAGGGGTAAAGTCATAGCATAGCTGAATACATTCACAGTGTTATTGCAAAGCACCTCTATGGGATAGATAGAATGTATCTTGCTTCTGCACTAATCTTTTGTAGCCAACAGACAATAAACCTGAGGCTATTACTTGCTCTGAAACAATACAGTAGCTTTTGAAAACAACCAAATGACATCTCTGGGTATCCATCTTTACTTTCCTGTTGGTATTGATGCATAGCATATGTATATTTTCCTCAATCAATAGGCTTAGTACTCCTGACGCCCTCCCAAAAGTTTAGCACAAGTATGACTCTTCCAGCAATGAGGTTTCCTGCTAAGTGTAATCCATTCTGCTCATTGTCTAGAGTCCTAAGACATTTATTAGAGTCATGATTTTCAAAGATTTAACCCATCCTTTGGAACACATAACCGTATCCTTGCCATGATTGTGTAAGAAACCTGAAAGGAACTCCATATTATTAATTGATTTTCATAAATTTGAAAGCAATTTCAATATCTGTCTTTATAGTTTTATCTTGGGAAAGTGCTTCTAAACATAATAAAGATACTCCAAATATCAAGAGGCTTTCCATGATAGAAAATACCACAGTTTCTATATGGCTTTTCCACAGAACCTTTCAATTCTTTGGTGCAAAGTTAATTAATTATAGGGTCTACCAAGACCAGTTTTTTTTTTTTTGTCTCCCACTGAAGTGGGGGAGGGTAGCAGCTTGTGGTTTTCTCTCTAGTGGGAGTGCTAAATTGGGAATACTGTTCCTAAACCACAACAGCACCATGCTTTAGTTTTACCTATATCACTGGCAGTGAGAATTTCAGGAAAGCATGTAGTGACCAACTACTTTGTTTTAATTAAGAAATCAGAAGTTGTCCAGGGACAGCAGAAAGTAATTCTCAACAGTCAGAAATGCCCTTCTGGTGGTATTTGACCTTCAGCTCTGCTCCTGTGAAATTCCAGCAAAAGGTAATATTCCTGAAAGAAAAAACTGGGGTTTGTTCTTTTTTTTGTTACTCTGATAAAATTCAGGCTTTATTGTGATGAAGAAAGGGAGTATATGTCTTATTTTTTTGCCAGTTTGATGTAGTTAGATAAAAGAAAAGTTTTCAAATACACCAATACTTCTCAAATTTGAAAAATAAATCCAAGTGCCTTTGCTTCCCTCATGCTACAGTGGCATAAAGTATTCTCTGTGTAATAGCAGATAGACTTGGAAAGGTCCACAAAAGACTGGATCATTAATGTCCCTTCCCAAAGGGAAGTCTTACCATACTGCTAAATCTTCAAATGGTCTCGATGTACCAGCTTCAGCTACCCAGAGCAAGTGCCGTGTCAGGAGTGATGGAGGAGAGTGGAAAGCTTCACTTTATTGGGAAAAAATATAGAATAAAAAAATCCCTTTTAGAGTCAGCTCTGAACGACATTAAATAAAGGAACACAACACCAAAGGAATATCACTGGGATTTGAGGAAAACATAAATGCAAGCTGAAATACAGCAGTTGGTATAATCTACACACCAAGGCAATTCAACTTATTCTCACTTCTACTTCCTGATAAAAGCAAAATTTTTCAAACCATAATGAGTTGATATGCTGCCTAATTATGAAGCACAGGTGTATTTTTGGTGTCCATTGGAAGAAGTGCAGGAGAAGAAATGCTACTTTTCTACTATGGCAAGGAGTTATGCATTTATTACAAATGAATGTTAGTATTGGCTCCGTTAGGTCGCATTACCAGGACATTATTGAGTGAGATTCTCAAAGTCAGCCAGAGTGAGTGGGCAGCAGGCAGTGGATGGTGGGCTGACAACTTGGTTTGGCAGAAAACCAGTGCTTTCTGTACTAGTTGAGTTTTTTAATGCATAGCTGGAGCTATGAGAACATCATGAGAGATGTAACCTCACTGCTTATTTGTATTTCATGCCTCTGAATATTTTCTACAGATGAAATAACATTAAACAGGCTAACACCTGTAAATCATGCCCACTTTCATATTTTGGAGGATTAAGGTATATATTCTGATGGTGAGTTGGCCTTGAAACTCTTCAGAGGTCTTTTTAACCCACCTGATTTTCTTTTATAACTTATTTTCCCACCACCTACCCCCAGCAGTCAGGTTGGAGTACCTTAAGATGGAATAGAGAAAAAATTTATTTCCTTGGGGTTTTGCATTTATTTTACTGAATCTAAGGCCTAAAATAATTCATAGAATGTGCTTTGCAAGACCTTTTTCTGCAAGTATTTAATTTTATGATTTGAACTGAGCCATGCATATACATAAGGCATGTTTTGAAAAGAGATGTTCAGAGAACCCTGAGACATTCAGTATTCAGTACATTTATTCCTTTGGTAGAAAACAGCTAGCAAAATTTGACATAATCACATTTTAAAACTCATAGTTTATGAAAAGACTGAAAAAATATTACAGCTTTCTCTAAGAAGATTTTACAGTCAAAAATAACAGATTTTAATATCAATTTTCTCTTCCTTCCCTGTAACTTTTAAAGGAACCTGTTGCAAACAGTTTTTTTTTTTTTTTTTTAGGGTCTCGGTCCATCAAACAAATTATCAAGACACAAGTCTGGAACTCAGAATGGAGAGAGCCAATAAGCACCATGTATCAGTGTCCCAAGTCTAAACCCCACTCAGTATTTCATACTACATACAGGAGAATTGACTCTTCAGTCTGTTGTCTGTACTCTCGTCCACCCTCTTTTTTCAAAAAATTTTGTTGCAACTCCAGAGATGTTAGCCATTCCTTGAATGCTGTTTATCCATAGACTTAATATAAATACGAACCTTGTCCCTTAATTTGTCAGATATTTTAACTAAAGGAGGCCCTTTCCTGCTAAAATATCTTTATCTTTCAATCTGCCATTGCTATCAGTAGAAAGGGATGATTGAGTTGAATGCATTCACCCCACCTGCATGAGGAAACAGATGCTTTCAAAATGCAGTCACTGGACAGTTTTGGTTGGTTGTTTCCTTTGAGTGACAGCTACAATACTATTTTATAGGTGGATTTAAACAAAAGGATATATAGGACATTCCTTGAAACCAGGAATCCACCATAACCCATGGAAGGTGCTTGTCCACCTGAAACCAAGAGGTCAATTTGCCTTTCAAAACATTCTTTTTCATGGATCTCACAGTGGCTTTAATGATGTGCTGACATGTTGCATGCATCCATGCATTTTAACTAACAACATTTTAAGAACACCCATATATACTTATACCCTTCAAAGTAATAAATTTCATTTTAGTCAGTGAAGTTCAGTTTCTGAAATATAAAAGTTATATGGTACAAACAGTGAGATATGAGTTTTCTGCTATTTCTTTAAAACACTACTGGTTCACCATAATAGCTAAAGACACAATTCTTTCTGTACTTGCTACTGTTGATAGGGTAGAGATATTTGGTACTTTCTGCTGCTCTGAAACAAACGAAAGAGAAATTAAAGTATTTCTTGATGTGTGGATTGCCCACTGGTCTAAAATGCTTTCATATATTTGGTCATTTAAGGAAGCAGCAATTAAACCAAATAAAACCAGCTGGTAACTGCTTTCTGCTGAGTGACTCATCCTCCAGCTCCCTGGGCCTCACTGTTGAGACTTCAGCTTCTAATTTTTTTTCTCAAGTTCAGAGTTGAGCCCAAGAAGTCTGGCAAACTATATCAGACACTGTTTGATGCTGTCTGTTTTTATGAGACAGTGGATGACATTACAGGTGTCATCCACATTGCTGTTCATGGCAGCAAACAACTATTTTCTCCTCTTCATCTCTTCTCACTACCTTTTCCATCAGTTTCTCCGCTGAGCACTAATCCAATTACCTTCAGCAACAGGAAAGGTAAAAACCCAAAGAACTGTCTGCCAGCACAGGTGTGTTGGGACATGGATTGGCATAAGAGCCTTTCAGTATTTCTGTCTCAGGATGCAAGTGTGTATATGTATACAAGCATGCACAAGTGTAAGGATATATATATTGGTGTGTATGTGTGTTTAAAAGTTTAAAACACAGTGCACACCCCCCCCCCACTGGTCTGGAGAATGCACACATGGCAGCAGTGACTGGGACCACCCCCAGGCTCCTGGCAGATCACTCTGAGATTTTCTTTCAAGTTCCAAAGGTGAAAGGGGTTTGCTGCTTTGTCTGCCTTGATAGATGGAGTTGCTTACCTGCTGGCAGCATGGACACTAGCCCTCTTCAAGCTGCCTGTCAGCCAACATTCCAGTCCCCCCCTGGAAGCACCTATTTGAGTCAAGGTCAGAGACCCTCTCTGCCTCTTCTCACCAGCCTGCAGCAGGCCCAGCTTTTCCTCTTTGACTTTCCCACTTGTGAGGACAGTGCAGCAGAATCTTCTTTCTTTACCTGCTGAAAGCATTTGTAGCATCGCAATTAAATTAAACCCATTAAATTATGTCAGAGTGACAAGATGTGCTGTCCTTTTTTATAGAAAATGTTTTGGTGGTAGGTGGGCTGCAGAGATGGTTTCAGTGAAAAGACACTAGGAACTGCTCCATGTCACACAGTGCCAGTCTAAGACAGACTTGTCACTGCCCGCAGCTGAGCTCATCAGGGACCTCATGGCAGAGCACAGGGAGATGCCTTGAAGAAAGCTGAAGCCTGCAGAGTGGCCATGCTGGAGCTGTAGCCCACAGAGAGCTCTGTGTAGGAGCAGGTTTTCAGGCAGGACCTGTGACACATGGGGGCCCAGGGGCAGCTCCTGAAGGACTCCACCCTGTCTAAAAGGACTCAAAAGTTCTTTGAGAACTGCATCCTGTGGGACGGACCTATATAGGAGAAAGCTGTCAAGAATGGTATCTTGTAGGATGGACTCTGTGTGGGAGCAAGGGAACAGTGTGAGAAGGAAGGACTGGCATACACTAAGTGTTCTGAACTGACCATAACCACAATTGCCAATTCCTGTGGTCTATTAAGGGGAGGAGAGAAAAGACTCAGCAGTGAATTTGAGGCTGGGAAGAATTGGGGGTGTGGGGAAAGTGTTTATAGTTTTGGTTTTGCCTTGTTTTATTTTTCTCTGTCCTACTCTGTTAGCAATTAGCAATAAATTAATTTCCCTAAATCAAGTCTGTTTGCCCATGATGGCAATGGGTGAGTGATATCCTTGTCCTCACTTCAACGCGTGATTTTTCTTTTTGTTTTATTTTCAACCTCTGTCCTGTGAGAACTGTGAGTGGGAAAATGGCTAGAGAGGCAACTGTCATTCAGCTAGCTTTAACCTACCACAGTCCTTTGGAGTGCAGAAAGTAATTATTAATGCTTGCAATTTCTGGATGTGGTTCTTGGGTAAAGAAGGTCTTCTAAGAACACCTGACTTCTCTTATGCTAGTGCCCTTTGCTCATTATCCCAGCTACCTCCTGCACATTACCATCTTTCTTCTTTGAACAGCCCACAAATACAGGACAGACAAAATAAATCTGTTCCTTCTTACAAAATTTTAATTCCACCTACTCTTCTTTTTTTCTAAAACCTCTTATCTGGAGGGCCTCAACTAATCTTCCCTATGGAATTGTTCAGTAGGTCTTGAGAACAAAACAAAGCTCTGCAAGAATTGATGTGACCTTGCTTTTTTCCATGCCTCAGCACCTCTCTCAATACCCATGCTTACTTGCGAAGTGGACCAGTGAAAACTCTTGCTCTGCTCTGAACCTCAGTTATGCATTAAGGCAGTGTGAGGAAGAAAGTCAGCTTAAGAGCACTGTTCAGACATTAGCTCAAGGATTCAGGGTTCCCCTTCCATCCCTGTAGTGTATTCCAGTGCTTGAAGTGCCAGGAGAAAGCAAGGTGGTTTCCTCAGAGAAACCAGGAAGAAAGGTTATACTCCCAATTACTGTAACTTTGTCTTCAACAGTACTGTGATAGCTTTATCCCCTTATTATTTCCAGGTGACGTGATCCTTGCACTCTACTCAAGGTGGCTGGAAACAGCCTGGTTCCAAGGAGCATGAAGAAAAACTTTGAATCACAGAGCTCTTTATAAACCAAATCAGACGTGCCTTTGTTTCCCAGATTTATATGCAGTAGGAAAGTCAGGTGGGAAAAACCTGTCCCAGGAACTAGTATGTGGCTGAAAGTGAAGCAGACGGCAGTGAATGTCACCCAGACATGTACAAACACGAACAAAGCGGGGGAGAGCAATGAGTCATTCTGGAGCAGTAGAAGAAACAGAGTATTAGTTAAGCATTTTAATGCTTTCTGGGGTGGACTTTCTCCTCAGCACCTTATACTGAATTCTTCTTTTGTATACAAGTGGTAACTGTTACCTTAAGAACACTTGAATGAAATATTAATCAATTAAAAACTGTTCTGCAGAGAGATGTAGTTTATGGATGGGCTGCCATTCCAAGAAAATTTTAATATTGGAAAACCATCTGACAGATATGCAAAGTGCTGCTTGAGAAAGGATCAAAAACACTATTCAACTTTAACCTAGCCTGGTGGATGTTCTGGTCAAAAATCCCCTCAAACCTTTACACCTTAATGGCTGAGATCTGGAAATACATGTTCTCATAGCATGAAGGGATATAAGCTGGGACTGCTTCTGCTAGAACTATTTGCTCAACATCAGAACAGAATTATTTAAATGTACTTTATATTTACTGTGTGGATGCTCCTTGAGCACTTTCCTCCTCAGGGATGCAAAAATCTGTCTATGTTGCAGTGAAACACATGATGGAAGGTTTTGTAAACACCCAAGCTGGCTTCACCAAACACAGTTGAATATTGATATTAGCTTTCCAAATACTTTCCTTCAGCCCCAAGTCGACTTACAGCCTGCACTAATCCACAAATTGCAGAAGTCCTCACTGCACTGCCAACTTTTCTATTATGAGCTAGACATGAGTATGCTTAAGTTATGCTGAGGTCACATCTTTGGCTGCAGCAAAACTAGCTGTAAAAGAGTAATGACATATAATCAAGAAAGTCCCTTTCTTTGACACAGAACTGTCCAGCTTGGTGGACCCTGCCAGTTCTCAGGATATTTGGAATGAAGTCCAGCGATTGCATGTCTTGATCTTTAAGGCCTGCCTATCACAAGGAAATTTGCACAAGGAGAGCGATTTATAATGCTAGGGCAAGTTATAACTTTCATTCTGCAAAATGAGAGAGCGAACTGCCCCAGTGGTTGTCTGTTCTGCACCAAAAGCAGTCAGGATTGCAAGGGGGAGCTGTTGAGACAGCGTTTTTCATTACAGTGCTCAAACTCATAGTTTTGATTCTAACTAACCAGATACAAAAGTGTTTTTGAAACTAAGGCTCAAATCTGTTAGATTTGGAAGGCAGGATGTAAAGCTGATTTACCCTATGTGTAAAGTTGATTTATTGATGTGGATGGTCAGAAGGGTGTGAGAACTGATCCACAGAAAGAAAACCAGAGAGGGAAGATCAATTTATGAATATCAGCTTCAGAATTAATGAAGCCTGCTTTCCAGTGAGTGTATGTCTCATGGTTGATTGACTTTTTAATTAAACAATATCCAGGTTGCAACACGAACTCAACTGTTTAAAGACCCTAGTGAAACTACTGAGGGTACCCTGCCCGACCAGAGTCCCTCACTCCTAACAAGGTAAGAATTAAGGCAAAGGAGCTCTCAACAATTTCCCTGCATAACTGACCACCAAGTCAACGAATAATCACCTTGCTCCAGTTCCTTAGGAAAACAAGCTTAAAAATTATAATTAAAATAGGACAATACATTTCTGTTAAAACTCTCCTTACTACAGACATCCCTTGGATTATATGCTATGTACATTCTGCAGGAGGAGCACTATGTCTTCTGCTGGTCTGAAAAATACCCAGAATATTTTGGGTCCTAACACAATTAAAACAATGCTTATAATGAAACAGGATGGCTTCTAGACCAGAACCTGTAGTTTGAGATCCTAGAACAGGTGTATGGCAGGGATAGATGTTAACCAGAACTGTTATCAATTTACACCCCTATACACCCACAAGAAATCCACTACTGTTTGCAGAAGTACTTCATACAGCTTTAAATTTTCACCTGAATTGCTGAAGTCAGAATTTGACCCAGGCTGATAGTTACTATTGGATCAGGAATAAGAGTACAATAAATCATAAACCAGAGAGAGAGGGGAGTTTGGCCTCTCACTAGTGAATTCAATAAAGTGTACTCTAAAGTAAGAGTCTTTGTATTATTCACTTTCCATCAGATTATTTCCCTTTTATATGTCCTCCCAATACCATGCTGGTATGTAATTTTCATCCACTTTTATCTGCTACATGTCAAGAGGGGAATGGATATTTCTCAGAGCTATGCAGAACTTAAATATATTTAAGTCAGGAATCTGACAATATTCTCCTGACACAATGGACTGCATTTTACAGCTTATTGTATCTGTGTATAGAAGTGGGATAAACAGGTGAGTCACTTCAGATGCTAGCACCTGGACAGGCTTAATTGTGCAGTGCATTCTCTCCCTGATTTCCCTTCCTTAAACTATACAGGTATAATTCAAACTTGCTCAAGATGAAGGTTTAATTTATTGTCCTCACCTTACCTCTCTTCCCTGATGCTGTGGAACATTTGAAAGAAGTTTGACTTAAATAAACAAACACATAAAGTCAGATGGGAAGGAAGAATCTCTTTGTGAACTCCTCACAGCTGTGGTAACCACCTTCTTCCATTTGCAGAGTCAGGGGTCTGTCCTCCTGTCAGGAGGACAGGCAGATGGGAACTTTCTCTTTCATTGATGTGTTTACGTCTCATTGGCATTCTTAGAGACCATGTTTGATAGTCTTGCATACTGATCATTGGCCACATTAAGGTACCTTTTTTATATTCCTTGCCCTTACTCGTGTGTGTGCTTTCACTTTAAGATGAAAAGACATCAGTCCAGAGAAAAAGCCATTCAAAGAGAACATGAAGTGGAAACAAGGAAAGGATGCTTACTTGGTGGTCACCATATTTATTCACTCTGTTCAATAAAGTGTACAAAACATGCAGCAAAAAGAAAAAAGCAGAATAACAAGAAGTAACTGCCAGTTTGAGTTCTATTCAATACTATAAATTAAGGGAGGGAAAAATTATCCACATTTGCATTTAATTCCTTTAACTAATTCAGCTGACTAAAAGTGTATAAATCTGCTGTCTCTCCCTGGCTTCTTCAGTTTTGCAAGAGACCCTTCACTTCACCTTGAACTTCCCCACAGTGTAATCAAGAATTACTAGTAATTATTCTAGAAAGTGCATTATGGATCTCCATTGCCTCCTTCGTGTTTTCCTACTACTCATCTTTCATGGGGAGCTGTCTTGTATATCCTGGAGATAGACTTCTTTGTTTCACCACCTTCTGCAAGACTGAAGAAACCTCTTTGCTGAAAGGTGATAAAGATCTGATAATACAGACATATCCAAGCATCATGGCAACTTTCCCCACTGTCAGAGGAGACATGATTTTTGAAAATAAGGAGGTTTATAGGAATCTCATGAAAAATACTTAGACTGTTTTGGGGATTAGTTGAATCTAAACAAATTAACTAAGATGTCTAACACAAGATTCTCAAGTCTAGCTTAGGAGTTTGGCGGAAGGTTACCTGGGCAATAAAATAGGTCAGAAGGTTGAAAATAAAGCACTTCCCAAAGAATTTTGGTGTCTTTCATTTGCGGTCTAGACAGCAGAAAACGTTCAGAGATACAATCCTCTCTCCCTTTCTTTTATTTTTAAATGCATGGAATTTTAGAGTTTGTGAATCCAGATTCTGCTTCCCATATATAAACTAAAATACCTTTGAAAATTAATTTCTGTGATCAGACAAAACTATCCAGCACAGCAATGTACACAGAGGATTGCTAATATGCTGAAGTCAGGGAAATATGTATGCCACAGAGTCTGTGCAGTACAGTATCATTGTAAGTTCACTGGAAGAGTAATTTAACTTCATAAATGCAATATATCATTGCCACAAACATGGCTCTAATACCCAATTCTGAGTAGTGCCAAATGCCACCTAGAAAGTGTTGGTAGGCTATTGACAAATATGTTCAACCCAGAAGATTGAGGCCTGAGGGCAGACTGTATCTTTACAAAGGCAGTTCAATCACTGAACCATCTGAGCCGTCATTACACATTGCTTTCTGAAACAGTATTTTTCAGCTTCTAACTACCTTTAATTATCTTTTGTTTCCCACAGTGTGGCTCAGAAGAAAAATTGCCAGCAAGGCTGTGTGTATTTATGCCTGCCAAAATCTCCCTGCAGCTATTTCCAAACGGAATTTTTCTACAGAAAACTTTAGACTCATACCTGCAATGTCCATACAAGAAAAACAAACCAATAGGAAGAACTGAATGACTTAGCTATAAAATTGTTCCCATTGCGCTGAGGTTTGACCTAACATCTCTAACCCCTGTACTGCATCCTGTAACTCTACATCCTAACTGTAGCTGGGCTTGGGATCCAGGATCTGGACGCTGAAACTGTCCAATCTGCCAGCTCTTACGTGCTGTGCTCCCAGGAGGGCGTGAACACTGGCAATTCTCAGTGCAGGAAGGTGCTCCATTCCTTTCACTAGGACCTGTGCCATAAACACTGTGCCACAAACACTGTGCCACTGCCTCTGGCCCAACAAACATAATTGCAGTCTTCTCCTTATTGCAGGGTGTGTTGAGCAGTCCCCAAGGGCCTGTGTCCACACCAGCCTAAGGTTTCCCCAAAGACTGACTCTGTGAAGTTACCTCAGTGCTTATGCTCCTCCTGCTGCTGGGCACAAGGGCACACTGGTGGCATGGCATCCTTAGATGTGCCTGGAGCAGCTGCAGGTGTTTTCATTCCAGCCTGACAGCTGTGTAACCCACATCCTGTGATGGCCACCCTGCAGCTTTGTGTAAGGCAATGCATTGCATCAAACAGAATGTGTGGGTTTATAGAACAAAAATCATTACTTGGACCAAAACCACAACCTGGTCCAGCAGAATTTCCCACTGTCTCCACGAGACTTGTCTGTGTCTTCTTGGCAGCTAAAGTGAGGACTGGGAAACCTGGACCCACTCACATGGACTTGGTCTGCCTGATGGGCCCCAGACCACTGGAATGTCCTCAGTTTTCTCCTGAGAACCTTTCTGGGGTTTGGTCATGCCAGAGGGTCCAAGAGAACCTTTTAAGTGCAGGGGAAGAAAATGATGAAGGGGGAATTAGGATCCCTCACTTCGTACAGGTGGTGTGAGTTCAGGAACTAATGCCCTTCCCTGAGGCATAGCAGGAGAAAAGGTGACATTGTAGATATATAATTGTTTCCCAGTGAGCACCAGAAATAGTGGCTGTTGCCCAGGACAGACATCAGACAAGATCACTGGGACACTTGCATTGCGAGGTATACCAGATAAACAGATTTTTTTTTAAGAGATGTGCCAAACATGAGTGAACAAGTCCACTGGGAAAGGAGTAGGTATGGGCTATGCTGTACTGCAGTTTGGGCTATTTAATGGTTTCTGGAACATTTTTCAAGCAGAGGATACTCTTAAAAATGTTCATTGAACCACCCCAGAGGACATTTCAAGGCTGAAATGTTTGTCCTAATGTGTGAACAGGAATATCCCTGAAGGTCCTCCACGGGAAATGTAGGCAGTCAACAGGGACTCTAAAACTCAAAACAAACCAATATTAAAATAATGCTATTGGAACTGTCTAAAGTGATACATGGAAATCTTCACAGATGAAAGACTTTGTGTATTAAAACCATGCCCATGATGTGAATGTACTGCTCAGGATGTAAAGTTATGTACTTTAAGGGCAAAACCTTTTGGCTGATTGGTCTATGCTTAGAAGATAATTTTTGGCTTCTTTTTCCTCTGTGTATAGGTAGAATGAACCAGTGGGGAACAAATACACACACAAAAAATCTTTTGAAAGCTAGCTGCCTTCAAAAGATTTTTTTAAACTTACTTTAGGGAAAAAAATAACTCCATAAAACCTATTTGTTTTGTTGCCAGGGATAATTTTTTGAGGAATTATAGAAACATCTGAGAAAAACAATCAGTCTGCAGTAAAATGAAGTGCTGAGGCAATGTAGCATATTTAAAAAGCTCTGACAGCATAAAACTAGAGTCAGCATGAAATGTACAGACTTTCCTATTATGAATTTATAATGAACAAAAATTAATTCAGTTTTAGATATCTATTTAATGGATATTCTCAATACACAGCTGTTCACTGTGCCTTTGAGAAGATGATATGTTTATCTTTTCATTTATAGCAGTACACAGGAGCTCTACAGCTCTGTGCATGTCAGGCAGAATATTCCTTGATATACAGAATATGGGCGAACTGAATTTTTCTTTAAACAAAGAAATAAAAATTTCCTGATTCATTAAGGGAGTCCATTACTTTCTTAGCCTTAGATCGCTTACTGTATTTAATGCTTTTCTTTGTCTTTCCAGTTTTTCCTGCAAAAGAATTCTGCCCTGCCAAAAAAACACCCCAAATTTACTCTGATGGCTCCAGAAAACATGAACTAATGAATAGTTAGACAGGTGACCAGCTTCTAGAATTCTTTTTTCCTTGTTATTTTACCTTTGAAATGAAACCATTCCCTGATTAGATATTTAGTTCTTAAAGGGGGTCTTATAAGAAAGATGTGAGCATTTTTAGCATGGCTTGTTGCAATAGGACAAGGTGTAGTTGTTTTAAACTGAAGAATGGTCTATTCACACTACATAAAGAAAAAACTTTTTTACAAACAGGTAACAACTTGCCCAGAGAGATGACAGATGTCCTAACCCTGGAAACATACAAGGTCAGGTTGGATGGGGCTCTGACCTCATTGAATTGAAGCTGCTCATGGCAGGGTAGTTGGACTAGATGACCTTTAAATGTCCCTTCCAAAGGCTATTCTGTGACAGCAAAACTGCTTTCCCTAGAACAGAATTGAAGGAATTTCTTGTGAACTTATGATACATTTGGGTTAAACAGGAAGACCAGGCTTTTATAAGCCATCTGAGGCAGACTGTCTTTCATGTTGTTTGTGGGAGAGGTTGCCAGAGTCGATGGTGAGTTGGAAAGATGGTGCATATTACTCACCCTAATTGCTGTGACTGCCCCAAGCTTGACATAAACAGCTGGTGTAATAGAAAGATCCATAGCCCATGTCTGATTTCGCATCAGCCAAGAGACACAGAGTAATGGGGCTCTTTAATATTTTCCTAGAATATATTTCTGACCCATAACAGTTGTAAGAATATGCACTGATATGCCGTGTCCTCACATATAGTATGACAATGTGTTCTGATATTTTGTGTCACTCCTTTGTTGTAATGGTTGCTAAAAGTGGAAGAGTGCATGCAGAAATCTGTAAGGTTTTGCAACAGATATCTGAAAAGAAAAAAATTCCTTTATAATCAAATTTGGATCATATGTGCTACAGTATATACTGTTAAACCCTCGTTCTTCAAACAAAAACCTACATAAGTCATACCAAGTTTTTTATCAACAACAGAATGATACAGAGAATCTCATACAAAGTGCTACCTCTTCTCTGGGAAATATAATGAATGAAAAATACAAAAGATATCCTGTCATAAGCAGAGAACATGCCTAAGAATCAGAAAACTAGCAAGAAAACAACAGCATCTCCTCTGTATACTTCACTCTATCCATAAATACCTAATCCAGGCATTATAAAGTGTTCATGGTCTTTCTTCTGCATAAAAACACAAAGGTAGTTCAGAGTGGTTTTTGATTGATAAATTGCCCTTTCAAAAGCACATTTTCATTTAAAAGTACACACTTTTCTTGGGAAAACACATCTTTACAATGTGCTTTCATTTTTGATGGATGATTCTGTAATGGCTTACCTTTTTCTTCCCAGGGCTTGAGTTGTATGAAGGCATAGGGCACTGTTTATTGTTTGTAATCCACAAGATTTCTATACAAGAAATTTGAGGAAAAATATCCCGTCTGCAATAAATCTATTTGTTTTCTATTTCCATTTCAAAAATAAATAATATATTCAATATTATATAATATANATATTCATCCCTATTGGTGAATGTTTTTCTGTTTTAGGAAAAGAAATTGACATATGTTAGAAACTAGATATAGCAAAGTTCTTCAGTCAGATCTCACCATCTTTTCTTACATGTTGCAACTGTAGTTATCCCAAGTCTGGACTCTGGGATCTTGTTCTACTTTGCTCTTGGATCCCTCTGTCAACAAATGGGATGCTCTGCACTGCAGGTCCTTCTTTGAAAGCTGAGTGTGCTAACCCCCTCTGACAACAAAGGTCTGGTACAGAGCAATGTATGTGCCTCTGTATTTGTTATTAATGTGCTCAATCCAATAAAACAATAATTTTATAAGGTGATTTTACTTCGGT
The DNA here is from genome assembly GCA_013397075.1 of Rhabdornis inornatus. Classification (NCBI taxonomy): domain Eukaryota; kingdom Metazoa; phylum Chordata; class Aves; order Passeriformes; family Rhabdornithidae; genus Rhabdornis; species Rhabdornis inornatus. The sequence continues at coordinate 916,873 of VWZS01009097.1, forward strand.
TTTAACCTTATAACACTCTATACTGGGTGGATTTCACCCAAATGGAAAACTGACCAAACTATAAGATAAACACAATTTTTTGTGAAATGAGTCTGGCCTCAGCCAGGGCATGGCTCCGAATGCTATTTATTGGAGGCTGCTTGTGGAGATGAAAGGGTAGATAAGGTCCACTCAGCCCTTAGCAGCTTCTGTTAGACTGTATAGGGATAGGGTGACTTAGTGAAGTACAAGACCTTTCCAAGCTCATCATAAAAGATGTGCTAAGGAGATGCTGCTGAGAGAATAATCAGCACATCTCTCATCCATCCTTTCACAGCCGCCCCTTGGCACACAGCTCATTCTTTGAGCAGATCTAGCCAGCTGATGGTTTGCCAGCAAAGGGGATTTTGCAGCTGTGTTGTGCTGCTGAAGTCTCCAGCAGTGCCCCTGGCTGACCTTCTGCCTCAAGGTCCTTCTGGTAATCTAAGCCACCAGATGCCAGCCTGAAGACTGAAAAAAAGAAGCAGAATTATAACAGAGAAATTAATTTTGCCTGGAAAAAAAGAAGGAGTTTTTTTCTGTCCAGTTTCTGTGAGTGAGTGTTACACGCAGAACACACAGTAGCTCTAAAATCTTGACTTGCTGGATCCATGGGATCTTTCATTTATTTTGTTCTAATAAGCCATCAGTGTGAGAATAGACTGATGAGTCAGACCATGCTGACAAAAGTATCTTCTGAAGTGGCTAAGGAACCAGCAGAGACCTTGATGATTTCAAGCAATTTTTGATCAGGATTTAAGCCTCTGTGAATAAAAGCTTTAAAATATGCCTCCAAATTAGAGGCTGATGCACTGGGGATATGAAGAAGATTCAACATCCAAACAAGCATGGGGTGAAGGACACGAGGCTTACCAAGCTATCCACTACATGTTTCCAGCCTGCTGGAATACTTTAATGAATATAAAGCATGTTGATCATGGCATTAACCTAATGAGATGAAGAGAGCTGTCTCCATAGGATTAGGGAATGACATTGGTAGACACAGAATAAGACATTGACATAGAATAAGCGATGACATTGTTACATTTAAATTTTCCTCAACAAATGAAATAACTTGGAAGATCCTAGTTTTCTTTGGGTTTTTTTTAATGAATCTACAAGGATGCAAAAAAAAAAAAGTAGTTGTAAACCTAGCCTGATATATTTGCAATTCCCACTGATCCTCACTTTGAGATATCACAATATAACCTTTTCCTCTGGGGCAAGATTTTCAGAAGTGCTCCATGTTCTGTAAACCTTCTCTTAGTGAAGTGGATGACAAACATGAGATGCAGATTTGCTTTGAGGGAAGATGAGAAATGGTTAGTAAGTGGGGATTTAACCCCACGAGAATATACAAATACTGGGTGGTGTGTTTTATGTCACCTAGAAAAAGCCAATTCATCAACACTGGATCTGCATCTATGCATATACCTGTGGAAGCTGAGGTGAGCCCAATAATGAACCTATTCATAAAACCCCAAGTACATTCATAGTGCAGCTGGATAAATACATGTGCAGATACCTAGTGTAAAATAGTCTGATATTAAAATGAAACTAATTCATACAGTTATGACTGTACAAAATTGCCACAGCTTTATTGTCTCCTTTCTTTTGCAAGTTCACATGTGAAATGCCAAGGCTCTCTTAAGATATAGTCTCTTCTTTTGAAGATATTGCATAAACTGCTAGATGTAAAGGTTTAAAAGGCTCTTGCCTCCCTTCAAAATGTATCTTTTGTCTAAATATCTATATCTAAGATCTTATAAAAGGGACCTCACTGTGATCCTTTAGTGTGAAAAATGAAGGTAGTTCAGGTTTTTTACAGTACAGGCACTTTTCTCTTAATGCTGTGCAGTAAGAAAGAATCCTTGCAGTGCTGCAGTGGTGAGATGGAGGTTCAGGATGATAACAGAGGATGCCTACGATGAACCTTGGGAGATTTTGTCCTTTAAAATAATATATAAGGCTGTCTCTAAGAACATGCTGGAACTATCTCATCAGTGAATTTCCCTTAAGAGAGAAATACTTTCTTCAAGGACATCTATTGTTTGAACAACCCTGTGGTATACACTTTTCTACTTTGTCCCTGTAGTCAGTACACAGTGCAAGATTATACTGAAAAATAACATAGTATTTCTTAGCTTACATATCAAAATTTTAAAGGAATTAGGTGAAAAAATACACCAGACTATTAAAGGAAAATAAACTGCAGAAAAATAGTACAAACAACTTTTTAAAAACAGGTTATCTCTTCTAGTTTTTTTAAGTTACATTTCACATTTGTTTTTCAGCACCAACTTCTTAAGAGAAAAAATTCTTGGGCCTCCTGCTATATTGCACTGATGCCAGTAATATGGTTTTAAACAGTCTTGTGTTGAATTTGGCCTTGAGATATATTTCTCCAAGGAGGTGGAAGTGGTTATACCCAAAGCCAGACAGACGTAACTGTCTCTGAGGGTAATGTGGAGGAAAGTTCACAAAGAGAAAGCTTGTAAGACCATGTTCTCCTCACCTCTGGTCACTGTTGTTACACTGGACAAGATTAAATAGGATCAACCAGCCAACCTCAAAGTAAAATCAAGCTGTAGAGGTGGTACAGGAGCCAAGTGTCTGCCAGTGCACAGAAGTGCTACTTCTGTCTATAAATTGTCACACTGATGAGTCATCTTGTCATCAGTACATAGAAAATGACTAAGTTTCTTAAATATGTCAGCTAATCTGTTGAAGTTTGATTTAATGGCAATCAGTATAATCTATTACACATCACATTAATCCATTAATGAAGCAACATCTGCAAGTCAACTGGCTCTGCTTTTATCTATATTCAAATGGTGCATTTAAAAAGAGTGCCCAATAAAATGTGAGTGCTTATCAAGCCATAAGTATTCTGCTTAGCATTTAAGGCATTGTTCATTAATAGTCTTCCACTGTGTACTTTAATTGGGTTCTGAGCAGATGAGTGGCATGCCTGTGCAGAGTGATTAATTAATATTTTTTCAGATAGGATTTTAACCACATAGATTAAATGATTGAAAACTTTCCTTTCGTAATGGGTACAGGCACCTGTACAATGTGTGCTGAAGCTGTTTCTCCAGCTGCAGAGCTCATAGTTACATGCAAACAAGCCTTAGCCATTTCAGTCAGGCAAAAACCATAATCAAAATGACTGAGCTGTCTCATATCATTAAGCTGAGGAGATACAATGTGTGACTGAAATGGATAACTACAGAACTACTACTTTACACGCATCTCTGACATATTTTACACTGAATGACTAAGGAGATGGGCTGAAAAGTTTAGATTCACCTCGCCAAACATAGAATCATTTCACTAAACTGAGTTTCCTTTAGAAGCAACAGGAAGAATAGGCACTTTCAAAGTATGATTCACCATACTAGAATAGCTCACATAAGTTGTGTGCTATTAGTAGTGGTTTTGCTCTTTTGACTACAAGCATGCCATCTGACCTGCTTAGATGTAAACACCTCTGCTATAATTGTTTGAAATTAATGGTGAGTGCATGGACTGAAGGTTGGTTTGGTGAATTAGTGGGTTTGTTACTAGTGCCCATCTTGGGCACCTGGACAGTGTCACAACTGCAGTGTCACAGCTGCACTGACTATAGATATATGTGGCGTGTGGGCTTTCCTTCCACACCAACACTGAGATGGCCAGGCTCCATGGCTCTGCAAGCTGTTGGCTTGGTCACAGCACTTGTTTCATCTTTCAGGGAGACAAACTCCTTTTTTTAGCATTTCCCCTGACACCTGTTCTCTTCTCCTGACATTGCTCTGCGGCTTGTGGGGCCAGATTGCTTCAGAAAGTGGCATCTGCCTCTGCCCCTGCCTTTCACCAAGGCTCCCACTTCTGACAATGCCAGGCTGAAAGCCTTGCTCAGGAAGATGTGAGAGGGAGTTGGTCCCTTTCTCCTACTGGTCAGCAAATGCAGTTTCCGTAGCAAAAAGTTCAGATCAAGAGCAGGGGCTCCTCCTAATCCCAGGTACAACCATCAGTTCCCTATCCTCACTTGTTCTTCAGCAATCTTCTGTAGATTTTCAGTTGCATTTTCACTAATAGAACCAAAACGCATTCACAAAACTCTGTCTCTCTTTTTTCAATCTCCTTTCTCCACTTTCTCCTCCTAGCCATTGTGGATCTGCTTTTCAAAGTTTTCTTGTAAGGTAATCATACAGCTCCAGCAAGACTACTAAGATAACAAGAACATATTATGCACTTTCAGTTTGCTGCTTACTGAGAAAGGTTTGTGGGGATGTTCTGGGTTTAAGCCCAGCTGGAGATCAAACATCACACATCAGCTGCTCATCCAAAAATCCCTTCCTTCCCCCCCCCCCCCCCC
>VWZS01009097.1:921261-965381 GCA_013397075.1 Rhabdornis inornatus
CCCCCACCCTGGTGGAACTGGGAGGAGAATCAAAGTTCAACTTGTATGTTAAGATAAGGAAGATATAAGATAAGGAAAATATAATAATAATGGTAAATAATAATAACGATGATAATAAAAGGAAGAAATCGAGTGCTGCACAATACAACTGCACACCACCTGCTGACAAATGTCAGACTCCCCTTAGTGAACACCCCTTAATCTGAACACAGATTAATCTCTTCCAGGTAACTCCCCTTTGTTCACTTACTGGGCATGATGCTCTATGGTGTGGAATACCACTTTGGTCAGGGTCACCTGTCCCAGCAAAGCTCCCTCCCAGTTTATTTTGCATCTCTCCTCACTGGCAGAACATGAGACAAGGAAAAAAAGTCCTTGACTTAGGATTAACAAGACTTAGCAGAAAACCAAAATCATCAGTGTGTTATCATCACCATTCTCGTTCCAAATTCAAACCACAGCATTGTGACAGCTACTGAGGAGAAACTAACTCCACTCTAGCTGAAAACCAGGAGAGATAATAATATCCCTTATTAGGACAATTAACACAGTTACAAAAATTACAGCAGATTTTGGGCATCTAGTTCTCTCTCTGAGCTGCTCTTCAGGTTACATAGAATTGATTATTTAATATTAGGACAAACCACAGGGTTTGACTATTAGTCTTTGTTCCACACCCAATACTTTAAAAATCAATGATGGCCTTTCCCACCACCCAAGGTGTGTATAGTCAAAGATAATTTATGTTTCACAGAAAAAACTCTCCTTTTGTTCCTTGTCTTGTTTCCTTTCTCTCTAATCTGCTATGATCTATTAGCACAAGAGAGAATTAATGGTGCAATTTAGGCTTTAAGCCTTCCTTTCATGAATTCTTAATTGAATGTGAATTTCAGGAATGCAGGAAATGCAGAATGAGGATTTTAATTTTTAAGCTTTAGGCAGAACGTTCTCAGGGTGATCTACAAATAGTGCAAATTAATATAGTTATGAAGTGAAGTCTGCGTGGAGTTATGTAAATTTACACAAGATACAAAGGTTTGTTTGGTTTGTTGTTTTGTTTGGGTTTGGATTTTTGTTTTATTTGGTTTGGTTTAGTTTTTGTTTTGATATGGGTTTTTTTTGGTTTATTTTTGGGTTTTTTGGGTCTGCTTTCCTATTTGTAGTTTAATCTGTATATTCTACAGGTTTCAGTAGGGACTCAGTTGTGAAATTTTGTAGGCAGTGACAAACACTCATTTATACAAATGATCCAGTGGGATCACTCAGGCTAAGCATTTGCCAGCCTGGTTTTATTCTGATACTACAAGAATCCATTAAGTGGGTCTCTGATGTTATTTTGGGCCCAGTTTGATGTATTCTACCAGTGCTGTGGCTTTTGCTTTTTCATGGTGTGGAAAGCAGGAGCAAAGTCAACATTAGGAACAGGAAGGTAATCAGAACCTATACATGAAAATGACACAGGAATTTTTCTGATTGATGGAAGGGAGGGGAAATCAGATGGATTATCTGTCACTTTTATATCTTTTTATTCTGCTCTTCACCAGTGTTCTGTTTCCTTCACCTGCTTCTTCTCTTTTGTTACCCAATGCTTTTCACTTATGCTCTCTCTTCCTATGTAACTTCAAATATGGAAAGGTAAGGCAGACTGACATGTTACCTGCAACCATAGTCCATTGTTCTGGTGTGCTCTGCCCTTGTCCTACACTGGGATGACTTGTCTGTTTCAAATCCTGTCTGTTCCACATGTCCTTTGACGGTCCACTCATGGATGTCCTAATTTCATGACCATTAACTGTGTTAATAAAAATCCACATTTATAAATGAGTAAACAAAGATTAAAGGGTCTTAACTTCCCTAATTCAGATGATGATGACCTCCTGTAGCTTTGCAAAGATCCCAGCTCACGAGTTTTGGTGTCTGTCCTAGCCAAGGTTCAGCTTCACATTGGGATGAACTCCAGGGGCATACAAACTTTTCCACTTAGTACTACTCAGCACCCAGTGGCAAACAGTTGTGCAGGCTAGAAATGAGCCATGATGTTCTCTAAAGCCTCTCAGTGTATTCAAATGGAGTATAAGAACCTGTTTGTAAGGTGCCCCACAGCATGTTCTCATCCCTCAGAACTGTCATTGCCCCTGTGGAATGACAGAGCCTTCCCTTCGGCAGCTCTTTCCTGCTTCATCTCATCTGCACCTATCTACAGTCAGAGACTCTGAACGGCCATAGTATAGGTGTGTACTGCAATGGGAAGTGGCCAGCTCTGTTCCCACACACTCCTTGTGATCCTGAGCTGAGTACAACCACAGAAAAATGCAGAGATTTTTCTGGCTGTTCATATTTTGATGTTATTTGGTTTAGTTTTTTCAAAAGTCTGCAAATGTCAAAAACATGGAGAAAATAGTGTTCATTTTAATATCAGGACACCTGTTCTGACACCAGTGCCTTTTCTTTGCTTCCCCAAGTCTTTTACTTTGTTTGGTGGCTTTGTGGACCTTCAGTGAGACTGGAACATTTATGTCCATCCACTTTTCGGCATGAGCTGGACTCAATGTGATTATGAGAACTGGATTTTTAAAAATATTATGTACCAGCTAAACCTGTAAAGAATTTTACAGGGTGTTTCCTGAGCCCAGATGGTTTGGAAAGATCTGACTAATGTCAACAGCAGGAGTTTCTCCAGAAAATACCCCCAAAATATTTTTTAACAGAAAACGTTAGGCAATTTATTTTTATGAGCTTTAAACATTGTTTTCAGTAAGAAATTTACTGTAAATAAATGGAGTTATCCTGGTGTAAAACTGAGCACAGTGGCAAGTAAGATGCATCTGTGCAGCAGTTCATAACAGACGTATTAGATTTTCTCTTTCCTAAGAAATATATTTGCAATTGAAACTAAAACAAACCAGTAAATATTCCCGTCTAAGTTTGAAACTTAGAGCTATTTTTCCTCCAGGAGCTGTAACTCAAAACCTCTTGTGCATATGAAGACTAACTTTTATGCCTTTGATTTTCACTTTTCAGCTATTCAATTTTTAAGATACTTACACCTAAACTTATGATAACAGGCTTATCTGAATTGGTTGCACCTGGTTGCACATGATGCAGTTAAAAAGCTGAAGACTATAGCATTGGACTGACAAAAGTTCCCATCAAACATCAAACATTTCCACAAATGCCAAACTTATCCTTTCTACTGCTGTGACTCATCCAGTCATCTTGCCTCAAGCAAAGTCAGAAAGATAAACATTCAGTTGCATCCTGAAGGACAGTATTTATCATTGCTAACATCAAGCTAGAACAGATTTTCTATCTCTTTTCTTTCTGTTTCACAAAAATTAGATTATATCTTTTAACTGTGGAGGTGGTATTGGATACAATGTCCTATCTCCTAGTCTTTAAAGATTAAAGACCAATACATTAAAATATTTGGATTTCTGTACTTGTAATCACTATGAATAAAATACAACTCTCTACAGACTCTGTCTGGATATCAGTCTTTTTACAGAACGTATAGCTGAGGTAAGTCTTATGAAAAACAGCTTAATTTTAAATTCATTGTAACCAAAGATTGATTGGAAAAGCATTGAATTTTAGATGATGTTCAAAGTGTGTAAACAAACTCAGTATTCAAAACAAAGCCAAAGAAGGCAAAACAACCCTCCTGGTGTTTTTTCATCTAAGCAAGGCTCAGTGGAATACGTCTCTATGAAGATGCAGGGATTGCCAGACTACAACTGGAAGTAGCAGAGCTATAACACACCAAATCAGTCAATTTGCTTTCAGACCTGATCTGGCATCTCCACAACTGCTGTGATGTCTGATTTGAAGTTTCCCATTTGGATTGGTGCAGATGTGCACTGATGTGCAGTATCTGAATGCTGGGTGTCAATATCTTTATTCTGCTGGTTTCAGACAGTTACTCATGGGAGTCAAAACATCATAATGGAAAGGATGATTCCTGTTCAGTTGCACTATAATCTTTTATCTTTAGCTATTATTGTTTAATAGATAAAGGACATTACAGAATGAATAAAATAATAAATATGAATAAAACACATTAAGCTAAATGCATGTGTATCAGACTGAAAAACTCTTTGCAGAGGGAGTAGGCTTTTTAAGGAGATTATTTTTCTATGTTTTGATGTGTGTTGCAAAGTTACAAATGTGAAAGACAATGCTTGTAGTATTGATTTTGGTCTCTGTTTGAGGGCATGATGAAAAGTCTCTCAGGGCCTTGAAGGCACTAATACGCCTTACTGGGCCCCAAACAAACTCACCTAGAGCTTTCATCCCCACCTTTCTACTGGGCCCAGGAGCTGGTTTTGTTTAGCCCTCAGCATCCATTCTCTACCCACTGTGTCAAAGGAGCACTGGTATCTAGCTCAGCCACAGCCATTCCTCTGCCTGGCCATGGGACCTGCTGATCTGGACTCTGACCCATGGGCTGACCTCCCAGCTCAACCTAGGACTTTTCTTGGCACTGTGGACTTGCCTGGGAGATAACTGTCTGTCTTACTCCATTTGTTTTCATCAGGCCTGATCTCATTCTCTGACTGACTTCCTAGCTTGTCCCAGTGCCTGCGTCATCACCACACCCAGTCTGATGATCCAAACTCTTGGTCCCAGCTAGCTGCTCTCTCAGGACCTGCCATGCTCAGCTCTCTTGGATACTGCAGAAGGCTCCTTCCCTGCCAGCTGGGTTTTCAGCCTCAGCTCCCTGGTTCTTTTGGAACAGTCATCCCTTGCTGCTCCCTGACAACAGGCTGGTCAAGTCGTGATATTTTGAAAGTGGTAAATAAAGATAAAATTTTATTTAACAAGACTGGATGTCTTTTTCTTCATGACAGAAGTACTTGAAATTAGGGACTTGAAAGTACATTTTCAATCACAATTACAGTGTCAGTACTGTGAAGTTAAAATCACCCTAAGAACAATTGTTGCATATATCCTATTATAGAGGAAAACACCTGAACCAATTAACAGAAGAAAAGTGTTAAGTTGAAGAATCAGAGCTTCTGCTATGAAGATCAAACCAATAAAATGTTCCGAGTTTCTCTGTGTACTTACTGCTTGCATGGAAGTTTGAGCACAACATGAACCCAATAGATTATGTGAAACATCCAGATAATAAAGCTGCTTGGCCATTACCAAAGCAGGTCAGGCTTCAGCCAGCAATCTTATCCATTCTCTCCAGTCATCCATTCCCCAAAGGTATCTTTTTTGATTAATTTTACCAGTTTTGTTGCTTCAAGCTAAAGCTGAATGTCTGCACTGCCAGGTTCTCACCATGCTGTGATCATTGCCAAGTCAGCCATGGAGCTAACCACACAGCGATCTCTGCTGATGTTTTACATGAGAGATCTAATTGGTTTTGCTTATTTTATGCTGTGAGAATTACAGAAAAAGAACAACAGCCCACTGCTCAGTGTTTGCTGCCTCTTCCCAAGAGGCACCTAGATTAAATTCTTTCAGAAGCTCAAGACACAGTTTTAATAACATCTTGCAGCTAAAGAAACTCCTCAGTTAGCTGCAGAGCAGTGGCTCTTTATCAATCCCACTCCCTCTTGCTGCTCTAGCTTTTGGCAAGATCACTATCTTCTTGAAGTGATGAAAGACAATATTAAGTACATACATCAAAATGAAAGACATGGTAAGTCATTTTTCATCTTAGCGTTTATTAAGACTCTTCATCCCTGATTTATTAAGAGTGGTGCTTTTAATTGATCGTAGTGAAAATTAAATCTCTGTCATAATAGATCATACTAATATCTCCCTGTATCCGAGACTAAAACCTAAAAACCTATTATTTACTTCCTATAAGGAATACTGTGCTGCATGTTTTCATATAGGAAGCCAATCTTTTAGGTTTTACTTCCAGATTTAGAGTAGCAGTTCAGAAATATGGGGTGATAATTCAGATATATTGGTACAATGAGAAGCCATTTAGAAATTTACAAATTAGGCAGGCTGGTGAGAGAATGCTATGAGAGAGAAAGAGTGAGACATAATTATCAGATAGCTATGCAAAGAAGCAAGTAGAAGTCAGTAGTCTTCACAATATTACAAGAGCAGTTTCACTTCTTTCTGGTAACACTTTCCACTCAGATGTTAGGTCTAGAATCCATCAGTAAGAATAGTGCAGTGGGAATAGGGCTTGTGGGGGAAAAGTGCCTTGAAAAGCATCCAAGATCCAAGGTACTCAGGAATTCATAGATTTGTTTTGGCATCCAAATTGCCATCAAATTAACTTCAGAGCAGTGGACTTGTGTTTCATACCTGCAAACTTCTCACTTTTATGGAAGTGTGTAAAATAATCCTGTGCCCAAAACCCATGTGCACTTAACTTTATCAGTGTCCACCCTTAGATAACAGCTGGCTAACTTAATATTTGTGATAAGACTAAGGCAATCCACATGGTTCTACTGAATCTTTGGGCAAAATGCTTAAAGTACCACCTGTTCCCTGGAAACTCAGGGCACATTCATACCTCCCACTCAAAGTTAGGTGATTTCATGTAGAGTGGCCTTAAATACTAATTTGGTTATTCCTATTTTTATCACTTCCACACTACCCTGATGTCAGTCAACTTCTGACATGTTGCTGGCTGCTCCTTTGGAGGCTGGCACTTGCTTTTATATTCACACAGAGAAGGATTTCTTTGCAGGCATTACCACGGGAATTTGTTGGGCACATGAAAACACAGGAATGCATCAAGAGCCCAGTTCCAAAAAAATGATCCAGCTTCAAGGAGAAGCAATCTGCATTATCCTGGATGGCTTTTCTTCACCCCAATAGATACTTAAGAAGGGTCCATGTTTGTCTTGAAGCAGATTTCTGTCCTAATACTCAGTTCTTTCTGAATGATAATTTCACCCTAAGAGGAATGAATATATGGTTGCCAGTGAAAGTAACCTGTTCTCAGGGATAGAACAAGCAGAATTAGAAGAGACATCTGTCAAGATCCCATTACTAAGGTTCTTATAAATCTCTCTGCCTAAATTAAGGTGCAAATGAGATCAATATGCCAGTGGCAATAATGTGGGTTTTATTTAATAGTAAATATGGGAGAGAGAGAGAGAAAGAAATAGAAAATAGGTGGGGGGGACAGAAAGACAGTAGCAGCTACAGAATAGGGAAAATATCACCACTCTGTGGATCCCAATGCTCTGTTGATCCTCTCAGCTGCTCTTCTTGATGGTGAAGCTCCCCCAAAAAGCAGAGAATCAGGTGGGTTAATACATGCTCAGGCCAGGTAGGAAAATCCAGGCACCTTCCTGGTGTGGGGGGACTTTGCCATTGTCTCTTACAACAGACTCTGGGTTTGTTGCATCATGTGCAGTCCTGTGGTGCAAGGCTGCAGGAATTACTGTGGGGGGAATTTCAGGGGGCCTTTGATGGATTAAGGTAACCCCCCTCAGCTGCCCCTCATGTGAATGTCCTGTGGATGTGGCCTTCCCAGGGTTGGGGGTTCCATAGCTGGTTTGTGTAAGGGAGGAGGGACTCACAGCCCCTGAGCAGAGGTTACAACACACCCAAACGTCCTCCCTCCACCTCAGCTGGGAGGGGGAAATCAGTGCAAACCTGCTCCCAGCAAACGGGTCTGGGGGCTACAGCCTCCCCCACCCCGAAGCAAGCCAAACATGATTCTTAGCGTGGCTGCTGGGTTTGGTTCACATTCTTTTCCTTGTTTACTTGTTTGTTTTAGGTGACTGAAGAATGGGTTTTCCCTTTATTTAATCTCAGCAGTTTGACTTTCAGTCAGAAGTCCCAGGCAGGTATCTTCAGGGAGGCTTCTTTGTTTGTAGCTTCTTTGTACAGTTTTTGCTACAATGAGCAAAACTTAATATCAATGTTTGAGGCATGAAATGTTTCAGTCTCTGACAACATCTTCGCTCACCAAGTCTGCTATCTTGCTGTCACAGAAAACCATGTATTTTAGAGACAGGAGTTCGGTGTAGCAAAGGGGCACAGTCCTGCTGAAGGCTTTATTTATGTCACTTTCTTATAAAGACTGACTGGTTTCCAATGCATTTCTGTCATCAATAAAAGGAATTAAAATATTTGGCAATGGAAATACTGCTGCAGTATCTTTTTCCAGAAGCAAAGGTTGCACCTTAAACCTTTAGGTTATCCAATAGGTGCAAAGGCAGCCAGCCAAACTCCCAAGTGCTTTCCTCCCCGTGGCTTATTCCTTTCTGGCACAGTAAGACCCAGCCTTGTGCTGGTGTTAGGCCCTCATTCCTAAGCATTAGCCTCCAAGTTTGCTTACCCTGCAGATGAGACTCAGCTTGGCAGGTGACATCAGGCACTCTCTGTATGAGCTTTTCACGCTGTAGGTATATAAGTATCAGCACAATTCTCTGGTCCTGCTGCTGCTACTGGCAGCCATTGCAGGCAAAACTGCCTTGCCTTCTGCAATTTTCTACTTGGTTTAATCTTTTTGACACAATAACCCAATTATTGTCTTTAATTAACACAAGCTTCTGATCATTAGTCTTGGCAATAAAATAAAAAAATACAATCAAACGTTTATACAGAAAGCTTTTCTTTCCCTGGATCAACTTCAGCCAAACACTCTTCTCTCATCCTCACATCAAATTCCCTTATTTTCACTATGGTTACACTCAGACTTTCCCAATTCCTTCTGTGAAGAGGTAGGGGAGTATAGGTTGTTTGGATTGTGTGCATTGTTTTTTCTGCTAACTTCTGCTTCTTACAAGCTTTCCTCTACTCTGTTGGGGGTCACCAATTACTGCAGACCCCTGGGGATGTCCTTGTCCTGGCATCTCTCACACTGGTGTTGGAGCAGGCTGGACCCATCATGTGCATCCCAGGCAGTTCCCATCCTCTCCTTCTACACAGGGCACCTGCAGACCCTGCTGCCCAAACCTACTATTCCCAGAGGAGGTTATTCCAGAACAGCACACCCCTAAGGCGAACATTTTCTCCTTTTATCCTAGCTTTGTTGGTGCCTAATTCTCTGGAATTAGAATTTAGGTCTCTAAAAGCATAGCCCCTTAGCTTTAGTTGTTATCCACCCTTCCAGGTGTTCAGGTGGGACTTGAACCAAATGAAGGAGGAGGAAATTTGCAGCAAATCCCAAAATTGTGTTTTGACCAGGTCTCAGAGTAAGTGTTCACACACAGTGGTATCTTAGTCATTAGCCATTTTCCATGTCTGATATTTAAAGCTGGCACTTATAGTAACTTTATGGCTTATTAAGATTGGCCCTTAATAAACTGCTAGGGAGGACCCAGTGGGGAATACTGCAGTGAGTAACTGTTTTAAAGAATAAGTACTTATAACAGGGATTTCCAACAAGAACCAATTGTTCACAGAATCCTTGTGGCTTTATATAAATTGATCGAAGCATCTGTCACAGCCAAGCTTGGAAAAGAAAATTCCCCAAAAACAGATTACATAAAATATATATTTATGAAAATTTTATGCTGACAGAAACAGCCCATAGATTGCTGTGCCATTTCCCCTTTCAATTTTTCAGCTTTTTAAAAAGATATGTATTTACATATTCTGCCTTTTACCAGTGATTTCTTGTACAGATTGACAATAATGCACAAGTCACATGTCCCTGTCTGCCTTTGCTTTGCTTTTGCATTTCATTTTGCCATTGTGTTTGAAGTGGAATAATATACACTGGCATAGATTGTGTTTTCTGTTACTTTTGATTACTCACCATATCATTCCGGAGAGTTCCTTGGGTTTTTTTCCTAATTATTTGGTTTGATCTCTGCTTGGGGAATAGGGCATTCTTTGCTGTGCTGTCCTGAAAATAATTGCATTTGCAGTGATTGTTTTCTAATAACAGTTCTGTGGAATAAATGCTTTGAGGCAATATCCAGCTTTATTTATGAGAACAAAAGAATTCTGTCCAAATAATAATTGAGTAAGGACTTTGTGTGGTGGTTCATTATTTTAAAAATATTTTTTCACCCCATGACAGTACTGTATATCCTCACTTCTCCAGTACAATAAAGAATAGCTACCATGTCAAACAACTGTTATAATGTTGTCATGCAATCTGGGGAACCAGCCTTGGTATGGACATGAGGTTTTCCAGATATTCATGGGAGCTGATGGCCCAGACAGGGCAGAAACAGCTGCAGTAAATATCATTCTGTAAGATAACGTTTGGTTGGGTTTTTAAAATTGTAGTAAAATCCCAAGTTGGTTGTGACACTTTTGGCAACACTGAAAAACTATTTGCTTTCCCCAGAGTATTCTCATTTTTTTTATACTGGGAATATTCAGGCTCATAGAAAGCTAATGAGAAAGAATGACACTGTTTTAACTGTGTTCTCAGCATGTATTTGGGTTTTGAATAATACCTAGTGATTATGTGGCATTCATTCAAAGTGTTCCACAGGTTTGTGCCTAAGTATCCTGCAGTGCCACTCTTCTGACATTAATTTTGAGCAGAGTTCATAACAGTTCAGACAAAGGCTTTCCACTGATATTAGTGGTGGATCTGAGCAAATAAATTCTGCACGGAACAAAGACACTATCATCCTCCAGCTCCTCTTTATTCCTGTGCTACAATTAACATTCAAAGTAATATTTTCCATGGTGTAATTTTCATTTTTCATTTACACTTTGTGGAATATTGAATATTTCAATACATGCTTTTCCCAAGTTTTCTCTTCTCAGCTGCATAAATCTAACACAGAAACTCTATCCTTAATAATTTATGCCATTCCAGTGCACCAGTGTAATTCTTTTAATATATTTTGTAGATTTAATTTTTGCTTTTTATGTTCTATAACCTGTAAGAGTACAGCTCAAGAGCTTTAAAAAGTTGCTTCAAGAAATAGTTTTTGCTTTTTTGAGAAGTCAAGAATCAAGTATAATACTTAGTATTATATCTGGAGAATAATCATTCTGGAGAATCATTGTGACAAGCTATAAAATAAATGAAAAAAATAAGTAAACATCAGATATCCTGGATTTGAATACAGAAAATAAACTAAATGGAAAAAGAGCTTTCAGAACTCCATTCTTCAAGTGTCAATTACAGTTATCTATTACTATTATTTGTCAAACAAAAACTCATTATCAATGCAATATATTGATCATTATTTTGACATCTACTAACTGGTCTGCCTGCACATACAAATTTCAGAGAAGTTATATAAATTAATGTGCCATCAACACTGTTTATTAAGGTGCAGTAGCTTGTTCAGATTATCAGAAATCCAGAAAAAATTATAAATTTGGATATCATTAAATTTAAAGGTTAGCCATAGTCTGTGTCTTTTCCTCTCCACTCTGAACAAATCTGGCCACTCCCTTTATTTTGCTATAATGACTTTTACATGTTCTTCTCTGCTTGCTCACTTCATAACCTGTTTTGCCATCAGCTAGCCAGGGGAGTTATAGTCTGTAATGAGAAAGTTGCTGCTTTTGATCCATTTACAAGGTAACTCTGATTAATGCTCATGGGTGTTATATAAAAAGGAAGAGGACAGAATTTATCCCCAATTTTAGGATCAGCAATTAAATGCTTAGGTATACCTTACTCAAGTAAACCTTCCAGTGACATAATTTACTATAAAATAGAGCAAATAAATAAAGTGGAAGACTATGACGATTGAATTTATTGTTATAGAAATGTATTGTTATATCTTTTTCCTTACATCACTTATTACTGCAGTAGTCAGAGCCTTGCTGATTATTACCTATTGATATTCACGAACATCCTGGGTTTGGGCCCCAAACAGTGATTGTAAATTCCCTTAATTACAGCCAAAGTCTTCTTTGGCTCATCTGGCACTTTTCCCTTAGTTATCAGTCCTACATGGACCTAAGATGATAAACTCAACCTTTTTTAGCTCCCAAATCCAGTCATAACCCGTGAAGACTCCACAGGATTAAAAGCAATGTTTTTTTACTGCTTCCTCATCTGTTTTATAGGTTATCATATCAAGAGAGGTTTAAACCATGTATTATATAGAATTTGTAATGGTTTCATATGGGTTTGTTCTTCAATTTAGCTTAAGTAAATGACGTAAAGGTCAATCAAAATAACAAACTTTTGTGTGCTTTTGCTTTAGTTTCCCTGCTATTTTGGAGTATTCCCTGGATTACTGCGGTAGTAATTTGCAGTTTCAGGCTTCCCCCAAAATAAGTGCCTAGTGAGTGACATTTTCTTTATCTGAAGATGTTATATATTTTTTATATGCATCATAAAATTAAAAAAAAAAATCCTCAGTGCATTAATATTTTTGTTCCAGGGTATATGAGAGAATAAATGCCTTCTTTACCTAAGAAGGGTCTGGTTTGAACAGCATGATATTGAAGTGTAACAATGCTCTGTTGTCAGGAATGGCTAAGAGTAAATATATCTCTCCAAATATCTTGCATCCTGCAAAAAATTAGGAGAGTTCAGCTCTACACTCAAAATGATCCCAGGAAAGAAAATACGGCTTGAAATTTGAAGAAATATTGAGAAAAACACTAATCCATGAGATGATTGATACTGAAACATCCTGAAGAAGCAGACATGCTCTTTTATGTACCTTACATTTTCTGTTGTTGAATATTGTAATATATTCAGCAAATATTCCTGATATATTTTGACCATCTCTACCTGGTCAATGACTCTTCACTGAATAATTTATTCAAATATTAATGAGAAACCAGATCAAATAAGTTATGGGTTCGATATTTTTTCAGTGTAGTCACTGGCCCTAAAGCCTATTACAGCATTTAATTTATAATGCATACAGTTCTATATATAACAATTTAACAAGCACTGTGAATTACTGAAATACAGTTTTTAAAAGGTGACATTGTAAACCTCAAAAATGAGTCTCCAGCAGTTCAGAGAGACACAAGTATTCCAAAATAGTGATAGCCCCGTAATTCAAAGCACACTTACATTTTAATTAATACTGAGATTTGGTGTAACAGTAAATCTTTCTTTTTCACTATGTACCCTTATTTGTCCTCTTTCCACTTTACAGAATTACAAAATCACAGAATCACAGAATGACCAGGTTGGAAGAGACCTTTAAGATCCTCAAGTCCAACCTATGCCCTAACACCTCAACTAAACCATGGCACCAAGTGCCACATCCAGTCTTTTTTTAAACACATCCAGGGATGGTGACTCCACCACCTCCCCAGGCAAACCATTCCAGTACTTTATCACTCTTTCCATAAAAAACTTTTTTCCTAATATCCAACCTATATTTCCCTTGGCACAGCTTAAGACTGTGTCCTCTGGTTCTGTCAGTTGCTGCCTGGTGAAAGAGACCAACCCCACCTGGCTACAGCCACCTTTCAGGGAATTGTAGAGAGTGATAAGGTCACAGGGTTTGTGTTCCAAGCCCCTCACCAGCCTCGTTGCCTCCTCTGGACACACTCCATCCCCTCAATGTCCTTCCTAAACTGAGGGGACAGAGCTGGACACAGCACTCAAGGTGTGACCTCACCAGTGCTGAGTACAGGGGAAGAATGACCTCCCTGCTCCTGCTGGCCACACTATTCCTGATCCAGGCCAGGGGCCATTGGCCTTCTTGGCCACCAGGGCACACTGCTGGCTCATGTTCAGTCAGCTGTTGACCAGCACCCCCAGGTCCCTTTCTGCCTGGGCACTGCCCAGCCACATCATGTCCAGCCTATAGCGCTGCAGGGGGTTATTGCAGCCAAAATGCAGGACTCAGCACTTGGACTTATTAAACTTTATCCCATTGGACTCTGCCCATCCATCCAACTGTTCCAGGTCTCTCTGCAGAGCCCTCTCTGCATAACCACTTCTGCTTCTCCCGATCCTGCTGCTGCTCCTGTCCAGCCCCCACTACACCCTCTCAGTAGACATCCATGTGTATCAGGGCAGAGTTAAGCTCCATCTAAGAAAAATTCTAATGCTTATGAGGGAGGGAGTTGTCCTGTTGAAGCCAATGGCACAATGACACATCTTGGCCAGTTCTTAAGGGACGTGGAGATGGCCTTAGTGGGTGGATGCCAGAGTGATCCTATTGCTCTGCCTCTTTTCATGTATCTTTTACACACTAGACTCCCAGTGTTATTTAATCATATGCTGTTTTTTACAGAAAAGGGAGAGAAACTGTTTTCCCCTACCCTTCACACTGGCAATTGCTTTTCAGGAAGTCTGCCTATTTTATCTTTGACTAATAAATAAATTATTTAAAAAATATAAGATAGCTGCTGTTCAAAACAGATTTTTTTGCTGTTATGCTGCTGTTCAAAAAAGATATTTTCTCCCCTCTATAAATGTACTTTTCTGACTATCTGTCATTTTATTCCTTACTGTCCAGGAAACATTGCCAGCCTCAGGTTTTGAGTGTTTACATTGTCGTTGTGCTCACAGAATTGTGAACGAAGATTGGAAAGGAAATCATATGCCCTGAAGCATACTAGCTTAAAAAGAGAACCCAGTTCCACCACATAAAATATACCTATCTTGAACACATCAAGAAAAGTACTTTGACATTACTGACTTCTGAAAAATTTTATTAAACCCCCTCCTCCCCTATCTCCGTGTAGCTTTTTTTTTTTCCCAAGAAATGGATTTAACACTATTTTTGTATGGAAATTTTGAGGCACAAAAAAATGAGAAGGAATATGCCCAGTTGTGTTTCGTACTCTCTAGTTTTTCTCCTCCTTCCCTTTAAAGGGTAGGACCTTTAAGATCCACAGTTCCTTCAGCCTCTCCTTTTCTGCAGACTGAGGCCAAACATGTTGAGGATCAGCTTGTAGTCCCTTGACCACAGTTACAGAGTTCCAGTGCAGGAGAAATTTCTTCCCATACTTAAAGAGTCACTTCAATTTTCCTTCAAAAGAGAGGACTGTCTAGGGGTCAGAACTGCCAGAACAGTTTAAGTTTCTGTTTAGAAAATGTGTTCTGTATACATTGCATTTAACTAAGTACTTGAGTTACTGCAGTACTGCAGATACTGTGATGTGACTGCCTCCCTTGTTTTTTTCCCCAACTCATTTCATAAAAGACTGTATGTAGTTAGTGCTGTTAGTTTGAGAGTGTGTCAAGTTGGCAAAAACAGCACCTCAGGTTTCTCTCCTTTGTAGCTTTTTAGTTAGGAGAATTCCTCTTCTATCAGCAGATTTTAACAGAACTCAAGCTCCTCTGAGAGTCTCAGACTCTTAATATGACTCAGCTTCCAGATTAATAAAATTGCTGTCTCTAATTAAGGTTATCTTCTCTTCTATTCTTCAGTATTCCAATTTTGCTTGCAGTGTTGGGTGCTTGGAAAGTGTCACACACTTTTTTTCTTGCCTGTTCTAATGCAATTACATATTTTCTTTAAAAAAATCTGAGCTCTGCCAAAGAACTGGCCATTGGAGGTAAATGTAAAGATAAAACAGTCTTAGGTGATGTTGTCTGAATCTGAGAGAAGGTGATGTTTTGATCTAAGTTGGACTTACCTTGAATGGTTAGAAACAGGTGATCTCTCAAGGTCTCTTACAAACTGAGCTGCTCCATGAGTCTGTGATACTCTTCCTTACTAAGGAAACTGCTACCTCTCAATGGTGCCAGACATTTTGAGGCTGGTTCCTGGGACCGCATGAACTCAGGTTTTATTCATTCTGGATGAAGCTCACAGCTATAGCATCACTCTGTGATTGAAATACATAAAAAGCAGATACTACTTTGTTTAAAACATATGACAACAGTTCTTTGTACCACAAGTACAAGAGAATATGAATAAGATTTCTTGTGTTTGTGATATAAAAGATTAAATGAACAGTGCCTTATTTTCTGAAGAACAAGATCCAGTAAATTGAACAGAAGCAATGCCAACTGAAAGGACAAGAAGATGTACATGTCTGTTTCAGGGTTCTGGAAGTGTTTTATCAATTCCTCTAGCCTGCCTTTTCCCTGTCACAGCAGGAAACACTTCAGAGAGGAATATTGGAGAAAACAGATATACAAACCCTTAAGGACAGCAGTGGGTCTTATTACTACAATACACTCCAGGAATGTTTGTGCCACCTTTAGCAATTTGTGGTGGTTGACATTTTTAAAAATAGTCAGAAGGAAGGGTGTTGCGCTTTGTGATATGAAAGTTCATCAGCACCAGGCACTGTGAGAGTAGATTCCAGCTGCAAGTGTGTGAACTTTAATTCTTGTGAAGCTGTTTTATCTTCTAAAAGAGTTTTGTTCCCTTCATGTGCTTTTTCTCAACTTTTTTAGAAGCCCCTTTGCTGTCATCTGAAATGCAATTTCACAAGCGGACTGCCAGGACACATTGAATCCTAAGGCTCTTCCACCCAGAAAGGCAAAAATAGAGTGGAACATTCACCCCCAAAGCACCTATCCTGCCATAAAAAGATTTTTATTGTGGCAGTTCTCTTTTATCTTACTATACTTTTAAAATAGAATGCTAAGTTATTTTCTTAAAAGCGTGAGGAAGCTCTCAGGCATTTTAACCTTCTTGACAAGGCAATATCTGTTGCCATTTCCAGATATTTTGGGTGATATCTTATGTACCATCCAGTCATGGGTGGGGCACTTGAGAGAAAGTCAGGACCAAGGGATTGTCTGGCCCTGTAAACCTCCATCTCAGCTTCTGGCAAAGCAATCATAGCTGGCTTGCCTAAACACTGAGAACTACAGTGCAGGGGTTGAATTGTAATGTAACTCTTGACAAAAAAGGGGGGAACTCCAGTTTTTATGAGAGCCATGAAGCATTGCAATGTTATCATCAAATTCTGTTATCAACATTGTCAGAAAAAGGGCTCACCTCACCGGCAAAAACCTGAATTCATTGAAGTCCAAACATACACCCCCATCCCACCCTTCCGTTGAAATATTTAAGACTTAGCAGCATTTCAGTTGTTTAAGAATTCAGGAAAAAACAATTTTTTATTCAAAAAACTATGCTGTTGCAAATAAATAAATAAAGACTCACTGTTAAATTGAGACTATTGAGACCAGTGTATGGTTAGACTCCTCACATCCCCTTCTCAAGTGTAGACTTACCAGCCTTTTGTGTTTGTGAAGTCTGTGTTAAAAACCTCAGTCCAAGACCCAGAAAGCCCTGAAGGGAAAGAGAGGAAGTTTATTTCAACTTCTTAGAAAGTTTCTTAAAATCTTGTAGTCACAAGGACAAGACAATCCAGTTTAGTCAAGTTTAAATGTGTTGTCTGCCACAATCAGCAGATTTCTTAAACTGGGCTGTTCCTAAAAGCAATGTAAACACTTTCAGCGTGGGTGTAGGTTAAAAGCACTTGGCCATGGGGTCCTCAAGCTCACATTGTTTCTTTTAAGTGCAGTCACAATTCAGGGATAGAAATCCTTGAAGGCAATGACTTCAGAGCCAGAATGAGAAAGAAGATATTGTACCTTAACTCTGCAGACACAAAAGAAATTACTGTAAAGGATTATTGCTTAGAAGTTCATTGTCATAGGCTGTAACCTGGTCCAGCAGCATTGGCTGTGGTCACAGCTGATTCCTCAGATCAGTCTAATGGGAGCAGACAGCAGTAAAGCTATATGGTCATGATGCCATCTAGGCCTGGATCTAAGTAGAGAGCAAAGAGGAGGAGCAAAAGTGTGGCATTTGTATAAACACTAAATTAGAAGAAATGTTAAATATTAAGCTGAATCCATACAAAAGAAGTAAAAAATAATTTAGGAGATTTTTGGTTCAGTTAAGAACTCTGCAAATTACTCTATTAATGTTAAATTGGGGTGAAAATAGATCTAATACATAGTAATGAAGCTGAAATTTAGCCTACAGAGTTAAATGGGCAAGCCCATCATTCCGTGTTAGCATGAGTGGAAATCAGGAGGGACAAAGGGTGGATAGACAAGATGATAGCATTGGCAGACAAAAGCTGTGGCAAGCTGTTCACCAGATATTCAGTCTCTGCTGAGCAAACTCATCACTGGCTTGCTCTGAAAAGCTCACAGATTCCCTGCCTTTCACCTTTTGGACAGAATGAAAGACATGCTGGCCATCTGCCAACTGCTAATTCAAGTGCTTTATTGAGGAGTACAACAGTAATTCAGACAGAGACAAGGAGTTTGTGTGGATCCAGAAGAGAATCTTTATATTTTTCCTGGAGATTTCTCAGTTGACCCTAACTAATCTCCTCTTACTAGATTTGCACCCCTAGAAACCTTTATTTGAAGAAAGTTTGCTCACTGGAGGAAGCTGTCCAGACCACCACAGGTTGGAGAGACAGTCACTGAAGGGAAGATAATCAATCTTTGCTGGCCAATGAAAATTCATGAAAGCTTCTCTAAAGCCTTATAACAACATGTCTTATTAGCACAGCAATGTACACAGTGTCTAGGGACAAACCTGGCCATCCTCACCCAGGACTCCCTGGAGAACATGCAGGTTTTTCTGAACATTTGGCTAGGTTTTCTTATTCTTCCTCAGCCCCTTGTGCTGCCCAATGCCAACATTTCATTGAGATAAGAAGAGACAATTTTTCCCATAGGGAATCATCCCCAAAGTCAAATCCAAACAAAACAATTCCTGAGTGACAGACTGGAGCCATGGCAGTGCTATGTGACAGTAGGAAGTGCCAGTGATTGCTTGCATGGACCAGCATGGAAAGCAGAGGGGACAAAAGGATGTGAACACTGCCTTGGCCTGAGGACAGAGGGAGGGAGAGAGCTTCAGACCCTCTGAAGAGGCTATGAGGGGCCTGGGGTTCAGTGCCTGCTGTTTGAAAGTACTTAATTTTGTTCCACATTTTTAATCCTGAGGGTGCTGGTAGGAGGTGTGCTCCTTGACTTCTGTTTCTGCTTTGAACAAGATGCAAAATTCACATCCCTTGCTATGAAACTCATCCCCTACCTGTCTGTCCTCAATTACTTGCAGTCCAAGCTCTGATCAAATTATAGAACACAAAAAAATAAGCCTTCTGTTCAAGTGACAAAACAGCCAAACTCTTAGGTTTTGATTTAATATAGATAATGTCTTATGTTAGGAAATTAATTTGCTAATTTGTTTTATGTTGCCATCGTGATTTGGGTATCTGAACAGGTTATACAAGTTATTAAAATGTTATTTTCCTTCCAAACTTTATGCCTCATTCCTACACTTCTATTAATGTACTGCAGTTTCCTGACCGTGTATTTAGAAGTGAAAAACTATTAATATTAAATTTATATGACCTTTACCATCCACAAACATATTTGGCTCATGCACTTTACAGTGGCATTTGAAATGAGTTATTTGGTCTGCACTGACAACTGGGTAGGGGAGAGTTAAGCCAACAGTGCAGTATTGATGGAAAAATAAGCTTAATAATATTTAAAACCGTTTCTGTCTGCTCAAAAATAGCAGACAGAAACTCAGTCTTCTTGAGATCATGGCTTGTGTTTTTGTGCTCTCTGAAGTGGTGTTTGGGAGCTGCTATCTCCTGTCTTTGTTTTCCAACCCAAGGATGAATAATAAGAGAATATAAGATGTCAGAAAAGAGGAGGAACTTCAGGAACCTCTAAATACCTGTAAGTACATGCATGCACACCAGCACAGTTTTAGATTTGTTTTACGCACCCAAATGCAAATGGTTGTGGCAGTGTGTGTGTGTGTGTGTGTAAATAAAATGTGCTAGGTAAAGATTATCACAATGATAATGCACATTAAAAAAAAGTTTTCTGCTCATATGATCATTAAGATGATACTTTTAGCAGAACTGTAGGCTGTCACATCTCTTGAATTGCATGAATAGCTCTCATGTCAAAGGTGAGTATCTGAGACAGGCCCTCCTTTTAGTCTGAATTCCTAAGGAAAAAAGTGCTTGTTCCTCAAGTACATGTGACAACAGCCTTTTTTTCCAAATCCATCTTCCCATTTCACAAAGGCGGATAGATGTCTCAGACATGATAATTACCGGCAAAGCTGTTCAAGGTGAGGGGCTGCTTAGAAAAGAGACACCTCCTGCTGGTTTTGCTGAGGGCAGGATGGAGCACTCACCACTCCTCCAGGCTGCCCATCTCAGCAGCCCTGACCCTGCACACAGGACACACACATATGCCCAGCTGGTGGGCAGCAGAGTTACTCAGGGGATGGGGAAAATGTCTGCAGATAGCCAAGGGGAATGTGTAGAAAATGCAGAGTGCTTCCCAAGGCAGTTAGAAGGGGTGTGGGAGGCATAGAAGAGTGGGAGGAAAGATCTCTGCTCTAGTGGTCAGCTCACACTGTTTGCCTTCTTACCAAATAACATTTTCCTCCTTCTTCTCACTACCCTACCACTCCATGATAATTTTTTACAGCTACCTGAGCAGTTTCTTATCTAAGATATGTGGTTTCTCTTTTGTTCTGACAGAACCCAGCCATTTCTCCTCACCTGATTTTCTAAGGAGAGCATATGGGTGAGCACGTTTGTGCTTCATCTCCTCTGTAACTGTAAAACTTCATGGCTGACTGCAGTTAAAGAATGGAGGGAGAAAAGAAAAGAAACCTCAAAAATATTAAATTGTTATATTTTAGATGAAATTTAGCTGCAGGTGAGAAGAGAGATGTCTTTAATATTCTGACCGAGGAAACGGACTACATGTCTCATCCTCAGACAGGGAAAATCTGTAAGTTAATGAGTGAGACTTTATCACTGTCTTTGCTGCAGAAAAGTTACACCAAAAACCCCAGTCCAGCCTGAGATACCAACCTGGACTGAACCCTGTGCTCAGAAAACAGAGAGGGTTTCTTCCCAAAAGGTGAGACTGGGGAGACACAATTTATTACAGAGGAGAACACAGAGTGTGTTTTCTTTCTCAGAACACTTTTCTTATTTTCTTTTTTTTTTCTTCCTTCATTTAAAATGAATCATTCAATCTGTGTCACTCTTCTACATTAGATTGTACCAGTTTGATTTTGTTTGATGCAGGGGAGAGGGGAAGCAGTGATGGGATGTGACACACACTTTATCTTGAGTATTATTTGTCTCTACAAGAGTGTGGTGAGAGAAAACCTCAGAAAGGCCCATTGTAAAGGATAGTCATTACTTTGTAAGTGCTTACACAAATGTGTTGGAAGATTACATTTGGGAAAAAGCTTTTCAGGCTGTCACAGGCTCCACATACATTTTCTCTTTGAGGGCCAAGTTAATCAGAGCACACTGACATGTGGGGATGCAAATTTACAAGTTAGAGGCTTGGTGACTGACAGACACAACACAATACATGGGAAGGCACAATATGTGAGAACACTTTCCCCAAATTTACAGTACTCTAGCTAGAGATAAGAGTATAATTTCAGCTTTATTATTAAGTCATCTTGTAAAGTATATTATTTCAGTGTTACTTTTTTATTGAACAAGTCAGAAAGTAGTCCTCACTTTGAGAAAGTGATGGGTTTATATGTTTGGGAAGAGAGGAAGGAGGGCACTGCCCTTTTCTTAGAAAGTGTCAAAATTCCAGGTAGACCATAGGACTCAATATCACCATTCTGCAAAGGCTGAGAAATTGTCTTGGAGAAACAAGAGGACAACGTTAAATAGGTGCATATGTATGAAAGCATAAAATCTGACATCTCCTATTTAACCACAAATCTGCAACAGACCTAAGCATGGTACAAGGAGGGGAATCTGTAGGAGCAGCATAAGCAGATCTGCACTCCGAGAGTTCATGAAAGCCACTTGTAATGGTATTTATGGTATGTTTCACCATTTGCAGCATTTTCTCTACATATTCATTGTTTTTCTAGAGAGCAATGAGCATGCTGCTTTCTCACGCTAACTCAAAACAATTAAGAACTTGATATAAAGTGATATAACAGCCTTGATATTTAATGTTGAATAATTTCTGAAAAGTCCTGAAATTCTGGAAGAGTGGGCAGTGTTTCAACAATGAGATATACTGAGGCAGATATAAAATGGTAAAACACAGCAGTAAGTTGTTTTTCCTATTTCACATTATACCTACACTTTTTATTTCAGGCCTTTGATTTCCTAATAAGTCTCCATAGCATATTCACTTTTCTCCCTGGGAAGATTTCAGCACTCTAGTATTTTTTTTTGTATGTCTCCACTTTGCAAAGGACATCTGTTTAATCAAACAGTAAAAAAAATTAAGAGAGCAGAAAATATGAGAGAGCTGACATCCAACCAGAGAACTCTAAATAATAAACACTTGAAGTACTCACTATAGTCAGGCTCAGATGTGTTTGGGAAAAGCTCTTCATCAACCAAATAATAAAAGCCATGATCAATTCACAGAAAATTCTCCAAGAGATAAAGGGTCAAATCTGATGAATGAATTGTTCATGAGGGCCGTTTTGATGAGCTATAATTATGTGAGCAAAATCCCATCATCTTTTGTCTCCTGATTGCATGATAACCACATAAAAGGAAGAGAACAGAAAGAAGATTAAGTTCTCGCAGTCAGTAAGAGATGTTGTATTGATTCTAAGTTGTTGCTAGGTAAATAATTAAACCATGATTTCACTGTTGATTTTATTTGTCTGCTGTGTGTAAAGATTACTTAGATACATCAGTGAAAAATTAATTAATATATTTCTGCCACTGCTCAAATAATGGAAATCCATAAAAATAAAATTACTGTAGAGGTTTGAAACCACTCATTAATGATCCGCTTCAGCTTCAGAAAATGTCTCAGTAGTCTAATGGTCCTGACAGATCAGACCATCTTTCTTCTTTTTTTTTAAAGTCTTCACCATAGTTGCTGCAATAAATAGATATCTATGAATGGATGATGCAGCTTAACCAACCAGATCTGATGTGCTGAGGTTTACCAGGGCTATATATTCACCTTGCCTGTTCTTGGTGTACCACCTGGTAAAACCCTTGCCTGTGTAAATCCAAAGCATTAGTTGTCCTCATACAGTGCACCAACGGAAGGGCAATGCTGAGCAAACTGAGGATGTCACAGAGTGGTTATCAATGAAACTGCTGTACCCTTTCCTTTCCCACAGTAAAACTTAGCTGCAATGTGACGTGTACCTACGAACTGCAGGAAAAGACAAAAGGCAGTGAAGGTCTGAATGATGAAGCCTCTGAGTAATTAGCAAGGTAAAACCTGAGGCATATTTGTTCGCACCACATCCATGCTAATTGCCCATTTACCAGGCTAATTTAACATCAGTTATTTCTGGGTTCGTTCCATCATCAGTATATTTCTCTTGTAACTAGGCTACTGTAATTTCAACATCCACTGTGTTTTGACTTACATTTGCTTGTAACCCTTAAATATCCACAGGGAAGCTCAATTTGCTGTGAGTTTTACCATTTAAATGTCATATAAAAAGCTGGGGAATTTACGTTTCAGATACCAACATACCCATCTCAAGGACACATGATAGAATAACTCCTGATCACCACGTGGTCACCCAATGCACTTTTGACAGTTCTGTTTTCTGCAGATTTCATGCTATTTAATTTCCCTCAATATTCAATCATTCAAAAAAGGCTCCCAGCCATTAAGGTGATTAGTTTCTTTTGTGCATTTGAATGATTCTGGTAAATAAGAATTAGAAAGCATAAGTGATATTGTGTAGTGTGAAATAGAACTTAACTCGTAAGATTAATGAATTGATCTGGTATGTCCTTTCCCATTTTAATGTGTTGGTTTCTGTGATATTTATAGACATTCACATTTTCCATTATCTACCAATAAACTATTTTTAAAAATCGTTGTTTCTCTTCCTGTAAAGATTTTGTAGGATACTAAGTTTCATTTTTACTTTTGGGGAAAAAACAAAAGTTACTTTTCGCATTTATGAAAGCAAATTAGACATTTTTTAGTGGTTTTGACACTAAAACATTATGCTTTTATTTCAAGCTATGAAAGGAAATCTTAGCTATACTGAAAACCTAAAAACAAGAAGACACTGGTGGATTTCCTGGTAGTTGCCTGAGAGAAAAAAGAATTTACCAAATGATGCCCAAACTACCTGGACTCACTTGGAATCACAAGTGCTCTGGGGATTTTGCGGCATAAGCAAACATACAGGGCTCCAATGTAGTATAAACATGATAGGTTGTTTTATTGATAGTTTTCAGTGTTGGATCCATACATGATTACAACACTTTTTATAGTAATCAGTGATCAGTGAGAAATACCACATGTACATGCTTAATATTACCTACTAAGAACGAGGATGTGTATTTCTTACTTGTATGCTTAAAACTGATGAGGTGAAAAACTCAGAATGGATCAAAAAATGGATCCAGATAGTTTACTTACATGTCCCAGTATGTCCTCCCTGAAACTCAAAACTTAGAGAAACCCTGTGCAGCTGCTGCCTTTCTCTGGAGACACCAGAAATCCATGGTGGTTGATATTCTGCTTGCAGAGAGCTGTGAAATCTTAAGCACTTCCCTATAAGGGAGCACTGAATTGTCTGCCTGCAGACCTCGGGGAAGAAAAGTGCCTGGCTCATCCTAAGGCAGCTTTTCTATCCATGAGGGCAATGGATGGAGGAGTTTGTTGCACCTCCTCTGAGATATTGATAGGAGGTAGGTTGTGTCACTGTTTTCCAGAAGCCATGTCTAAGACTTGTCATACCTGGCGGAATTCAAAAAGTACTTATCCCTGCAATTTCCATTTGTAACCAGAGTGGGTTTAGGGGTTATACCTATCAGGCAGGGTCTTAAAACACAGGTGAGACTGGAATTACAGCCTGGAACCTCTCCACAGGAGACCCCAGGCTACTGTGAATGCATTTTAACAAATGGAGTTTTAACAGAAGAGAAAAATGGAAGGTACATGCAAAGATGTCCTTTGCTTGGCAGTGGAGCACTGTCTTGGCAGCTGACACTGCTTGTCAGCTGAACTCTCCGAAGTCGTAGGTGTGTAACCAGCCCGTGGTACATGCAAGAGGAATATTCTTAACTCCTTAGCAGAAGAGTACAAGAAGAAAATGTCACGGTTACATTGCCCAACTGCGTTTTATAGAAAGTAAATGGGTTTTGTGTCTAACTCCAGCTTAAGGAGGTGAATCTTGAAGGCAAGAAGATGGGTTTTGTTCTGTATATCTATGTTTATTTACAACTTCCTGGTGGTTGCTCCTCATTCAGCAACATGCTAAGTGTGTTTCTTGAAGTAAGATATCTGTCAGATATTAGCAGGGTGGACAACCCAGAAGAGAGCAAAGCGCTTTGCTGGGAGTCATTCTATTTAATGGATAGAGGACAGTAGCCCAAAATTCCTATGCTTATGGAAAAGAGTATAGATACATTTCTTTCAAAACGAGTCAAAACCTGGATAGTTCCCTTCTGTCATTTTCTCAAAAGTTTGAAATAGGAGAATAGGAAAAGGAAACAAAGTCACAGACAGATATTTTTGAACCATAGTCTTACCTGCTTTTTAAAATCCCTGGCCCAAATTTTCCAGAAAAGGAGATGTTCAACTATAAAATTAAAAACTGAATATAGAACAATCTTCAAAAAAAGAAACATGAGAGAACCGGTTGATAATTCCTTCACAAAAAGAGCCTGAAAAGTAGAAGCCAGGAAAGTTACAACCTTTTTCCATGTTAACATTATCATCAATATGCCACAAAAAATGAGAAATTCAAAGCAATTATTGCAGCAGGAAAAAGACACAAAAAGCTGTATCAGAACGCCTTGAATCTATCTCTGCATTTGCATACCACTACCAGAAGTGTCTTGAAATTTGCTGTGAGCATATGGAGGACTTGATCAAAACCAGAACATACATTTTACACAAGGGGCTTTATACAGCTGCGCTAAATTTACAAAGGCAACTGAAGGACATTTCAGACAGACTTGACAGATTACAGGCTGCTGCTGTTACTGTCACAATCTCTGTGTAAATCTGGTTTAACAACAAAGAACTGACACCACACAAGGACAAAACTGGAAAACAATTCAGAGGTGCTGTAGAACTTTTTGCATTACAAATACAAAGCTCCTTAAATATAGGGGTCACAGACTGAAACCAAAATGGAGAAAAGGATATATCATGTGAAAAGTCTTATTTTGCATTATGTTTCTCATGCATTGAAATGATGGATATAGGGAAATATACAGCAGCTAAGATTTTGTACCTCTGTTTAAAAGACTTGTCATCTCAGAATCATTTGAGTGATGTCAGCTGTTTTGACTGAAATTTTATAGTGGTTGAGAAGATGACATATAAAGTAACATGGGAAAGCTATAACCAATTTCAAAGAAGTGTCAAAAATGTGAGGCTAAATTGAGCAGGGACCTAAATATCCCCTTCTTCTCATTGTCTTGGTAAAGTATAAAAGCCCGTTTAAAGGAGATTACAACTGTAGTGACTGGAGGATTCTATCTGTTAGATTGCATGAAGGCATGAAAGGAAGTGTTTGAAAAAGTCAGATTTTGTAAGAACTTTAAAAACAAAAAGCCCAGTGCTTCTCCTCAGTGAGTGACCTGCATCCACTCACTTTTGCTTTGACACAGTAGCAGTCCTAGGAAGTAGCACTATGCTTCCTGGGCAGTTGTTTTCCTTCTAGGTGGTGTCCATGGCTCCTGAAGTCTCTAACTGATCTCTTCTGCCTCCAAATATCTCTTCTTTCCCTTGGATCCCAGTGTTTTCCTTGAGTGCTCCTATTCCCAAGGCACAGATTCTTGAACTGTGCTTTGCACCCACGGACAGCCACAGCCTGTCACAGTCCTTAGGTTAGGGAAATATCTCTGCCCTCTTAAAAAAAAGCCTGATTACAAGTCCAGAAGCAGACAGTGGTGCTGACCAAAAGATTTGAGATGCAGTGCAACTGGAGAACCTCACATATAATACTGAAGGAACCAGAGAAGCAAGCTTACCTGTGTGGGTCAATGGAAGGACTTGAGGCAGCAGTAGAGGAAATGGTGGTGGTAGCTGATGGCTGAGCTGTGTCTGAGAATGTGTTCCAGAATGACAGATGTAAGAAATTTCTGAAAACCTTTAATAATACTGTGATAGCAGTAAGTTGGTACCGGGCACCATGCAAATGCCAGCAGCTCCTCACAGAGTTCATTTGCCAGATGAGTTTTCTGTTTTGCTACAATTGCACATGGATTACCATGAGTTTTAGGATTAACTGACCCTGTTCCCTGCTATGCCAGGGAATGCCATCAGCACACCTGCACTGCCTTCAGGAGAAGCGCTAAATTTTGTGGAACCAGTCCTGTTTATAACTGCTAAAGGATTGCCAGTATTGTGTAAACACACTGTATCTATGGTCTAAGGAAACTCAAAGGTGTTTGTTTCTCCTTCTTTCTCTCACCTCTGCTTCTTCAGAGTGCTTTAGTTGTACTCAGACATATATTGTGAGTGCAGAGCAAGTAAAGGATTTTCTGTTTATTTATTTATTTATTTTAGGGTATTTTGTGTCCGTTATTGAAACATGCATCTGGAGTTAATCTATACAGGATGATAGATGCTTCTCCTCCTAGGAATTATATTCTTCACGGGTCATTTGCAAGAACAAAAGGCCCTAGTCCTTACAGTTTCAATCCTTGATGCAGGCACTTCCTAAAGTTATGATATTTTGCACATTCAATATGGATAAACCAGCTAAGATTAAATGACAGTTATTAAAAAATATTAACACATTTCCAGACACAGTAGCAATAAAAATGTGTTAAAAAAAACATTTAGGCACCATTGTCTGTTGCTTCTGCAAGATGAAAAGCATACCAAAAATGTCAAAGTCTTCTTAGAGGCACTTAATTAGAGTAATTTTTCACCATGCTGTTGTTACTGTGTGTGACTCACCAGTAGAGTACAACAGGCCATTTAGATCCTAGTGCAGTTTGGCATGTATTCGTTACAAGTTTTTAATTTTCCAAATTACTTTTCTGAGTGAAGAAATGAAAAAATGTTCTAAATGGAGGTTGTGAAACCTCTTCTGCCAGTTTACCATTTTATGATATTATACAGGTTTCAGTTTTCCAGGGATCTGTCTGACACTAATCCTGGCATATTTTGCGCCTATACCAAGATTTTTCCTGTGACAAATACCATGTTAGTAAAAAAAATTACCCTTCTTTAAGTAGTCTCTACTTCCCTATATTTTGGACAATTTCAGTCTAACATAAAGGCCTGAATTTCACATTTCACTGTTTTCTTAGCCAACAAATCACACTAACAACTGATGAGATGTAGGATAATTGTAACACTGGGCTTCACTGACACTAAAAATGATAGAAAAAAGGGTCATATCAATTTGTCTGTAGTTCCACTGAGGTAGGTCAATAAAATAGTTTTAAAACAAGTAAAACAAACGAATGATCAGAAGTCAGTCTATACTTTCCCCCCCAGCACAACTGTGCATTGGAATGGATTTTTTTTTTATTCTCATATTGCTGAAAATTAACACTGAAGCAGCATCACTTTGATCATAAAAAGTTCTTTATGAGTTTGAGAGTGAAAATTGAGTCTCTACCATGTAATGCTCAGTCACTCCATGCCTTATGAAACAGACAAACAACAGCTCCCTGTGAACTTCTCTTAGATTTTTCCTGTGTTGCTTTCCTCTCACTTTGCTTGTTGATTTAGAGATTTTGCAGTGAGAAACTTTTCCATTTTCTTACGTGGTACAGTGGAATGTCTCAGCAGATCTGAGGAACAAAATTGCTCTGTTGTTTCCATTGAGGTGTCTCTACCACGTTCAGTTTCAGCTCTAGCTCAGAGGGTTCCACACTCCTTCCTGTGAAGGGATAGCACTTATTTTTATGTCATAAGCAGCAAGCATTAAAATCATCAGGATCCATGGAGTTCCTCTTACACATCTTGGACATGTAGGTCCAAAGAAAGAGGGAAGAACATGGAAGGGAAGGAGGATAAAGATAGCTATCTTTTTCCTGTTGAGATCACATGGGATATAGGATAAAGATTTTACTTCTGAGCAGTCTGTATTTCCAAAGCAATCCTTTCTCTCTACTTAACTCTCTAATATTCACTTCTAGACAAATGTCTTTAAAGCATGCCTATACTGGAAAGCTGGAAGACTGTGCTGTAACATTTTAGATAGTGGAGATCACAGCAGCTCAGGAACACGCAGTGATGAACTGACTGGCAGGGTTTATCAGCCTGGGAGCCATGGTCTT
The DNA here is from genome assembly GCA_013397075.1 of Rhabdornis inornatus. Classification (NCBI taxonomy): domain Eukaryota; kingdom Metazoa; phylum Chordata; class Aves; order Passeriformes; family Rhabdornithidae; genus Rhabdornis; species Rhabdornis inornatus. Next base: position 950,260 of record VWZS01009097.1, read on the forward strand.
GTGCTGCTGCCTAGATCACTGTCAGAACCAAGGGTTTTCCATGCTGCCTAGATCCAGCTGTGCTGATCTGGGATACCTCTCAGCAGGGTGTCCATTACACAGGACAGATATTCTCAATCCACATTTCCAGTCACTTCCTTTATCCTCCCCCACTGTCCTGTTTTATTGCATCCATAAAGAGATTTCACAACCACACACTTCTTCCCCAGTTCGTGTTCCACATCCTACTTTTTAGCATCCCTGCTAGGTCTATTTTTAAGAGCTTCTCAGTGTTAGTAATTATTTGGTCCAGTTGAGAGTGAGAAAAGGTAATGACTGATTGGGAATTGGAGGGAGCAATAACCCGTTGATATTCTTCATATGATAGACAGTGACTGAGTAATTCACACGTGTGGAAAACTTATAAAAATACTTATAAAGACATTTCTAGTGTTATTAAGCTTTAAAGACTAGGCTCTCAGCTGGGCTGAATTTGAGTTTTAAATAATTTGAATTTTTAGGGATTTCTGGAGTGTGTGAGCAGCTTCTAAGCAGTGATAGAAGATTTCTACAGCTTCCCTTCTTCCTACCTATGAAGAATGTGTATTTTTGGTAACTCTGGTTAATGATTGATGGGACCAGTTTCTCAAACATAGCTCATGTAATTATCTTTGCAATGGCTCAGTTTGCATGGCAATTACCAATTTCCAAAGTGAAGAAGCACTTGAAAGGTTCTCAGTTTTTTTAAAATTCCGATGACCTTACTGGTCTAGTAAAACCTATTATCTCTCTCTGTAAACCTAGCTTGGCTTATAAGCTTAGACTGTCACAGCCATTATAACATTATTACTATATATGTTACTTATATCATGTGCTTACTTCAACATGAATAATTTTCTTTTACCAAAAATTTCCTCTCAAACTTCCATTTTCCTTTGTTTTAGTACAGAAATGGGAACTGAGTTCCTGAGATAAATTCTGAAGTTCACCAAAATTAGCACTGCTATCTGGTCACTACACCAGGCTAACTGAATTATCAGACCTGAGGCTGTGTGGAAAAATCTCTTGTTGCTGGTAGCACTTTGCTCCTTTAGTGTCTGCAAGTCTCAAAGCATGCAATGGAGGAATTAAAGGGGGGAAGATGATCAGCTGATTGACTGGGATGCTGAGAGCTGGGAGCAGATGTTTAACCTTGTGCCTGCCACCAGGGCATGAGGACTTGCACTGCCTCAGCTTGCCTCCTCACATCCCAGCCAGTGCAGCGCAGGACTCAATTTCCATTTTAATTACACAATCATTTATCAGTGCTTGCCCATAATAAGCAGATAAAATCCTTCATCTCTGTTTAGCAGTGGATAATTCACTCACGTCTGCTAGCACTGATACTGTCTCTTCCAGGGGCCATACCTCAAGGTCTTTACTCAAGTTCCAACTTAGTTCCCACACTGACATATTTCCTGTGAAAACAAAGGAGGAAAGTAGTGAGTCTAAGGTAGTCAGAGGCTGTGAGTCTAAGGCAATCAGAGGCTGCTAGTATTGTCCCAAGTCACCATTAAAGAATTTTTTTTTCCTCCTGAGGTAGTTTATTTTTCATTTTTGTTTTAATATCTGCTCTGAAGGCTATGGTCTTGCACTGTTACAATTTTCATAGCTACCTTTTAGTCAGCTTATTGTTTTTAACAATAAATCTGCCTTATTTTTAAAGCATATTGTCTGCTTGGGTATTTTCCACATGTGCTATTTTTATGCAGACCTGGTTTTGCCAGATCACTGTACTGATTTCCACCCATGGAGCTGGAATGTCCAAATATCATTGCACTCACGTAAGATTGAATTATTCCCACTTACTTCGTCTTTTAATCTAGGACATATAAACACTACCATTTGAGAACTCCTGGTATAATTTCAAATTTATCTGAGTAAGTTTAAATTTAATTAGCTAGCACATCAGTATATTCTTAGGTTTTAATATCACTAACACTGCAGGTATGGACTCCTTCTTCTGTGAAGAAGCAGTTCTTCACAGGGACTGTACACAGTCTCTCAGCACTGCAGACAGACACAGGCAGTAAATTCCATGTTCTGCAATTTTTTATGCTTGAAAAATGAGACTGGATAGGTCATGTTCACTTCTTTGTGATGAGTTTTGTTGCCTAATTTCTCCTTTTTGAAGTTCTCTTTTATATTTCAGCTGTCCTAAAAATGTTGACTGTTCCACAAAGGTTGTTTTCTTTTATTTATTAGGAAAAAACTAAACCATCTTAGGTTTAAGAGTAGGGTTTTTTGTCAAAATTTGACAGCAAATTCCCTATTACATGAATTAAAATAAAAAAAAATAAAAAATAAACTGGAAGCCTGCAAAGCCACCTGTGTTGCCACCCTAACTATTCCTGGATCACTGTGTTAAGAAGAACATTTAAAGCTCTAATCATTTTAACCAAGAAAAGATCTTCTTATATTACTCTAAAACAGTCTTATGAAAATTACAAAATTATGAATATTTATCTTATTATTAGTAGTAGTATTTAAAAATATATTATTGCTATTTTATTTGACTGTGATTCCTCCCAATTATTTTCTTAAGTTATTACTAAAAAGCACTGTGCATTTTATGGTACTGAGGACTGAGAGAAATATTCCTTTTTTTCCCACAATCTGTTTAAATCCTGGAAGGTATTAACACCATAATGAAAGTTATACAGATGGATTTTCAAAGACTTCAACAAAAAAAAGACTAAGTCACCCATGATGGATCAAAGGGATAAGTGGATTTTCCCTATTAAATCTTGAAAGACAAAAGCTTGATATTCTGTATCTAACTGAAGCATCGATTTTAAGGGAACAATTTTCCTCCTTTCAGACCTGTGGAATACTCTAAATCTGATGACTAGACTGATGAAATCTCTAAATCAATATGACTCAACTATTTTTTATAATTGGCATTAGTCTTCCCATAACATGTAGCTACTATCAGAATGAAATAAAAGCAATACCTTTTCATTAAATGGATAGACTCTTCAGCTTACACTAAAATTTCTGTCTCATCATCTGCTGTTGCAGAACTTTCATGGGTCATCATCATTGTGTAAGGAAGTGCATACTTAAGTATCTTAAAATTTGGATAATTTTCTTCTGTTGCTTTTTTTTTTTTAATTACTGCTATAAAGTAATGACCTTTTCAGAACCACACACAATACTGTGCTAACACAACAAGAGGATAAAACCATTTGCCTTTGTTCCATAAGGTAAAACTTCTGCATTGAGTTCAGATCATATTCAACTTTTTGATACCATGCCATATTGCAAGAATGGCTAATCTGATCTGTGCTTTCTCTTCAGCCTGGAATACTGAGTTGTTTTGCTAATTCTAAAAAATCATGGCTAGTTGCCACAAATTTTGTCAGCTAAGGCAGAGCCTCTAATCTTGTTGTAGGGGAAGATTTTATTTTAGTGGCACTTTTATTTGCCATTGGATTTAAAAGGAATGTCTCTTAGAACATTTTGGTGATGATCATGGGAGAGTGAGTGATTTTTTGTTTTCTGTCTTTTTTTGAGCTTGCAGAAACTGAAGGAATAGAAAGCTCATCCTAGCTCAGACAATTTATAGGCATGACTGACTCAGTACAAAGCTTTTAAAAACCTACATGCTGAGTAATCTGTTGACTGGGCAACAACCATGAGTTTGCTTGTGAGTTAGGAGAGTCAGAGAGAGACAGAGAGAGAGAGATATGAGATTTGGGTTTTTAACAGTATTAGGAAGTGTTAAGGTGGATGGAGAAGGCTGCTGTAGCACTAGCAAGGGAAATATCAAATATGGCATAGGCCATGGAGGTGGCTGGATGTTTGATCTGTAAGATTAGCATCATTTTAGAGCTGGTTCTCTATAGAAGATATTTCATGGCAGAGCTTCTGGAGAGGTTTCAGGCCGTAGACATATAAGTGAGGGCAACAACAGACCTCAAAAAGATTTGTAGGGATGTGTTAGAAAGCTGAGATGACTTGCAGATACCTGACACCTGAAAAGAAAGTCTGTTTAAAAGCAAGGGGAACACTGGCATCATCCATCTTTGAAGAAAACACCTGGCTATGTGCAAGAGAACTCAACCACTGGAGCAGTCTCATTCTGTTAAGGAAAAAAAATCAGTGGCTTGATAAAATGGGATAGCAAGAATCATAGGATCATAGAACATCCTGAGTTGAAAGAAACCCACAACAATCATCAAGTCCAATTCCTGGCCACGCACAGCAGCATCCCCAAGAATCACACCATGTGCCTGAGAGCATTGTCCAAATGTTTCTTGAACTCTGTCAGGTTTGGTGCTGTGATCACTTCCCTGGGGAACCTGTTCGAGTGCCCAGCCACCCTCTGGGTGAAGAACCTTTTCGTGATATTCAACCTAAATCTTTTCTGATTCAGCTTCATGGTGTTCACTTGGGTCCTGTCACTGGTCACCAGAGAGAAGAAATCAGTGTCTGCCCCTGCACTTCCCCTCATGAGGAACTTGTAGACTCTGATGAGGTCTTCCCTCAGTCTCTTCCAGGCTGGACAAACCAAGTGACCTCATCTACTCAAGACCCTCCACCATTCTTGTTGGTCTACTTTGGACACTCTCCAAGAGTTCAATGTCTTTTTTATGTTGTGGCATCCAAAACTGTCCCCAGCACTTGAGGTGGGGCTGCCCCAGCCCAGAGCAGAGCTGGACAATCCCTCCCTTGCCCAGCTGGCCATGCTGTGCCTGATGCACACCAGGACAGGGTTGGCCCTCCTGGCTGCCAGGGCACTGCTGACTCATGTTCAACTTGCCATCCACCAAGACCCTGAGGTCCCTTTCCATGGCACTGCTCTCCAGCCTCTCATTCCCCAGTCTGTACATCCAGGATTGTCCCATCCCAGGTGCAGAATCTGGCACTTGCCCTTGTTAAACTTCACACAACTAGCAATTTCCCATCTCTCTAATTTGTCTGGGTATCTCTGCAGGGTCTCTGCTTTCAACAGAGATTAAGTAAAGAACTAGTCTACAGTGAGCAATGAGATGCTAAAATCCTTCAGAGACAGTGTCCAGGAACAACAGGAGAATGCTCCAGAGAGCAGAGATAGTCAAAGGTAGGATGCAGTGTAAGAAGAAAAATGAGCAAAAAAATAATACCAAAGAGAAATAGATGTATCTGTTGCTAGCACCATAGCATCAGCAGAGCCTCATTACTGAGAATAGGAAGGCATGTTATGAAAGAGAACCGAACAGTGCTTGAAGAGCAAGCTGACATTAAGGAGAAAAAGGCCACTGGTTGCTCTTCATATCAGAGCAGGCAGCCAGGTCCTTGCTATAGAAAACAAACTGTTTAATGTGGTGGGGAAACCTAGTCCAAGAAAGAAAAAGTGGGGATTATTCCTGTCCAGAAGAACAGATTAAAAAGATTAAAGCGTTTGAAAAGTAATAAGATACTTCTTGATGATTTAGTATATTCAAACATACACCAGTACACTACCTATTCATGAAGTTTGACATTACTTTTCCAAAAGGGTATTGCCAGAGCCAGGTAATTGTCAGAGAAAGTTGAGGGTCTCAGATAACCTCTATTCCCTGCAAAACAGCACAACCACTTGAAACTTTCTATATGCTGTGATAGTATGGCTTTATATCAAAGTTTCAGCAGCAAGTTAAGGAGTACACATTAAGATGCATATTCCACCTGGGAGCTCAGTTTGTAGCTGGTGGAAACAACTGAAATGTTTGTTTTATGCTTGCAAGGAGACTAAAATTCTTGGAAAGGTTATGAAATCAGAAATTGCAGGAAAAATGAGAAAATGTAGGAAAGGTAGGGTTAATTGGAGTGAAAGCATTATTACATTCAGAAAAGAGAAATGAGGGGATTGGTTGTGCTTTGTACCCATTAAGTAGCTGATGGAATGAATTGTACTGTGGCAGCAAGAATAAAATGAAATCTTTTCTTATAAAGATTACCCCTAAGAATGATGATAAAAGCAGTATTACAGACTTTTCAGAGCTGGATATGGATCTTGCTAATAATGACAGAAATACATACAAAGAAATGGTGGGGATGGGGGCAGGAGAGAGAGAAAGAGAGAAAGCGAGAGGAAACAGCTTCTCAAAAACATGCTGGAGAGATAAAAAACCCCACAAAAAAACCCCAAACCACACCAAATACCAAACATTATAAGATCCAGATAACTGGATATTATATTTAGCAAACATTTTGACAAATAGTCAGTGAAACAGTGATGCTATTTTAGATTTGGATTACATAAGCGGCAAAAAAATAGAGTAAACACTCATAGAAAATAATCCTGGATTGAGTACATGTGACAGATTTTGACTTTTTTAACTGAAAGATTGAAAAATTAGGAAAAAAACACTGTATGACTTTCTAGGTGAAAATGTAAAGAAACAGAGAAAGTTAGTTTGCAAAGCTAATGGGAACTAAACTCAGAGTTTTCATTAGGTCGGGGTAGAATCGCTTTAGGTCCGCATTGCAATACTCTGGGTTTTTGCTAAAAAGGATGAAATAGTAAAGAAGAAATACAGTTCCCCTGGAAAAATACAGAAAAGGAATGGATTAGCAAGAAAATTATATTTTTGTAGTTAAAATGCACAGAAAAAGAAATGTAAATGAAATTGAGGTGGGACTTGAAAATTAAAATAAATTGCTATGAGTAAGAGAATATGGAATGAACTTCAGGCATTCACTTTTGCATTAAGTATATTCTGTAAAGCAATTTTGGAGGCCAAGACTCTGAGCCAGATGGTCTCTTCAAGCTCTCCCTCTCCTTTCCACTCAATTTCTACACTCTCTGTCTGGCAACATGAGAAGGAAAATAGTGGAAAATTAATTCTAACATTAGCTAGCTTTTGTCTCTGTGTCTGGCCCCATTAAGTCAGCCCAGAAGACATGAATGTACCAACTTAGAATAATGTTGCTAGCAGCATTGCCAGGAAATACTCTCTAATTCAGGGCCATAGGGCTCATTCTGATGCTAATGAATCCATCCAGTATTCAGCAGAATTGTCTGCATGATACCAACAGCTCAGGTGTACAGCCAAACAGATGCATGACTGTTACCATTCTTTTCCTTATGACAGTTTGAAAAAGCTCATCCATGATGGTCAAAGGGCACATTTGAAATGTTTCTGAGTGCTCAAAAGTTTCACAAAATTTAGTTCTATGTCTTTTCTTCTTCAGAATACACAGTATCTGTCAATGAAATGCACAATCCCTGCTCATGTGTCCACCAAGTAGTGTCCATCCTCATGTCATCAATTGACTGAGGGTCTTGCCCACCTGCTGTCATTCTAAAACGGTATAATTTCTTACCAACACACAATTCAGCCCAGCATATATCAAGTTTTTGTTTGTAAGAATTAACAGAGAGACTTTCAAAACTTAACAGTTTTGAGGGCTCCCACAGAATATTGAAACCAGGCATAATTGTCTTTGATTTTTGATTGAAGATTAGCAAGTGGCCAGAAACACCCTGTTTTCACTTTTGATTGACAGGACTTTGAAGGACTGCGTGTGTTCCCCTGTAAGGGTCGGTTTGAAGTTTCCCTTGTCTTTGCCTCTGACTGTTGCAAGGAGACCTCGAGGACCCCCACCCAGGCTGACTCTGAACAATGGTTTCCTGGCCTGGGTGGATGTTTGTCAAATGACTGTGTGCAGGTGTGTTGTGTTCACTGGACTGTGCTGTTGTGGCATCAACTGGAGATTGTGGCATCAACTGGAGATTGTGCTGTCCCAACTGGAGACTGCACATACTGCACGATCGCACCTGTCTCCCGGAGCACCACACAATGGTCCATAAATCTTCCCACTTTTTGGCCAGAAGCCACTCGCCTTGGAAAAGGACTATAAAAGAGCGACCCTCTGGAGAAGACCCTTGAGTACTCCCTACGGATGAAGACTCGTCTATTGGCTGGACCATGAGGACGTCTGTCTCATCTCGTTGGTAGCTATTATCCCATCCCCTTCTTCTTTTTCTCTCTGTACTTTGTTTCCTATATCTCTCCCCTCTATCGCAACTGAGTTGTTGGCATTTAATAAAAATGCATTGCTGTTGTTGAATAAACTGATTTTGTCCCCTACATTTTGCCTGTTTGCACCTCTGAGATCAAATGAACCACCACGACCCCCTCTCTGTATTAATAGCGGATCGTGACATCCCCTTACTGAAATAAGAACATTTTATCTGTTACTCATCAACTGGGAAACCTCTCCCTACAGCTACTGTAAATTTATGCATGTATATATTATTTTTTTCTTACAGTTACTGTGATCAGGAGCATAACATAGATTTTCTGGAATTAATACTGTTTCCACATACAATCTGGCTGTACCATATGGTCATAATCCTCTTCATTAGTAGACAAAACCATAGCTGCTAGAATGGATTAATTTCAAGCACCCTTCTGTATTTCACCAAAGATATGGTGCTCAGTAAGATGGGCACTTTTCAGAGAGCTTTCAGTGAAATTAGTTTTAGATGAATGGACACAGGCCTCATATAGTCCCAAAACATGGTAGGAGAAGTTTAATGAAAAATATAGGTGGTAATTGAGGAAATGTCTCATTGTGCCTTGGAGAGTTAAGGAAACACATTCTAATTAAACACCCCCTCCTCCCCAGCTTCTATTTTTGTAGACTCAGCAAGTTTCCTGACTGTACTGGTGAATCCATTACTTTAATTATTATGCCTATTTAAACATATGCTAGATAAAAACCTCTTGTAAAACTGCAGTTCAAAAGCTGCTGTTCTGTTGTGTGATTTATCCTCAACACAAAGTCTAAAACTAAAACTGCATTTTGAGCTGTAATGTAACCAGACAGCACAGATCAGCAAGATCATCTTCATTAGCGACTGTATCCTAGATTAGTCTCATCAGTGAAAGAATTGGTCACGACTGACATTTACAAGTGAACAAAGGCATTAGCTGGATAACAGAACAAATAAAAATAAAAACATTCTGCTCTCCTTGTACCTAGACAGACAACAAACAAATTTGGGATAAAAAGTCACTAACACTTAAAAAATTGATTGACTTGCTTTAGGGAATAGTTGCAGTGACAATTGCTCCAGACAAAGAATATCACCTCAGCTGAAATCTGCCACATACATATTCCATAAGAAGTGAGACTATGTGGCAGAAAACGCTCCCAATAAGTGGAAGTGTTTGCAATGCCCTTTGACCCTTATATTTGCCTTGGAGAAACTGGACTGAACAACTTTAAGCAAGTGCACTCACTGCAAAGAATTTTCCACTGTTTTACATAGCTTTGCCAATTTATTTTAATGCATTATCATTATAGTAACTTTCATTTCTGGACTGTCTCAGAGGCAATGGATAATGACGTACTGTGATGCCAAAAGTCATGCCTTAAAGTTGACAGCTGATGTTTCCAATATCTTGCTTCCCAGAATACTTATACAGTTATTCAAACCTCCTGGGTCAAGATTTGCTCTGTTAGCATATGTGTCTCACTCATTTTCAGATTCCTTCCTCCACAAGGAAACTGAATTTTATTAATAATATTTTTACAGGATTTCTGTGAGCTTCCATTTTAACTCATGGTTGAAAATGCTTAGAGTAGAAATAGTTGGAATAAAACCCCTCACCCTTAATAATTCCCCTTCATGTTTTGTCAGCAGTTGAATGCAACTGAAATCTTTCTATGTTTGCAAATTTGGGATTAATTCTAGCAATATTCTCTGGTGTAGTACTGTAGCAATCCTTTTGGTTTTTATTCTTTACAAGACATGAAGAAAAGTTTTCAGAAGAAAAATTTAGCATATTTTATATGTCCCCACACTTGCACACATCTCACAATCTCTGTAAGAAAATGCATTCTCTTCTCTCATACTATTGAGCAGGGTGACTTTTCTGATTTATTTTTCTCCTACCATTGAATAGTGCTTATTGAAACCAAAAAGCAACACAGAATTTTGAATATATGAATTCTGTACATGTTAATTGTTTGCCATCAAATCCAGGCTTGCTGACAAAGGTTTGGTATTATTCATGTCCGGGATTCTGCACTTGAATAGTTATTTCACATCAAGTGTAACTTTCTGAATGGCTCTTCCCTGCAAACCTCTTGCTGCTGTATTGCTAATGCTCACTAGAAGCCAGCTGAATTAATCTCAAGCACAGTAGAACCTTCTGTAATGCCATATCAAGAATTTGCCACAGTGACATTCCTGATTCTTTTCGGCAGTTGAATGACACACAGCATTGCTAATTCACAAAGTAATGCTGGGCATTTTTATGCAATGTGACTTTTCATCTTCCCCACAACTGCTTGCTCACATATTTTTTTTCCATATTAAATTACTCATATGCATAACTGATATAATCTCTTTTCTGCATTCACATGTGTCTACAAGATTTAGTTATTATCCTGTCTGGAATTAAATCTGGACTCGTCTCTTACAATTAAACAATTATTCTTGCATTCTATATCTCCCTACATTTGGTTCAAAGGAACACATTATGGAAATTGCTCTAGCCTAAATTAAGGGAGCTTTCCTAATTTTTCCATTCCACTACACTTATATTTTGGATAAAAGATAGACGTCTTGGTCTGCATCCAAGTGAAACAGTGGTGGCAATTACTGACAGGTGCATATATGTGACAGAATAAAGGTTTCCCTTAACTTGATTTTCTGAAGGTAAAATTTTAACCATTTTTAGCACATGATGCAAGATCTATTTTTGTCCTTCTTTACTAAGCATTGGGTCTGGGACCTCCCTGGTGACTAGTCTTTAAATACTCACCCACAACCCTTGTGGTGCAGCTCATTGGAGAGCAGAGCAGGTGCATAATCCGTGTGATACTCTGGAGAATGCTGAACCTTGGAGAGAAGGTTTGCAGCCACATCTGAGTGGAAATTTGTGACACTCGACACTTCACACTTCCTGTGAATGCTTGCTTAGCTTTCAAGGGAGGTCCACTTCCATTATATTTGTAGGATGTGTTGGTGTGTCTCTCAGATATTACAGTGATTAAGATTAATGACATAAATTAGTCCAGAACCATCATGTTCTAAGTGAATCTTGTAGACTAATAAAGGAAAAAGGGCTATGTATTAAAAAAAGTCTGCTGCAGGCAAAGTGCTTCGAAGAGCCCTGCTTGACCAGTCAAGGGTCAGAAGATATCAAGACATGGGTAGACACCTAAATATGAAATTAAAAGGTGTTGGATTAAAGCATTCCCTATGAACTTCTCATAAGTAAGACACAGACACAGAGGGCTCACACAGATTGCCTTACTGCTTTTCAATGACAATGTACTGAGAAAAATCATAATGTGTACTTTTATCAGCCTCCAGCCTGCAGAGGAAGTATCTTCTTAGATACTCCACAGATATCTCCACAGCAGCCATTTGTGACAAATGATGTGTCCATTTTAAATCCCTTGCTCTTTGGGAAGAGCAGGGGAGAGTCAGGCACATGGAAAATTGTCGTGTCCCTGATTGCAGAGCAGTGGGCTTGGTGCTGTGTGAGAGAGTCTTGTGTATAGACTGGAGGGTCCCTGTGGCAGTGGAATATAGGCTTGACTGTAGGTATCAACATACTCTGGGACCAAGGAGCATTTTCCATCTCTCAGGTCTACCATGAAAAAAAAGTCCTGATGATCTCTCAGGACTAACTCTTCATGCAGGCTATTTCTCTATCTTCAACCTTTCTCCATACACCTACCACTCCTTTAGAGTGGAATATTATAAAATGGATGTTTCCATCAGCTTCTTAGTCAATTCCTGCCCCACAGTGAGTGAGAAAACATGTAAGTTTTGTCTAATAAAGGTTGAAATTGAGGTTTTGCAATGTACATTACTGTAATGTCTCCCTAATGCATTCATATTTATGGTTTATTTTAGTTAATAATTCTAATCCATCCACCCGTTTGGAGAAAAAAGGCCAACAGAATCTAATCTAAGACCTAAAATGTCTGTTCACAGTAGAGAAGGAAAGAACTCTGATAACTTCTTTAATAACTGGGCATTAGGAGTCCCAGCAAAGCATACTCCAGCTGCACCACATTACTCTCTGATGCAAACCCCTGAGTTACTGCTTTGTCTGTGTTGGCTGCCGTAGCATTTGTATTTGACAGGGATTTCTGACTGACTGAAAACCAGCTATTGCAGGACACATGGGTCCCACAAATGGGTTAGTAAAGCCAAAGTGTTTTCTTTCTTTTACAGTTTCCACCAATCCCACCAAAGCTGTATGTGACATCTGCAGTTGCAGATGAGATACTTCATAGCGGTTACTATATTTTCACTGTCGGCACCAGTCCCTATAGTGCTGCCACATGTAAATTTTCAGTGGCTCCCTTTGTACAGTCTGGGGTTTATCAAAGGTAAAGCCATGTTGTCATGAATGAATAATGTCCTCATGGCACATGGTACTCTGTAATTTATTTTGGCTCTCTATGAGTAACTCCTGTAAAGGGATTTTTCTACTGTTCTGGATTTGTATAATAGGTTTCTCATGGCAGTTTTGAACACATGTAATCAATTTAATTGATTATGCCTCTATTAAAAATAGTCATACAGCAGTGACAGTCTTGACAGCCCATCTGTAAACAACAGAAGCTATTTAAGCACAGCACTATAATGTTAATTAGCAGAACACTATTTGTGGCTTCCTATGAATCTCTTGAGTGAAATCCTCATACTTTCACTACAGCATGTACTGGGAGAATGGGCATGAAGTTGTCCTTTAGCAATCCTCTGGGCATTAGGAGCACCTTTGCAAGGAAGGAGCATGTGGCAGCGGTGCTTTGATTTTGTTTTGTTGGCTGGTAGCCTTAGGCTTATGGAAGCACAGGCTGGTGATTTCTGCAGCATATGCCCCATCCAAGCATTGGCCTCTCCCTTTGGCCATTTACTACCCCAAATGCCAGTATAGAGCGGAAGGGCAGAGATACATGCACTTCCATTTCTGTTGAACTGCCACATTTTGCCTTTACATTATGATGATATTTCTGGGCCAAATAAACTGACTTTATATGGGAGATTTGACTGGGATGTAGCACAAAGTAGGTATGCTGTAACAGTAAAACACAAGCATTAGCCCTGCAGCTCTCTAAGGTGCAATATCATTCTTTTGAGGGAGAAAAGATGCTACAAAAAGAAAGAGTAGGACTGTGAACAGCTTTAATTTGACAGCTCCCTTGTCACCACTGGAACAACAATGATTTATGCTGGTTGAGAGTGTAGGCCACTGAATTCTTTCTTGCATAACTAACAAAAGATTTCCCTCTTAATCTAATTGCTTCTTCCCTCTTAACTCTCCCTTTGCTCTAGAGCTTCTGCTTTGTGTGGGTTTTAAGGCTTATTGCAGATGAAATGCAAGCGAACAGACAGCATGTTAAAAAGAAAGGCTGATGTCAAGTATGGAACAAGCACTCCTGGAAAGCGACTGCTTTGTTTCCTGAACATAAGCTGAGGGACCAACCACACTTTTGGGTCCAAGCCTCAGAGGTGCTGATTACCTGTGAAACCCACCGAAACATGAAGTCAACAGTAACTTTCAGGATCTAGCCTTTATATTCAAAATATCTGTTTGAGGGGATGCCTTGCTTTTTCTCCGAAATACTTTCCAGTGTTGAGGAAAGCAGTTCAGTGACATTCTCTAAATTACAAATTTTCTATTTAATTTTGATTCTTTGAAAATATTTTTTACATAATTCCTGTGCATGATTTATCTGAACTAAATGACAGGAGACATACCTCATAGCTAAAGGAAATTCCCTCAACCCCTGCTGTGAGGTACTGAGTGATACTATAAAATGGATCAATAATTCTATTACCAGTATACAGTATGACGTGATAAGTGATTTCCTCACTATTTTTAACATTTACCTTTTTTTTTTTAAATTGGAGTCTATCTTACTTCTTTTGACTTATTAATTTAAAAGCATCAGAAAATTTATCACAGATCACCACTATAACATATACCATTACACTTAAATCTACTTTAGCCATCACAGAGATTATTTGTTCATTAATGGCTGACAGCAATGAATGTGCATCCGGCACTTACAATTTCTGCTTGCTTCTCACTTTCAGCAATGACTTCATTCTGAACACTTTGACAGTGTAGAATTATTCAGTGTAAAAAACACTTTCCAGTACTTGTCCAGCAGTTGCTGCAGTCTATCATCACAGCATATGCAAACTATTGCATTTTAAAATGTTTATAGACACAAGTGGTCTAAATTTGTACTTTACAAGAAGTGCCTAAACAACAGCGAAACTTTGTATCCTAAAATCCTTGTGGTTGCAACAAATATCCAAAATGCAGTGTACCTTTGGTATTATACCTATTGGTTTAACCATTTTGCTGAGACATGCCAAGAACTCTAATGCTTCTTCTTATTTCTTTTACTTCTTAGAAGCAAAACTATTCTCTGCAACATTAGACTTTTACCATGTTTATCATTAGAAATCTGAATAACTGACAGCATATTTTTGGTTGGTTGTTTTCTGCTTTGCCAATGGTCTCTCACTGCTATAAGGCATGAAGTACACACTGACAGGGCAAAGAGTATTTTTTCTTCATTCATCTAGATGCTCTACTCAACACAACATTCATTTAAACTTATATGTTACCCACATTTTGCCATTTAGATTTCTATTTATTTTTGGGCACTTTGCCCCCTCCACTTTGCACCCTTCTGCTTTAGGCCCCGTCACATTTAATTACCCAACTCATCTGTCAAAGGGCTGCAGTTTCTGCTTTTTTTAGTCAAAAGCTTGCTGACAACTTTTCCTGAGAGCATGTGTATTGCAAACTAAGCCAGTATTTTATACAAACAGCTGCTGCAGAGGTGTTCCGTGAAGGCTGCTGCCCAAGGAGTGGGGCTGCTGATCAGGCTGCTGGCTGGGGCTGGCTGCACTGGGGTGAGGGTTTTCAAAAGTGCCCGAGAGCTGGACACCCAGATCTCAATTAAAAGTAATGTTTGGGGCATATATTTACTTTTTTTCTCCTTTGAAACTCTAGTCTACCTGATGTATTTAGCCAAAGTTGATTTTGAAGAGTTCTGTATGCATAATGTCAGCATATTTAAATGGGTGCTCTTAAATGAATTTCTAAGGATGATAACAGTATTTTTTTTTTTTTTTT